>BROG01000480.1:0-573913 GCA_030159075.1 Atrina japonica | reverse complement strand
ATAGCAGGTTTTACTGTATGTACAAAAAGTGATTTCACCTGATTCTTTACAATGCATGACTTTTCACCTCTTTGTTTTACAGCTCTTTACATGCCTATGTGCTAATGAAAGCTTTATTGCGGAATTTTGCTGCCCAGGAAAAGTGTCCACCTGAGCTGTACAAGCATGCCACAGACATGAACAGCATGGTGGCTACAGTAGCTGGTGAGTTGATGTCACTTTATTTAGCAAAATCCAGTTTATTGCTTTATGTCAATTACATCACAGATATCGCCACGATATAACTGAAATATCATTGAAAGTGGCATTTAACAACAATAAACATCACGGATAAATTCCAGTATGGCCAACATTCTGTAATTTTTTCAGTGCTTATGAAATTGCTAAATTTTGATGAATGACATGGCTCTTGAGGGGCAGTAGTGCTGCTCGGACAGATTTTGTTATATTATCATGTTACTTTATTTCCATATTGTTTAATGTCCAAACCGAGAACCAGCTACAATGTTGATGTAACTAGACAATACGTAAAGTTGCTACAAATATTGACCTATATTATAGACTTACGCAATTATAGTTACTGTCGGCATGTCTCACTTCGGAAATTGGAAAATCGTCCACAGTACTTATATAATCTATATCAGAAGTTTCACTTCTTCTCAGCTGAGAAAGTTAATAATTAAATATAGCACTCACTCCTTGATTTTTAATACCAAGCATCCGATATCACCAGAAAATTTTTTTTGGTAGACAGTTTCCCATGCTAAATTCACATCCCAGTGTCAGTGCCATATTTAGAACTGTACATGTCAACATGTCATCAAGTAAAGAGGAGAGTACCGCCTGACAGTTCTTTTGTCATTATTTATTCATCACTCATACTTTGTGTTTAAATTATTCTGTCAATCTTTTAAAACATGATTTATATATTAACTAACTTCTTTTGTTTTCTTTGCGGTTCATTCAAGTAGCATGCTGAGTCTGATATTGCAATCAGTAGAACTTTATTTTTAGTGAGCCGCATGGACAGTAGGGCAAGTTTCAAGTCATGTTTTGTCTTTCATTCAAAAGATGTGTAACTTTCCTTTCAGTTGCTGAGAGCTTTTAAGAATATGATTGGTATTGTTTATTTATCTCCCCCAGAAATGGTGGTCTCTTTGGCCATGTGGACAGAATACCATGCTTTAAGTTATGAAGTCTCTCACCTCTAGTTTAGCATGGGAAATGTATGACTGAAACCTAAGCTCATTTTGTGAGAAATTTTGCCAGTTTACTTGTGGAAATCTTGTGGTATTTTCCCAGGTACATTGTAACTTAATAACTTGTTGCCAACATACAACATACACCCCAACAACCCCTGAAGTCACCTTTGGACCTGCCCATTTCAAAGAATGGTTAAGTCCGCTGTCAGAATTCTAGGGTGGATGATTTAGAATAAACATTTTATAATAATTGCATGCAATATGAACTTGTTCACTCCTGAATTATGACAGTAGACCGTAATATTTATTGATTTGGGTGAGTCTAAATGTGACCACAGGGGTTGATGAGTTGAATTGCTGAGTGTGGCATAAAAAAATAATAAAACTTGCATCAGAAATGTTTGCATATCTATACATGTAAATGATCACATCCTCCATGGACATCTGTAGCCAATTTTTTAGAATGACACACTTTACACCATCAAGTTGTTTTTTCACTGCCAGTAAACCTGCTGGCACCCCAATATATTTGTTTACTTATTTTCTACAAAAATTTATTACACCTTCAATTTTGTTTTCTTACAGCTAGCATATGGTCTGTGATGACACTGGGAATGGGTACAAAGACAGAGAAAAAAGAAGAGGAGTATCAGGAAACACTTTTGGCCAATCAGAGCCTTTTGTTTCTATTGATTCTGACCAATCACTGTACAAGTGGGCGTGGCTTGAACAACCCTTACAGGGAAGCATTGTTTTCTTTTACAAATTCTCAAGGTACAGAGATTTTAATTTTGTTACCATTGTTAATTTACATAAATTTTCACCACTAATTTTATAGGGTTCCTTCAAAGACTGTTTTATTTTGAACTAAGTAGTGATAAATGACAAAGAAGGGACCTCTGTGGCCGATGGTTAGACCACCACATTTTAAACCATGTAATCTCTCACCTCTGGTCAGTGCAGGTTCATGTCCAGCTTGAACCTGAGCTGACTTTTGTGAGAAAGTTTGCCAGTTTACTTGTGGAAGGTCGGTGGTCTCTTCCCGGGTACATTGGTACCGTGCTCTCTTCTCCGCCATCAAAAAATGGCCGCCACCATATAACTGAAAAAATGTTGAGTTTGGCGTAAAACACTATTTAAAATAAAAAATGAAATTTAACAATAAAGAATATAAATTATTTAGAAACTCAGGAAAAGGAAGGTTTTTATTTTACTGTTATTTGTTATTTCATCTTGCCTATGTTATAGAAATATTTGATTTAATTTAAAAGTAGATCTAGATTGAATCTCAGGGATATTTTGTCAAAATAACAGCCATTTTTAGTATTTTGATTTACTATTTGATTACTTTTTAAAGAAAATATGTGTATGTTGCCATACAACATGGCAGTTAAAGGGAAGTAACTATCAAATACACTGCTTATTGGAAACTTACTTTATATAAAAACTGTACATAGTCATTTTATTTTTGATTTTAGATCAGTCCTCAATGAGTCCAACTCAAGCTGGTATCACATTTAAAATGGACTTCTCAAAACTGTACACGGCCATGTGCTCGGCTCTGAGGGACGATCAGTCCACGTTGTTGTTATATCTTCTGATTCATCAAAACACTAATGTTAAAGCTTTTGTCTTCTCCAGAACAAATATAGATCAACTGGTATGCTAATTGTTTCGTTAACTTTGAGATGCTGTATTATCTAATACAGTGGAACCTATCTTGAGAGACTACTGTCTTGAAAGACCACTATCTTTTGAGACCACATTTTGAAAACCATTCAGTTAAATCTATCTGTAAACAAAACCTCTTGAGAGATCACAGAGTGTGGTCTCTCAAGACAGGTTCCACTGTATCTGTTTAATTTTAGTTTCATGTCTGTGCCATTTCTGTATCTTCTCTGTATTATTAGAGGACATTATTTATAATTTGTTTGAAGTTACTGGTCATACATTCCGTTCCTTATCTGCAGACGTTGTTTTATAGCTCATCTCTTTGTAGTAATCTATGCTTTTGATGTAATTTGCCCACTGCTAATTTTAAGATTTATAAGTCTTTAACTTAGGTCATGCCATTATAATAATCATTTTGTAGTTTAGGTCATTTAACTATCATAATCATAATTATAATTCTTTGTTTTAGGTCATTCAGTTATCATAATCATGATTATAATTCTCTGTTTTAGGTCATTCAGTTATCATAATCATGATTATAAATATCTGTTTTAGTCATTTAGTTATCATAATCATGATTATAAATCTTTGTTGTAAGGCATTCAGTTATCATAATCATAATTATAAATCTTTGTTGTAAGTCATTCAGTTATCATAATCATGATTATAAATCTCTGTTTTAGGTCATGCCGTTACTTAAGATTTTATATCATGCCCAGGACAGAAACTCACATCATATATACATGGCTTTGATTGTGTTGTTAATTCTTAGTGAAGATGACGTTTTTAATAAAGCGGTACATGAAATTGTAAGTACTGAAACTGATCATTCATAGGTTGTCAAGTAGCTATTTTTATGGGTTGTTATGTAATAAAAACCTATTATGGGTTTACTTCGACTTTTCATCGAGGGCTATCCTGTTAGCAGTGAAGAGGTCATGGAGGTTGCATTCGCAAAATAAAGTCCAACTCAAGAATTAAACTTTTACAGAAAAGTCAAATATTTTGGTGTAAATGATATTAAATCTAGTTTGAATAATCATTAAATGAGATACCACATGATTCTACTTACTTCTGCCTTTCGAAATTATACAATATGATTTGTAGTTAGTTTCAACCAAATGTCATCGATCTATTTGTAAATATGGAATTCCACTATATAGCTTCCAGTGATGTTGAGCCTAAGTATATTACTGTGCCATTCATCATATTGATATTGACAGCTAGCGAGCTTCAAGCATACAGCGATGTAAATACAAATAATTACATATCGCTGATACCAACATGAAGCTAGATCAATTTCTAATGAACTCTTAAGAATATGTATTTTAGATTTATATTAATTAATACAAGATAGAGAACGTTGTTTGGTTGTTTATTTAGTCAAGGCAGAGTATATGTTCATGTACAACAGTAATAGCCCTAAATAGGATTGTTTACGTTCGATATTACAAGCCCTAAAATATGCTTTAAATCAGTCATTTTTCGCCATGAAAAATTTATTTTACCTGTTCCCAGTGACGTGTTTGGTTTGAATTTAAGTAGGCACCATAAATGCTCACGTTTTATTTTGAAATCAGTGTTAATGCATGACAGACAATATTTAAAGTTGGTGCGGAAGATACAATAAATAAAATTTAGAATGTTAATTTTTTTGTTTTAAGATCTACATTAATTTGATTTATTTTCATTTCATATATGTTAGATAGAAGTAGTTTGAATCCCATGGCTATTTTGCCAAAATAACAACCCATTTCAGTACTCAAAGTACTTTGATTATCATTTATAGATTACTACGTCCATTTCTATTTTTAGGTCACCTGAGCCAAAGAATCATGGTGACCTATTGTGATCATCTTTTGTCTGTCACCATACGTCATGTCATTATTAACTTTTAACACATTTTGGATTTCTTCTCAAGTGTGGTTAAAACACCACTCTTTGAACCATGGAGTCTCTCACTTCTGGTCAGCACAGGTTCCAGCCCAACTGGTACCTAAGTTGATTTTTTTGAGAAAGTTTGCCAGTTTACGTGCATTGTACTTCATAACCATGTTCTCTCCTCAACAATTAAAAACTGGCCCCCACCATAAAACACTATTCAAAATCAAATGAAATAATTTCTCAAGGCATTTAAACCATACATGGAGAGAAGTTGCCCTTTTTGAAGCAGCAAAATGTCTGCAAACCAAAATGGACTAGCACCCACTGGGGCTCCAAAAGGGACCAGAACTTGAAAGTACTTCTCAGTGTTCAGTTTATCCTCATTGTACTTATACAATTTATTCAGGTGACAATTAAGAGCCTTTTGGCCTCTTTGTTTTTTCATGTAGACCTGATTTTTTTTTTTTTAAATTACTTAATGAACGTAACTGCATAGATGTATTTAGTTTTTACTTCAATTAATTATAATGTTTGCTGCTGTAAATTAAAGGTTTTACTGTAGTAAACTATAGTTCAATATTCAGGGGTTGCACTGACTGAAAATTTGTTGGTACCAGAAAAATCCTGTCTAGATCTGTCACCAATTTTAAATTTTTGGAGCCAGATTCAAATTTAAAAAAGATTATTTACTTTATATAAATGTAAAAACTGCTGTTTTGTCAATTTATTGAATTCAATTTAAATAAAGATGTTATGATATGTATTTAAAATTTATGTATTTGAAATAAAACATTTTTTTTTTTTGATAACTTTTTAAGGTTCTCCCATTGCATTGTATAGAAGATGTTAGGATCTCTACATTTCAAGTTTAAATCTTTTAGTTTTTCATATATAGATTTCATGAAATGAATAAAATATCAATGATAAAATGAAAAATTGTTAATGGAATGTAAATAATAGCAAGAAATGTCAAAATTATCGTGAACAGGAAATGTTTACAAAGAAACCAAATCAAATCATTTCTCTTTTTTACTCCAGAGTTTAAAGAATATACCATGGTTTAAGGAACGTCCAATATCAGAGATTTCTCTTGGTGGGATACTTATATTGGTTGTGATAAGAACTATACAATTTAACATGACAAGGATGAGGGTAAGGCATCAATTTTGCGCATCTACTGACTTTAGAAGTAAATCACTATCAGGACTTATAAACTGGAGAAAATTTATGTCACCATTTCATCAGCCTGATTTTTATGCCCCTGTGACAAAATGTGTGTGTGTGTGTGTGTAGGGGGGGGCATAGTAATTAAGCCCTGTCGGTCTGTTCATCTGTTTGTCCATCCGGATATAGATTAATGGTTTGTCCGGCTATCTCCTCCTTCAGTTTTTGAGGTACAGCTTTAGTATTTTGTAGGTTGTTTGTACACATAATGGAGGTGTGCATGTCACAGGATTTTTTTTTTTTCAAATATTTCCAAAATGCCAAGTATTTGGACTTAGTTATTTTTTGGTACTAGCTGCATAAAGAGATCATGTTTTGTCCGGCTATCTCCTCCTATAGTTTTTGAGCTACAACTTCAATATTTTGTAGGTTGTTTGTACACATAATGGAGGTGTCCATGTTCACAAAATTTTGATTTTTTTAATATTCTAAAAATGCCAGGTAGTTGGATTTTGCCAGTTCCTTTTACGCTGGACATTCAATTCTGCAAATGTAGACATTTAGAATAAAAATTCAAAGATACATTATTATACAAAGTGTTTAACTTTAAATTTCTTATGGTCAGGCGGGGGCATCATTTGTATCTTACAGACATCACAATAATTTCAAGTTGTACTTCAACATCACTGTTTGTTAAATATAAAGTACATGGAATTACATGTATACTCATGCATATGGAAGAGCTGAGGGAGACATCGTTCATTTCTAGTTTTATGCAAATACTGACTTTTGAAGTAAGTCGTTATTGGGAATTATTAACTTGAGATAATTCATGTCAATGTGTTATCAACCTGATTATGTTATACAAATATAGACTGTTGAAAAAGTTCGCTATCAAGATTTATTCAACCACATCAACAAAATTTTACATTCACTGAGCCATCAGGCAAAGTGAATATGAATTTTTGATTATTTTTTAATAAATCTTGAAAATGACCAATTCTACAGTTCCACAAAGATAACTTGATACATCTTTACAAACACAACTGGTCAAAATAAAATCATAACTGGGACAGGCTAGTTCCAGCACCTAAGTGTATAGAGCTATTTTATAATTATTTTTTTGTATGTGTACATCACATAAGTTCAGTCAAAATTTCCTGCTGTTCTTTTATAGGACAAATACTTACACACCAAATGTCTTTCAGCTCCGACCGGATGTGTGTGTGTTGGGGTGGGTGTTTGAGTGACTGGGCGTGTGTTTTGTATCTTGTATCTGTGTACTTAACTTAAGTTCAATCCAAATTGTCTCTTGTTCTTTGATAGGATAAATACTTACACACCAACTGTCTTGCTGCTCTGGCCAATATGTCATCACAATTCACCAATCTTCATCCATATGTATCTCAGAGACTTGTCAGGTAAGTTGTAAGTTCATTGCAGGTATTATTACAGGTAAGTTAACATGTACATAGATATGTCAGTTAACCTTTATAGAACTAAGGTGTTTAGTGTAGGACAGGTATTATAACAGGTGAATTAACACAGATATGTCAGATAACTATTATAGAACTAAGGTAAGTGTAGGACAGGTATTATTACAGGTAAGTTAACTTGTACATAGATATGTCAGGTAACTATTATAGAACTAAGGTAAATCATTAGTGAAGGACAGGTATTATTACCGGTAAGTCATTAGTGTAGAGTAGGTATTACTACAAGTAAGTTAATTTGTACATAATTATGTCTGGGAACAATTGAAAAGATAAATCCAGGTATATTACTTCATCTTGGAGACTAATCACATCAGTAATAAGTATAAGACTGATATTAGTAAGATTATAGGTCAGTGTATATGTATATATGATTTATATTAAATATAGTGGAATCTCGTTATGTCCAAATTGGATGAGTCAAAATTCTGGTTATTTTAAAGTTGAACGTCCCAACTATTTTACTTTATATTTATACTACTTTTATTCTGGATATCTCGAATATTTCTGGATATTTTTCTGGTCTGAATTATTGAAATAGTATAGAATTGTACAAAATTACTTGTTTACCTGCAAAACACTGGACAGTCAACTCCCGTTAACGAGTCAATTTAAAAACATAATTAATAATTGGTTAAAACCAAATGGAATTAAGCATTACCCTGAATGGAAAATACGTGAATTGAATTTCTGATATCTCAAAGTCAACGGAGCAGTCCCATGAATTTAGAGATAACGAGATTCCACTGTACATAATTCCATTTAAAACAACACCAAAACAAAAAGATGTGATCCATCCCATGATATTAGGTTCAATTTGGCTTTTTCAGTTTATTTGCACAGTTGTGTAAGAAACATGCACGTCTTGTTGAACAAATACGTGAATTAGCATTGTCAGGCGGAAGTGAGACAAAACCAGAAGATTCCAAAAGTGAGGATGAAGACGGTGAACAAGACTATGTAAGTATTACCTAGGACATTACAAAAATGTACAAAGTGATAAAATGTGATTATGTAGCCATTTCAATCCTTCTAACAACACATAGTTTGGTCTTATTCAATCAGAAATTTATAATTTTGACAGGTGTATTAGAACATGGAAATGTAATGGGTTTTTAACTTTTTGGTTAGTGGTTTTATCTTACGTTTTTACATCTGGAAGATGAATTCTTTTTTTTTTTGAATTATTTGTTCACCTCCATTAGCAATTTCTGTAAGTCTGCAATTAAATCAAAAGATTAAAAAATTAGGTGCCAAGGAGGTATTAGCTCCCCTGCCAACCTGACACAACTGCTATGAAATCAAAATCAAAACAGATTAGGACTAAATGATATATATAGATGACCAAACAATCACACATACATGTAAACATTAAGACTCCTATTTTATTTTTCAGATGCAGGACCTAGCCATACTGGAGGAAGTAATTAGAATGGTCCTGGAGATTATCAATTCCTGTTTAACCAATTCTCTACACCATAACCCAAACCTGGTTTACACTTTACTGTACCAGAAAGAACTCTTCGGTCAGTTCAGGACACATCCTACATTTCAAGATATTATACAGAATATAGACACAGTGAGTATATCAACCAACAAGTTTGGCAAACATATTACACAGTTTACTTATCAACCCCTGTGATCACATTTAGACTAGCCCAAGTCAATGAATAGAATGGTCTACTGTCCCTTTTTAGGAGTGAGCAAGTTAAAATTACATATAAAGTCATTGTATAATTTTGATTTCAAATCATACTCTCCTGAATCATGGACAGTGGACTTTAAAATTCTTTGAAATGGTCGAGACCAAATGAGGCTTTAGGGGTCGATGAATTTAAGTAAACCATTGAGTGAGTTGTTAGCAAAAGTTTGGTTCCCTGAGACCAGAATCTTGCTAATTCCCCCAGAATCTTACTAATTCCCCCAGAATCTTACTAATTCCCCCAATGGTATAATTTAAGTGTTTAATTATACTGAAATAAACATGGCACTCAGGATGAAGGTTCAGACAATTTTATCTCGTTTTTTGGTGTTTCCACAACGTGTACTTCTTATTAATTCGGTATTTCTTCTTCATTCAACTAGACGAACGTAGATATTTGTGTCTACTTGTCGTGTGTTCAGTGAAGGTGGAGTTATATGAATGCTCTGATTGGCTAATACGATAAGACTTCAGCAGTTGGACTGGAATTAAAAATAGATGTAGACTTCTGAAACAAAAAGTGGTATTGTACAAGGTCAAATAATAAACCTAACTGTATTTGAAGTCTGTCTAAAAGTAACAAATTACATGGGACCTGTAAAAGAATTTGTTATATCAATATTTTGTTATATACATATTTACAATTGTTTGCCTATTGGAGTCAACATACTGCAAGTCCTAGTGTGTTCATGTTGACCAAGAAATAACGCTAAACATACTATAAATACGATACATTAAGGCCGTGTATGAAAAATAAAGTATAAGATGTGTATAAGAAATGAGAAAGTATTTTTAGAAATAGTTAAAGTTTCATTTAATGCATTTGAGAATACTTCTGTTTCATGGTATGAATTTGTAGAAATGTGTATCAGGTCGAGTTAGATCACAAAAGAACGTGTGCATACAGTAAAACTTAACAGAGTTGTTCAATGGACCACCTAGAAAAGTTTGTAACATCGAGATTTTGACTCATGGATGGTAACCGAGAGTCATAGATTTTTAGTTTCAGAGGTTCTATATGATGTATTTGAATGCTTTGAAACTGTATAAGGCATATACAGTCATGATATATAATAATGCTAAAATTAACTTAATTTCTATAAATTAAAACATTGAGTGTTTATAAGAAGGAGGAGAAAGGTCATTGGATGCTTTCATATACATGTAAATTTTTACTTCCAATTATTTGTATGAATTTTCAAAGTTTGTTATAAATGGGTCCAAAATTTATTCAAAATATTGATAAATTTACTCATAAAAGTTTGAGTTATAAATTGCTTATAATTAGCGTTAAATAACAAAACTATTCGGGACTTTGTCAATAGTTTGAAACATTGAGAAATTCAAATCGTTGAAGTTCAACTCAATCGTTGTCAATAGTTTGAAACATTGAGAAATTCAAATTGTTGAAGTTCAACTCAATCGTTGTCAATAGTTTGAAACATTGAGAAATTCAAATCGTTAAAGTTCAACTCAATAGTTGTCAATAGTTTGAAACATTGAGAAATTCAAATCGTTGAAGTTCAACTCAATAGTTGTCAATAGTTTGAAACATTGAGAAATTCAAATCATTGAAGTTCAACTCACCAAAGTTCTGCTGTATTTGCAATGGGGTAGTTAACTGCGAAGATTGAAATATGAAATTCAAATACTGAATCACATGTCTTTCAAATGAAATAAGTCTGAAGAACAATTACATGTCAGTCATGTAAGTGAAGACTGCACTGTGAATTAAGTAAAATTGTTGATTATCAAATTCATATGTTACAGGTACTTTCTCATTTTTCATCACGACTGGAACAAAATCACACAGGAAACATGTCACCAACAGAGGTTTTGGAAATAATCAAAGAAGGCGGGTTGCAATTTAGGAGGGACAAACTAAAGGTGAGAATTTGTTCTGAATTCTGAAATGTTTGTATAATCATTGTGAACAATCAGTGGTAAATTTGATTGAGATTAGAAAAGTCTAAAGATAGATTGAGTATGTACTCATTTTTTAGTCCACCTGAAAAAAGTAGATAAAAGTAGGTAAAAGTAGATCACACCACAAATAGAATTTAGAACCATATTTTCTTATTGATTTCTTTATTTCTTGTTTCAGAAATTTCCAGATCTGAAGTTTAAATATGTGGAAGAAGAATCCCCAGAGGAATTTTTTATACCTTATATATGGTCCCTCGTATACCATTCATCTAACATGTATTTCAATGCTTCAAGAATTCTGCTGTTTTCATTGGCTTCTTCTTGATGACATTTGATGTTACAGGGGACGTGTATGGTCGAAATGTGATAAGATGTAACAACTGTTCTGATTGGACTGCATCTGCATTTAAAGTGTTGTAAAAGTGATTTTAACATTTATCAAAATCCCTCTAAACCAAAGTGCACATATTTAGTTTATTGAAGTGGACTGTGCCAATTGCAAAAGAAGGGAGTGGAGTTTAAGAATATACTGATATACTTATTTATTCACTTTCTACAGAAATTGGTATAAAATGTTTTAAAAATATTTCTGTAGTGGGGTTTGTTTTCATATTAAACAACTCTATAAAACCAGAGAACATTATTTTAAGTTTGAATTCAATTATTCATGTTATTGATGTAAAACAATTTTTTTAATGTAGCATTGTAAATAACATATATATATTTCTGAACATTTTTAGTCACAAACTGTGCTGAAAGCATATGGGTTAAGAAAATGAAGGAAGAATAGCAATGGGCCTTCTTCAGTTGGCCAACAATGTACAATTGTTGATGTCAGCTCATACGCTGGTTTAATAAAAATTTTGTTTCAATCAGACTTTTTCATTGTTTACCTGTGATACGAAAGAGAACAGAGATCTTTACCTGTGTCCCCTTTGGGGGGCATCTCATAATAAACAGTTGTCTCCAAATTTTTTAATCTATTACAAGACAAAATATTTATTTTTACTGTATAAAATAATGTTTACTTTTTCAAATTACATTAGAATTTTGTTATTTCGACATCAGATGAGTTGAAATTTTGGTTATGTCAAATTTGAATAGCCAGTCCCAATTCTTTTTTTGTGTGATAATTAGATAATGTCCGCGTTTAATGTCAACGTTCTGCAAATTTTACGGTCGGTATAATAGTCTTGTTTGCGATTACTCTGTTTCACTAACTGAAATGTTGAGTTGCCTTTTCGTTGCCAGTCGTTGAGACGTCTGTACCAATTCTGACGAGGATACACTCCTCACGTATTTCATTGGACTTGACTGTGGACTCACGGTGGGTGTGACCGGTCGACAGGGGATGCTTACTCCTCCATGGCACCTGATCCCACCTCTTGGTTTCCAGAGCTCCATGTTTGTCCATTTTTACCGGATTTGTATCTATGTCCTGGACATTCTATTGATTTATACTTTGGTATCTGAGATTTTTTATAGAACGTTATAAGTCAAAACGTGTACTTGCATTTATTGTTCCAGTGAGATCTTGAAGTCTCTGCAAATGCTAATTGTTAAACATACAGTGATTTATTTGAAAACCATTGAAGCAATCTAGAATGATAAAATGATAGATATTGCAGATGATCATTTCATTTTTTGCAAACCATCAGTTTCTAAAACAGGTGAGCGATGAACACTTATGTGGGACTGTAGCCCTTATACATAAAGTTTGCTCATTGATGCTCACTAATAAGTAGGAGTCCTTCACTACCAATGCGAGAAAAACATTAGAATGTATATCCTAAATAAACCTGTGTATGGTATTACTAAAAAAGATACACAATAAAATGATTTTATTCATAATTAATTACCATAGAGTCCTATACATTGTATATCAAATTAAGTGGTACAAATGCCTAAGTTTTAAACGTGTGGAAGTTCATGAGGCAATATGAAATATAAATATTGGATAAATGTGGACCTTTGGAAAAACCGGAAGTGATGTCATGTCACGAAGGAGTAAACATATTCACTAAACTCGGAAGCGTTGTTACCATACAATAAACAAATACATTAGACCTTTATCGAGTTGTCCGGAGTCATGGAGAAGTTACACCCTCTAAACCCAGAGGCGTGGTTACCATACAATAAACAAGTACATCAGACCTTTGTCGAGTTGTCCTGAGTTACGGAGTAGTTATACCCTCTAAACCCAGAAGAGTGGTTACCATACAATAAACAAGTACATTAGACCTTTGTCGAGTTGTCCTGAGTTACGGAGTAGTTATACCCTCTAAACCCAGAAGAGTGGTTACCATACAATAAACAAGTACATTAGACCTTTGTTGAGTTGTCTAGAGTCACGGAGGAGTTAATACCCTCTAAACCCAGAAGTGTGGTTACAATATGATAAATAAATACATTAGACCTTTTTGAAGTAGTATGTAACTTCAAAGAAAAATGCGGTCATCATCAATTCCGGCATTTTATCGTATATACGTCCTGGAATATGAATAGCATGCAGAACTAGCTGTCAGATTTAAAAAGTAGCTTACAGGAAGTGATAACACTGGTAATCTTTACAATATAAGACCATTTATTTAAAGGTAATTCCTCTGAGGTGAACTGAAACAAGATATCATCATGTTGTCCATGTCAACTGAACGGAATGGAACAGCTCGAAATAGGTCTTTCCATCATGGAGAAAGACTTGTTTCGTGTACATCAAGAGTTGTTTGTCATTTATATTCCCTTCCGATTAGTCAACTACTATATTATATATATATTTCTTCCTCGCCTATTTCATTTGAATTTGACTGTGGAATCAGAGCGGGCGTGACCGGTCAACAGGGGATGCTAACTCCTCCATGATACCTGATCCCAACATTGGATTTCCAGAGGTCTGTGTTTGTCCAATATCACCAGATTTGTATATGTATCCTGGACATCCAGAGGAATTAATTTGGTATCTGAGGTTTTATAGATATCCTAATGGTGTGTTCGTATAAATTGATGACCTATTGAAGGGTTATTGAAACCATAGTCTAAATCGATATTTTAACAATGCACATTATACATGTGGAAACTCTACCACAGTACGGAAGGATAACTCTAAAATTAAACATTTTGACATACCTTGGTTTATCGTTGTTGATGTGGGTAAAGATCATGTCGAGGTTGGCGACCCACCATTTGCACTCTATCAGGCAAATCGACACCATACACGATAAATACTGTCACGAAGTATCTTGTATTTCCGTAAAGTTCTATTTTTATAGAAATATGTACTTTGTTGTTTGTTCCATATAAAGGAAAGAAGTCGCCAGTTCATCACTCGAGTCCAAGAGCTATAATAAATTAACATGATTTTGGGAATCAGTGAATTCTATGCCATACCTACATATACATGTACCTACATCCGATTGTAAGAACGTCTGATTATTTATCGGGTTTGTACTTCTATTTACATATCCCACCTCTTTATATCCCACCCCTGATCAAATATACAATCAATATCCGAGTTTTTCGTATGAACTATATGCCCATAATTATAATGTCCGAGTTCAATGTCCTCTGGAAAATGATGGCTGACATCGCATAACAGAGGAACAGTGTGATTTTCATAGGAGTTCTATCAAGTAGTGGTCCATAGTAAGAGTGACAGCATAGTCTGCTCTTATAGAAGACATAATTCATAGACACATCGGCATGATCTTCATTCTGTAGCTATAGATAAATGAATCTGTCCGAAACTCATGTCGCTTTTCAGTTTGTTGATTACTTATATCATTTTCATTGTGACCGCTTCTGTTGGTCAAGTGGTAGAGCGCTCGACTCACAAGCGGAAGGTCACGGGTTCGATTCCCGGACTAAGTCATTTCAAAGATTTTGAAACTGGCAGTGACTGTTCCTTGACTTGCGCTCGACATACGAAGTAAAAGTCACGAGTCTTTCGGATGAGACTGAAAACTGAGGTCACGTGTCGAGGAAGGCGTGGCACGTAAAAGAACCCACAATGCAGGTCAAAATTTGTGGAACTTCACCTAAAGTCGGTTACATTTCACTATAAGCAAAAACCTCTTGACGGGATGTAAAACAACAATCAATCTTTTTCATTGAGGATTGAATTTCGTTATTTTCATGGGTAACCGATATAAATTTACGAACTGACCGGAGGTGACTTTTCCCGAATGTCTGTTATAGTCACGTGATCTGAGTACAAACTATCCGGACAAAATTGAACGAAATGGAACAAATCGGAGAAAATGTCCGAGTTCAATGTCCTCATGGACAAATGTGTGTTATGTACATACGAATTGTTGTATATGCGAATATGTCTGAAAATGTGAATGCGCGAAATAAAATCTTCGTACAATATGAGTGATAGGCAATACCTGATCATATTCCATGCTTATTTGAAAACAAAGATTAAAACAACATAATGTTGCATAATTGACTTAAGTTCGCTAATATGACCATATATTATTCACCATAAGGGAACAATGATTTTTTATAAGAGGGTTTACAATATTTTCTTCGGCAAAGAAAAAAAAAGAAAAATTACAAAAATATAAAAACTTAAGAAAAAAGATAGAAGATTTAGAGAAATCACATTGTGACAACTCTGAAAGTATTTTAAGATACAAAAATGAGTTTGAAAACATAATAAAGGAAAAGTTTAAAGGATTAGTACTAATTTCTAGGGCTAAATGGCGAACTGGGGCATACCGCAAATACTATATATATATATATATATATATATATATATATATATATATATATATATATATATATATATATATATAATATATATATATATATATAAACATAATACCAAAGTTAAAATGCTCAAGACGATATCGTTTCTGTCAATTAGACTTCATCCGCTGAGCTCCAATTTGAAAAGTATGTGTATTTTCTAAAGATAAAGTAGTATCACACAAGGCCAATTAATATCTCTAAAAGTATAGCCGAAATCCGTCTAAGAGTAACCACTGTAAAAAAAAATTTCGAATTTAAATGGTGTTAACAGTGCCAAATATAACTTTAGTATAAGATGAACAGCTGGTACTGAAATACCAGATACTAGGTTTATGTATACCCTCGGGGACCCAAACGGTCCACCAGCAGTGGCAGCGACCTAGTGGTTATAAATCTTATAAACATACTACCAAAGTTAAAATGCTCAAGACGATATCGTTTCTGTCAATTAGACTTCATCAGTTGAGCTCTAATTTGATGTTACATGGGGACCTCTATCGAGTTCAGTAAAAAGGTCAATCTCGGTGAAAATTTCTTATTGGTGAAAGCAAGTCTGGTCAAGAATACTATCTAACATTCTGAGAGGAGTACTTTATATTGTTTAACAAGATCCAAATATCGACCATATAACTTCCTTACTGACGATTTCATGCGTTCAACAAAGTAATCTTGAGTGAGGAAGATATGACCTGGACAAAGTAAAAGGACGGACGGATCCTATTTCTAGGCAGCAGCTAGTATTTCATGGTTGATAAGCACTTTTTATGTACGCCTACTTCTTAAAGTGCGAAACAAGCGCATACCAATGATGAACTTAATGAAAGTAAGGAAATGTTATGTGCCCAAGAAGTACATACACATATATTATAGAAATTTCGTCATTTGAGACATATATAAATAGCAACCAAATAGGGAAGTTAGCACGTGGTCATCATACTTTTACCTAGATAGTGATCGTGTTCACAGGTAGATATTACAATTATTTATTAATTATTTATCTAAGCTTTGTTTTCCAAAACATTTTCTTTCTTTTTTTTTCACTTTTAAGATCGATGTACAATAACAAAAATGAGGTATACACAGGCATAAAAATTATTAGATTCTTATATATCTTGTAAAAGTTGATTGAGAAACTCATTTTGGCAATTATGCGTTTGCAAATGTCGGAGATCAACAAATTGAAACCTTTTTTACCTTGAGGCTACGTACATTGAAGTCTGCAGTATACGTGAGAACATTTGCCGATATATACAGCGAGAATTTTTTTTTCTACCAAAATACATTGGCACGTCTTTACAAACACGGCGAGTCCAAGTTAACAATAACAGGGGTGACAAGCTAGTTTTCGGTGGTACATGAAGATCATAGATAGAATATTGCATGAAATCATAACAATGGAAAATATTTTACCTGTACACACCTATTTTTAACAATACATAACATAGGCGTCGGAGCCGGGGTGGGTGGGTTATTTTATATTTTTTTGCAAATATAGGCATAGGTGTTGAAAATTGGGGCTTAGCCCCATGACGTTTCTGGCGTATGTGTGTGTTTTTAATTGGTTTAGCCCCCCCCCCCCCCACTTCTGGCGTTTGTGTGTTTTAAGTTGATTTAGCCCCCCCCCCCCCCCCCCCTCCACTTTCAATTTGCTTCCGACGCCTATGCATAGTATTGTTTAGGATACTGACAGAACCTGGATGTGCCGCTTAATCTTGGTAGACCTACTCGCTGTAATTTGAGATAGGATTTTCACTTCCACGGTTTCAAACACACCGTCACTTTTTGTCAGAAATATGCTTTTATATTAAAGGAGCATTAGCTATGTTAACCAAACAAATTACTAATTTAGATTTTTTCTCATTTTACTACTTGTACTTGATGTACAATAAACATTAACATAAAAGAGGTATACACAGCCATAAAAAAATCTTATATTCCTGTATATATATTGTGAAATTAAAGCGAAGTCCAGTGTGATATTCATATTCAAAAACTAAGGTTGAGTTAATCAATTGCAAGTGAAAAAGTGCCAAACATGGGTTTCTCAAGCAGTTTTCACAAAATATATAGGAATTTAAGAATTTTTATGCCTGTGTATATCTCTTTATCGTTATCATTTCTTTTGTTATTGTATAACAAGCTAAGTAGTAAAATAGGAAAATAAAAGTTTTCAAAAAACAAAATCAAAAACACAATGCTAAGTGCCCCTTTAAAATTCAAGCTCAAATGACGAAGTCTTAGTGACAGATACTATCGTTTTGGCCTTTTTTGTAAACATGTAATTTTGTATTGTTAATATTATTTACAACTGCCGAAGTCTTTGCGACAGATACTATCGTTTTGGCCTTTTTTGTAAACATGTAATTTTGTATTGTTAATATTATTTACAACTGCCGAAGTCTTTGTGACATATACTATCGTTTTGGTCTTTTTTGTAAACATATAATTTTGTATTGTTAATATTATTTACAACTGAAAATTTAATTAACCACAAAAATTGATATTACTGATCAGCGCTACGCTATATTTTTGTCTTGCGTTTGCTAATGGAAAAGCTTTAGCACAAAAATATTGTCACGTGTCCAAGTGAAACTGACACTTGTGTTTTAACACCTATGGTTCCTTTGCGATGACAAGGAACACAAGAGCATATTCTTATTATGTTTCAAATGTAATGACAATATAAATGTGGTAGAGCGTGTCTACTATAAATAAAGTGGTTCTCGATTCAAAACCGAGTCACGATGCATTGAAAGACAGACAGTGACTAATAATTTCTGAAGCGCGCTGTATTAATTGGAGAGATCTGAAATATTTAAATTGTATCCCGGTATATAAACATACATATTTACTGGCTGTTTTTTTTTTCAGGAAAGATGAGAACCTTTTTTCATTTTTTAGCTATTTGTTTGCTGATGTTGTACATAGCTAGTAGAGCGAAAGGTGGGGGATACACTACCCCTACCACTACCACCACCTTCACAACCACCACTGAGGCGTCAAACACTTTGAAATTTGTGCCTATTCTGTCGTTATTTGCTATTGTCTGGTTCCTGACGATATTTCTAGGTAAGACGAGTGTTTTATTTTTATGTATATTTTTCAGATCTTTAGATAAAGAAAATGATAGATAGATAGATAGATAGATAGATAGAAGGATGGATGGACGGACGGATTTTTTTCTCATTTTGATTGACTACACCATGGTTGCTTAAGAAATACTTCAGTCAGAGCAATATTATAGGATATTTTTATTAGAGTTAGAAATCATGTTTTTTGTATTTTTGTGATATAAAAAATCAAAACGAAATATCCCATCCAGAATCAGCCAATAGACAGATACACGACCATAAGTGTTTTAAACCTGTCTTTTGGCTTGCTACATGTTGCTTTTATCTTATATCTGAGAGATTTTAAATTAAAGAATTGAATTCAGTTTGATATACACTTCAGGATAATTATGTAACGAGATAATTTTGTCTTTCTCTCATTCTAGTGTCGTTAGTCATTTTAGTGCTTTATATATAATGCTTTATACCCTGGTATCTGAGACTTGATATACAATATATAATATTTAACTTATTTTATATTTTCAGGTCCCTTTGGACAAGTTGCCGCGTACGGAGGATAAATAGTACATACCTATGTCAAAACTCGCTCAATATTTGAAATAAATTAACCAAAAACAATGCAAGAATGTTTTTTTGTTTATTCTCATCTTTACTAGAATAAAGTACCAACTGAAAAAAATCATGAATCCAATGAAATAATGAATATTTAAAGGGATTATTTCACATATTTCCATATCAATTCTATTTTTTAAATACTTCTATTGAAAAATCTAATTTATTGCATTTTCCTATCAAGACACAGGAGTGTGGATAATAGATAAAATGTCAAAACAATTGGTGAAGACTTTGTATAAACTATGGGCATCAATGTAGAAAAAGTCAAAGTATGAAACTTTTCATTATATGTGGATATATCGCGCTGGACAATATTTTGTGTGTGTGAAGCAGAATAAGAAATGCTTATAACTACTATCAGTGAGTTGTAAGTGCAGTTAACTTAACAATCCCCCACCCACCCCCAAAAACAGAAAACAAAATTATCACCTGGCCCGAGAGTTGAGTGATTAAAGATCAAAAGTGACATATCAATCAAGCTGTTGTCATACCAGCAACATATCAAATCACATGGTTTACCTGCAAATAGTTTATTGGCTGGTTGTGTAATGCTTACAAAATACATGGTTTATGGTGATAACGAATTAGATAACTAGAGGTGTGTATTTGTACCAAGAAAACCAAGATTTGTTTTGCCGTATAGAGAGTCTTTTTTGTGTTTGTATAACAAAATACATGATGGGTATGAAACAATAAAAGAATCGGTTGTTAGTAAGGTTCTAATATTTATATGATCAAATTAACATAAAAGTCCTAACAGAAAAAATGAACTAAAACAGTACAACTCTACAAGTGAGACGAGACTTCCAATGTTATTCTCTCTCTCTCTCTCTCTCTCTCTCTCTCTCTCTCTCTCTCTCTCTCTCTCTCTCTCTCTCTCTCTCTCTCTCTCTCTCTCTCTCTCTCTCTCTCTCTCATAGATATGCTCCTACCCAAGTAACTGTAAGTTGAATGCTTAAATATTACATTTGACACATCAATCACGCTGGTGTCCTACCTATCAAATCACATTATTTACCTGTCAACCGTTTATTGGCGGATTGTGTATTGCATATAAAGTACAAGACTTGTCTAGATGATCCGTCGATCACATAACTAGTGGTGTGTAGTTGTACTAAGAAAGCCAAGATTTGTTTTGCTAAATAAAGATGAGAGAGAGAGAGAGAGAATGAAGAAATAGGTATGAAACAATCATTATCAATGTGTTATTTAAATTGCAATTTCAATTAACTAAGCAATTCTTACAGAAAATAAGGACTTGATGTAAAACATAAAAAATCAAAACGTGTACTTGCATTTATTGTTCCAGTGAGATCTTCATCAAGTCTCTGCAAATGCTAATTGTTAAACATACAGGGATTTATTTGAAAACCATTGAAGCAACCTAGAATGATAAAATGATAGATATTGCAGATGGTCATTTCAATTTTTGCGAACCATCAGTTTCTAAAACAGGTGAGCTATGAACACTTATGTGGGACTGTAGCCCTTATACATAAAGTTTGCTAATTGATGCTCTCTAATAAGTAGGAGTCCTTTACTACCAATGCGAGAAAAATATTTTCAAATTCGACACTTAGAGTGTACATCCTAAATAAACCTGTGTATGGTATTACTAAAAAGATATACGATAAAATTATTTCATAATTAATTACCATAAAACCATATACATTGTATATCAAATTAAGTGGTACAAATTCTCAAGTTTTAAACGTGTGGAAGTTCACGAGGCAATATGAATTATAAATATTGGACAAATGTGGAAAAACCGGAAGTGGGGTCAAGTGTCACGAAGGATTGAACATATTCACTAAACTCAGAAGCGTTGTTACCATACAATAAACAAATACCTTGGACCTTTATCGAGTTGTCCGGAGTCATGGAGAAGTTACACCCTCTAAACCCAGAAGCGTTGTTACCATACGAAAAACAAGTACATTAGACCTTTGTTGAGTTGTCGAGAGTCATGGAGTAGTTATGTCCTCTAAACCCAGAGGTGTGGTTACCATACAATAAACAAGTACATTAGACCTTTGTTGAGTTGTCTAGAGTCACGGATGAGTTAATACCCTCTAAACCCAGAAGTGTGGTTACAATATGATAAATAAATACATTAGACCTTTTTGAAGTAGTATGTAACTTCAAAGAAAAATGCGGTCATCATCAATTCCGGCATTTTATCGTATATACGTCCTGGAATATGAATAGCATGCAGAACTAGCTGTCAGATTTAAAAAGTAGCTTACAGGAAGTGATAACACTGGTAATCTTTACAATAAAGACCATTTATTTAAAGGTTATTCCTCTGAGGTGAACTGAAACAAGATATCATCATGTTGTCCATGTCAACTGAACGGAATGGAACAGCTCGAAATAGGTCTTTCCATCATGGAGAAAGACTTGTTTCGTGTACATCAAGAGTTGTTTGTCATTTATATTCCCTTCCGATTAGTCAACTACTATATTATATATATATTTCTTCCTCGCCTATTTCATTTGAATTTGACTGTGGAATCAGAGCGGGCGTGACCGGTCAACAGGGGATGCTAACTCCTCCATGATACCTGATCCCAACATTGGATTTCCAGAGGTCTGTTTGTCCAATATCACCAGATTTGTATATGTATCCTGGACATCCAGAGGAATTAATTTGGTATCTGAGGTTTTATAGATATCCTAATGGTGTGTTCGTATAAATTGATGACCTATTGAAGGGTTATTGAAACCATAGTCTAAATCGATATTTTAACAAAGCACATTATACATGTGGAAACTCTACCACAGTACGGAACAATAACTCTGAAATTAAACATTTTGACATACCTTGGTTTATCGTTGTTGATGTGGGTAAAGATCATGTCGAGGCTGGCGACCCACCATTTGCACTCTATCAGGCAAATCAACACCATACACGATAAATACTGCCACGAAGAATCTCGTATTTCCGCAAAGTTCTATTTTTATAGAAACATGTACTTATTCCACTTTGTTGTTTGTTCCATATAAAGGAAATAAATTGCCAATTCATCACTCGAGCTCAAGAGCTATAATAAATTAACATGATTTTGGGAATCAGTGAATTCTATATCATACCTACATATACATGTACCTAAATCTGATTGTGAGAACAAATTGTAAATATTTGTCGGGTTTGTACTTCTATTTACATATCCCATCCCTGATCGAATATGCAATCAATATCCGAGTTTTTCGTATGAACTATATGCCCAGAATTATAATGTCCGAGTTAAATGTCCTCTGGAAATTGATGGCTGACATCGCATAACAGAGGAACAGTGTGATTTTCGTAGGAATTCTATCAAGTAGTGGTCCATAGTAAGAGTGACAGCATAGTCTGCTCTTATAGAAGACATAATTCATAGACACATCGTCATGATCTTCATTCTGTAGCTATAGATAAATGAATCTGTCCGAAACTCATGTCGCTTTTCAGTTTGTTGATTACTTATATCATTTTCATTGTGACCGCTTGTGTTTGTCAAGTGGTAGAGCGTTCGACTCACAAGCGGAAGGTCACGGGTTCGATTCCCAAAGATTTCAAAGATTTTGAAACTGGTAATGACTGTTCCTTCGCCAAGCGCTCGACATACGAAGTGAAAGTCACGAGTCTTTCGGATGAGACTGAAAACTGAGGTCACGTGTCGCGGAAGGCGTGGCACGTAAAATAACCCACAATGCAGGTCAAAATTTGTGGCACTTCACCTAAAGTCGGTTACATTTCACTATAAGCAAAAACTTCTTGACGGGATGTAAAACAACAATCAATCATTTTCATTGAGGATTGAATTTCGTTATTTTCATGGGTAAC
The DNA here is from genome assembly GCA_030159075.1 of Atrina japonica. NCBI lineage: Eukaryota > Metazoa > Mollusca > Bivalvia > Pterioida > Pinnidae > Atrina > Atrina japonica. The sequence goes on along the minus strand of BROG01000480.1, from coordinate 550,607 downwards.
CGATATAAATTTACGAACTGACCGGAGGTGACTTTTCCCGAATGTCTGTTATAGTCACTATCCGGGCAAAATTGAACGAAATGGAACAAATCGGAGAAAAGATCTACTCTTCATGGATAAATGTGTGTTATGTACATACGAATTGTTGTATATGCGAATATGTCTGAAAATGTGAATGCGCGAAATAAAATCTTCGTACAATATGAGTGAAAGGCAATACCTGATCATATTCCATGCTTATTTGAAAACAAAGATTCAAACAACATAATGTTGCATAATTGACTTAAGTTCGCTAATATGACCATACATTATTCACCATAAGGGAACAATTATTTTTTGAAATTTTATTAATGAATATAAGAGGGTTTACAATATTTTCTTCGGCAAAGAAAAAAAGAAAAAATACACAAATATAAAAACTTCAGAAAAAAGATAGAAGATTTAGAGAAATCACATTGTGACAACTCTGAAAGTATTTTAAGATACAAAAATGAATTTGAAAACATAAGAAAGGAAAAACTTAAAGGATTAGTACTAATTTCTGGGGCTAAATGGAGAACTGGGGCATACCGCAAATACTATATGAAATAGATACCCAGACAAATAAAAAACATATAAGGGTTGTATGAGTGCATTTTTCCTCAACGTAAATTGACAAAAATAGCAACCTACTTGACCAAATATAGGGAGTCCAGCTAGTGAAGAAATAAAAAAGGTGTACCACTGGATAATTTAAACTCAATGTCTATTATAATACGACAAATTATATATACCAATGGTCTCAACATGAAGTACAATTGCGAATCCCAAACAGGATGGGACCCGGTGTCCGGAAGGAGTCAGCGTCCCCTGTTTGCACGCCACATCCGGTGCAAATGTTACATGGAATTTCTATCGAGTTCAGTAAAAAGGTCAATCTCCGTGAAAATTTAGTGAAAGAGAGACTTTATGTTGTTGAACAAGATCCAAATATCGACCATATAACTTCCTTACTGACGATTTCAGGCGTTCAACAAAGTAATCTTGAGTGAGGAAGATATGACCTGGACAAAGTAAAGGGACAGACGGATCCTATTTCTAGGCAGCAGCTAATATTTCATGGTTGATAAGCACTTTTTAAGTACGCCTACTTCTTAAAGTGCGAAACAAGCGCATACCAATGATCAGCGATATATAAAGCTAATAGGGATTGGTGACTCGCGCTTCTTCCAGTTATGAGCGGATGTCTCCTTTTGATATGCAAATAAGTGACCCAGTTTAAATCGACACTCGCCGCGCAGGCGCAAACCAGTTAGTAACGCGCAAACAGCCAGAAGGGACGTAATCGAGACAAATCTCTTATACAGAGTTGTCGGTCGTGTAAAAGTTGAGAAGCTGCTGGCACCAGCAAGGACCGACAACTAGATTGATCGTTCGTATGTGTATCGTGAAAATGTTACTCGGTGACTTGAGAGCAAGGAAAGATTTACTACATTAAAACATTAAATGTTTCACAAATCACGAGTTTTAAAAAATAACCGAAAAAGGTACCATTGTAACAATTCAAAATAAATGAATAGCGTAGAAAAATATTAGAAATTGACTCAGAAATGTGCCAGCAAATTTTTATTTTTAGATTCTTGATCTACTAAAGTAAATACTAGTCTAGAATCAAAATCTTTTTGATATTTACGCAATCCCCTCTCAATTTTATTAGATTAACAAATAAAAAGAATTTTCAAACCGAACAAAAAGATGTAATGTATAACATATCCGGAGATGTAAATCGGCAAAATATCTTGTTTTTACGTTTGTGTATAATTTCAGTTCTATCAGGAACATGTCGTAATCCCACAGCACTAAGGTGTGGAAAATACATGGCACCTACATTTATTTAAACATCAAGGGGATTAGCTTTATCTGTTCTGATAAAAGCGATGGTATGTGGTATTTGCAGTAAACACAGATAAAGGACACTCGTTTTGGGTGTTGAACTTCCGCAGAGTAATAATACTGCAGATCACTTCCTGAGTTAAGCATGTAGCCATGTAGGTGTAATAAACAATATTTCGAATATTTTTGCTCTCCACCCTTTTAAACCACCACTCAGATACTTATAAAATCATAATAAATATGTTTTATATTTATTAACTTCTGAATAAATTTTATTAACTATTTCTTAAAACTCAAATTTACACATTTCTTACACATGATTAAAAAATAAACATTTGAGTGGAGTGCAAAAGAAGGTATTTCTGAATATGTTAATTTAGCATGTGATATAATAATTATATAATTCTATGCAAGCAATAAAATTCCCACTTTACAATATGTCTACACAGGTAAGTATCTTTGGTATATAATTTCCAAACATGCAGGGAGAATAGAAAATTGAGTATTTAAATAGATCTATTAGACAATTAGAACACCACTCTGATTCTACACATAAATATACTGAAGTTGATATAAAAAACATGCTGGAATTTCTAATAGACAATATATTTGTAATGTTCGGAGACGTGGTCTTTCAACAAACTGTCGGCATTCCCATGGGAACCAATTTGCTCCTTTATTGGCCGACCTGTTCCTTTATTCATAAAGCAGCCTTCATTCAGAAACTGCTGAATCAAAAGAAGAAAAAGCTAGCGGTGTCTTTTAATTTGACATTTAGATATATCGACGACGTTTTGTCAATTAATAATGACAATTTTCATACATATGTCAATGCGATATATATCCCAGCGAACTAGAAATTAAAGATACAACAGAATCAAGCACACACGCTTCATACTTAGACATTTTACTTAACATAAACACAGATGGAAATTAGCTACGAAGCTATACGATAAACGCGACGATTTCGGCTTTCCATCGTCAATTTTTCCATATTAAGTAGTAATATACCTCAGTCACCTGCATATGGAGTTTATATTTCACAAATGATCCGAATATGCCAGGGCGTGCACAACATTTGAAGATTTCATATACAGAGGTAAACTACACTCACTTGACAAATTATTGACACAAGGATATCGAAAACCGCGTTTAATGTCAACGTTCCGCAAGTTTTACGGTCGGTATAATAGTCTTGTTTGCGACTACTCTGTTTTCACTAAGTGAAATGTTGAGTTGCCTTTTCGTTGGCGGTTGTTGAGACGTCTGTACCAATTGTGACGAGGATACACTCCTCACGTGTTTCACTGGACTTGACTGTGGACTCACGGCGGGTGTGACCGGTCGACAGGGGATGCTTACTCCTCCATGGCACCTGATCCCACCTCTTGGTTTCCAGAGGTCTGTTTGTCCATTTTTTATCGGATTTGTATCTATGTCCTGGACATTCTATTGATTTACACTTTGGTATCTGAGGTTTTTATATTAATTGCTTTCTTTTAAATTTGGAGGAAATAAGTTGATATTGGAAATATTTAAACAATTCAGACAGTTGAAAAATGAAAAATATTTAAGCTCATATCTGAAATGAAATCATTGTAACTTTGGTATGATGTTTATATTTTTATACACATTTCTGACACTGTTTTAAACAACAATTATTGTCATTTTTGACAGAATAACAAAAAATTTGATTATCCTGGGTTCTTAATTTTAAAATTTGAAAAAGTATGGACATTATTGTACAAGTAAATCCTGATCCTGATAAGTTTTCCAAGTATAAACCCGTGTTTGTTTGGTTGAATTTGATTCATTACTATAAAATTAAATTTTTTATATTTGTGGATTAATTGCATAATACTGAATAGTAAGGATTATTCTTGCATCACCATGTCAGATTTTTGCTGTTTCCAAATGATGTACATGTACAATATTAGGACATAAATGAGTTCGCAAAGATGAATATCACCTTAGTAACCCTGCATTTGTGTGATTTGTCCTCCAAATTTGGTAGATACCCAAAATTAATGAAAATCAATAAATGACACATACATGTATAACCCTTGAAGTGTGGGCCTAATTTTAATATTTCCGTTTGTTTACATCCATGAATTACTTAAAAATACATTACTTATCCATTAATAAACCTCACATGAAAATTAATGTATCCCATCCTGAAATAAATTACAGATTGTAATGGGATTTCTAACACATAAGAACGAAACCCTCACCTTCATGTGAATCAATTTTCTTTATTAAAATTGGTAAAGCAATGAATTCTAGTGGAAAAAAACATGAATTTACTAAGAATATATAGAGAAAATAAATTTTGCAAACTTATTTATGTCACTCCAAGGGTATTATTTTTTTCTAGTCTGCTAATAAAGGTATAACTATGTGCAGAGCTTGGATGAAAGAAACATGTTTGCGTACTGAAATCCTGTTGAGTAACACTGCACTTTAAAAAGTGACCTCTTGGAAGAACAGACACATGAAATAAAAAAAAAAATTTATCAATTTCTTGGATTTTATTTCATTTAAGATACATGAAGTTCTACAATGAATTGCATACATGTAGTTCCACAATATTGTTACATAGTCACTGTAACTCAACAATTCATCACTGCCATCCAGTTATCCTTCTATAACTTTTTCCCCTTGTCCAAGATAATCATAATGTATCTGTAAATAATCCAGTGCATGTACATGTAACTGAACATCAAGATACATAAATCTGTAATCACTTTCACTCACAATCATATTTATTATTTTGTCATCTGTATCTTATGGGACACATGTCTCATCATTTTATTGTTATTTGTCACACTGCAAAATTTTTCTTCATTAAACACTTCTAAATCTCCCTTTTCCAAGCCAAACAAAATTAAGTCTTCCTTTCTTGAGCATCCTGTTAAGAGAAAAATGCATGTCAGTAAATAAACTCTAAGGATTGTCCTTGACATTATACAATGATATATAAACATTATATAATAATATTCTTTAATGTTAATCCATAAATATGTTATACTTTGAATATAGTGATGTTTTCAAATGATGTACCGATTTTCTTTAATTGAAAAAAAAACAAAAACAAAAAAAAAACAAATACACCGAGTGTACATGTATTTCAATGACAATTTTAAATAAAGAGAATTTATTGAATTTACATGTCAGGTTTCTATTCATTTTTTAACTTAATGTATCATCACATTTATTCCCTAATCTCATTAAACTGTTATTCTCAATTATAACTAAACATTAAAAAAAATAGTTTTTAGGCCAACCTTTTCACAACTGTATAAAAGTATAACATTGCAGCCGACTCTGCCATTCTGCCATTTTCAGTCTTATTTAATTTTTCTGTTAATCCCTTTAAGGCTTAAACCCTGTAAACTGCAATAAAATATGAACATGCCTGTATAGTAAGTCAGCTTTTCATTGCACTCTAAAAATTGTATATAATTTTATTCTTCAGCGTAATTGAGAAAATCATAATCGACAATTTTTGTCTCTTTCAGTGCCTTCCATACAAAATGGATGATAAAATTACTTGATTTTAAAATTAAAATAATAATAATAATAATAATAATAATAAAAACAAAAACAAAAAAAATTCAAATAGAAATGTAATGCAAAATTTTGATATTTTAACTTCATGAATTAAAAAAAAACCATTTAGGCCAACAATTTACAACTATATAAAAATACAACATTGCAGCAAACTCTGCCATCCCGATATTTTCACAATACTATTTTCAATAATTCAAAATCCTGTAAACTGCAATCAAATATGAATATTCCTATGTACTAAGTTAGTGTTACAATACTCAATTACATTTTGCACTTAGAATTGTAAATAATTTTATTTTTCAGAGTAACTGAGAAAATCTGAAGTGTCATTTTTTGGTCTCAAAATCATTTAAATGGACGGTAAAATACTTTAACTTTAAAATATGAAAAATAATGGAGAAAAATATTGATAAAACATTAACTGAGTACTTTAAAATTTTAATATATCAAATTCACGACTGACAATCAATAGGTTTATTTGATGCAGAAAAAAAATGTTTTTAAGACCTACCCGGTACATTTTTACAGCCAAATCTGCCATTCAGACATTGCCAGTCCTATTTCAATTTTCTGTTAATTCCTTGAAGTTTAAACCTTGTAAACTGCAATTAAATATGAATATGCCTATTTACAAAGTTAATGTCACAATAATCAAGCACATTTTGCACTTAAAATTGGTAAAAATTTCATCCTTCAGGGTAATTGAGAAAATCAGAGGTGATAATAATTTAAAATGGACGTTAAAATCCCTAAATTTCAAAATAACAAAAAGAAAAAAGAAAAATATTAATAAAAAAATTATCGCGTACTTCAAAATGTTAATATTTCAACTTCACAAATGACAAGCAACAGGTTTATTTTATGCAGAAACAAAAAAGTTTTTTAACCAACCATGTTACAACTGATATCAATAAAAACTCAAGCAGATCATTCCGCCATTTCGTCTTCGTCGTAGCTCTAAATAAATGTTCGATTAATCACTTAAAAATCGGTACATCGTAGTAAATTTCAAATCAATAAACAGAATAAGCATATGTGCTTCACAATTACTGAGTACTTTGATAAGATCAAGTGTGAAATAAGTAAACTTTGCATTTGATTTTTCCACATTTTTTTTTAATATTTTTAAAAGTAGCGTACCATATGAGGCTTATAAATGGGTGATTTTCTATCTAAGTTTTTAAATAAAAATCATCGAACTTTCTGCTTTAGAATAACTCACTTCATAATAGTTAAATAATTAGCATCTCATCCGAAGTGATTCAATAATTTCAATGCTTTTAGCTCTCCAATATGGTATGGTTCTCGGCGATTGATGTAATTCGCTTCATAACAAGATCCTATTGTTTCGGTTAAACTGCCTTGATTATGTAAATATTTAATTACTTTCAATCGCTAAATCGGTGTATTTGGTTACCTAGACATATAAACTTTATCATAATAACAACTTCTTTCCTCTTCTGATTGTTGTATGGCTAATTATCCTATGATTTTTGAGGTGATGCTACTCCAAGCGTAAATTGAAAATGGCGGATTTCCCCCGATTAGTTGACACAGTAAGCAGGACCTATGAGACGCCTGAGGACATCGCGTATATGCGCTTTGCTCTATATTAAACCGTCGAGTCACCAATCCCCATTAGCTTTATATATCGCTGCAATGATGAACTTAATGAAATTCAAGAAATGTTATGTCCCCAAGAAGTACATACACATATATTATAGAAATTTCGTCATTTGAGACATATATAAATAGCAACCAAATAGTGAAGTTAGCACGTGTTCATCATACTTTTACCTGGATAGTGATCGTGTTCACAGGTAGATATTACAATTATTTATTAATTATTTATCTTAGCTTTGTTTTCCAAAACATTTTCTTTCTTTTTTCACTAAAAAGATTGATGTACAATAACAAAAATGAGGTATACACAGGCATAAAAATTATTAAATTCTTATATATTTTGTAAAAGTTGATTGAGAAACCCATTTTGGCAATTATGCGTTTGCAAATGTCAGAGATCAACAAATTGAAACCTTTTTTACCTTGAGGCTACGTAGATTGAAGTCTGCAGTATACGTGAGAACTTTTGCCGATATATACAGCGGGAATTTTTTTTCTACCAAAATACATTGGCACGTCTTTACAAACACGGCGAGTCCAAGTTAACAATAACAGGGGTGACAAGCTAGTTTTCGGTGGTACATGAATATCATAGATAGAATATTGCATGAAATCATAGCAATGGAAAATATTTTACCTGTACACACCTATTTTTAACAATACATAGTATTGTTTAGGATACTGACAGAACCTGGATGTGCCGCTTAATCTTGGTAGACCTACTCGCTGTAATTTGAGATAGGATTTTCACTTCCACGGTTTCAAACATACCGTCACTTTTTGTCAGAAATATGCATTTATATTAAAGGAGCATTAGCTATGTTAACCAAAAGAAATACTAATTTAGATTTTTTCTCATTTTACTACTTGTACTTGATGTACAATAAACATTAACATATAAGAGGTATACACAGCCATAAAAAATCTTACATTCCTGTATATATATATTGTGAAAATAAGGCGAGGTCCAGTGTGATATTCATATTCAAAAACTAAGGTTGGGTTAATCAATTGCAAGTGAAAAAGTGACAAACATGGGTTTCTCAAGCAGTTTTCACAAAATATATAGGAATTTAAGAATTTTTATGCCTGTGTATATCTTTTTATCATTATCATTTCTTTTGTTATTGTATATCAAGCTGAGTAGTAAAATAGGAAAATAAAAGTTTTCAAAAAACAAAATCAAAAACAAACTGCTAAGTGCCCCTTTAAAATTCAAGCTCAAATGACGAGTCTTAGTGACATATACTATCGTTTTGGCCTTTTTTTGTAAACATATAATTTTGTATTGTTAATATTATTTACAACTGCCGAAGTCTTTGTGACAGATACTATCGTTTTGGCCTTTTTTGTAAACATATAATTTTGTATTGTGAATATTATTTACAACTGAAAATTTAATTAACCACAAGATGTGATATTACTGATCAGCGCTACGCTACATTTTTGTCTTGTGTTTGCTAATGGAAAAGCTTTAGCACAAAAATATTGTCACGTGTCCAAGTGAAACTGACACTTGTGTTTAAACACCTATTGTTTTTTTGCGATGACAAGGAACACAAGAGCATATTCTTATTATGTTTAAAAGGTAATGGCAATATAAATGTGGTAGAGCATCTACTATAAATAAAGTGGTTCTCGATTCAAAACCGAGTCACGATGCATTGAAAGACAGACGGTGACTGATAATTAATGAAGCGCACGGTATTAATTGGAGAGATCTAAAATATTAAATTCTATCCCGGTACATATACATACATATTTACTGTTTTTTGTTTGTTTTTGTTTTTTTTTTTTTTTTTTTTGCAGGAAAGATGAGAACCTTTTTTCATTTTTTAGCCATTTGTTTGCTGTTGTCGTACATGGCAAATAGAGTGAAAGCCCTACCCCCTGCCCCTTTGCCTGCCACCACCCCCACAACCAACAATGAGGCGTCAAACACTTTGGACTTGGCGCCTATTCTGTCGATATTTGCTTTAGTCTGGATCCTGACGATATTTCTAGGTAATACGAGTGTTTTATTTTATGTATATTTTTTCAGATTCTTAAGATAAAGAAAATTATATATAGTTAGATATATAGTAGGATGGATGAACGGACGAATGGACGGACGGGTTGTTAATCATTTTTATTGACTACACCATGGTTGCTTAAGAAATACTTCAGTTTGAGCAATATTATAGGATATTTTTACTAGAGTTAAAAATCATGTGTTTTTAAATTAAAGAATTGATTTCAGTTTGATCTACACTCCAGGATAATTAAGCACCGAGATAATTTCTTTCTCTCATTGTTGTGTCGTTAGTCATTTTAGTGCTTTATATATAATGTTTTATACTCTTGTATCTGAGACTTTATATATATATATATATATATATATATATATATATATATATATATATATATATATATATATATATATATATATAATATATATATATATAACTTATTTTATATTTTCAGGTCCCTTTGGACAAGTTGCCGCGTACGGAGGATAAATAGTACATACTGTAAACACTCGCTCAATATTTGAAATAAATTAACCAAAAACAATGCAAGAATGTTTTTATGTTTATTCTCATCTTTACTAGAATAAAGTACCAACTGAAAAAAAAATCATGAATCCAATGCAATAATGAATTTTTAAATGGATTATTTCACATATTTCCATATCAATTCTATTTTTTAAATACTTCTATTGAAAAATCTAATTTATTGCATTTTCCTATCAAGACACGGGAGTGTGGATAATAGATAAAATGTCAAAACAATTGGTGAAGACTTTGTATAAACTATGGGCATCAATGTAGAAAAAGTCAAAGTATGAAACTTTTCATTATATGTGGAGATATCGCGCTGGACAATATTTTGCGTGTGTGAAGCAGAATAAGAAATGCTTATAACTACTATCAGTGAGTTGTAAGTGCAGTTAACTTAACAATCCCCCACCCACCCCCAAAAACAGAAAACAAAATTATCACCTGGCCCGAGAGTTGAGTGATTAAAGATCAAAAGTGACATATCAATCAAGCTGTTGTCATACCAGCAACATATCAAATCACATGGTTTACCTGCAAATAGTTTATTGGCTGGTTGTGTAATGCTTACAAAATACATGGTTTATGGTGATAACGAATTAGATAACTAGAGGTGTGTATTTGTACCAAGAAAACCAAGATTTGTTTTGCCGTATAGAGAGTCTTTTTATGTGTTTGTATAACAAAATACATGATGGGTATGAAACAATAAAAGAATCGGTTGTTAACAAGGTTGTAATATTTATATGATCAAATTAACATAAAAGTCCTAACAGAAAAAATGAACTAAAACAGTACAACTCTACAAGTGAGACGAGACATCCAATGTTATCCTCTCTCTCTCTCTCTCTCTCTCTCTCTCTCTCACTTACTCTCTCTCTCTCTCTCTCAATGTCTCATCTCTCTCTCTCTCTCTCTCTCTCTCTCAGATATGCTCCTACCCAAGTGACTGTAAGTTGAATGCTTAAATATTACATTTGACACATCAATCACGCTGGTGTCCTACCTATCAAATCACATTATTTACCTGTCAACAGTTAATTGGGTAGATTGTGTAGTGCATATAAAGTACAAGACTTGTCTAGATGATCCGTCGATCACATAACTAGTGGTGTGTAGTTGTACTAAGAAAGCCAAGATTTGTTTTGCTAAATAAAGATGAGAGAGAGAGAGAGAGAATGAAGAAATAGGTATGAAACAATCATTATCAATGTGTTATTTAAATTGCAATTCCAATTAACTAAGCAATTCTTACAGAAAATAAGGACTTGATGTAAAACATAAAAAAACAAATTTACAATTTATTCCCCAATACAGAGCGCTCTCTCTCTCTCTCTCTCTCTCTCTCTCTCTCTCTCTCTCTCTCTCTCTCTCTCTCTCTCTCTCTCTCTCTCTGTGTGTACACGGTTAACCCTTACTATAATATTCAATGACTAATCATATTTTTTCTAAAGGAAAATATTAATTAGAAAAATATTGCCCCAAATCAGTCAATTTAAAATGAAAAGAAACTGATTTTAATGAAAGATAACCCAACACTTTTGACGTTTGCAAATAAGACAAAGGCGTCTACAATTAAAAATGTCAAGGATTTTAGATGAACAATTATCAAATCTTTTGATCTTTGAAATAAAATTTCAATTTAATATATACGTTTTAACGAAATTCAAGTTACTTCAGTTGTAACATAAACAAACTAATTCTACTTTCAGATTCCTACACATATTCAGTATGTACTAGATAGTGTTGCCATAGGTTCAACATTTTCATACTCTACTACCTGTAACGATAAGTTGTTAGGTAATATCGACTTTTCTGTGTATAACCATCAAATGTTTATATAAAGTACATGTTTTCACAAGAAAGTTTCAGTCTTGAACTGTTTAAGCAATTTATTTCAACCTCCCCCTTTTTAACACACATCACCTAACACAAAATTAATATGATTAAATTGTACTTAGTTCTTCAATTTAATCAGATATAAAACTGTTATATCTCCTCCAAATGGCAATTTCATTAAAATGTCGCAACAGCAAGTTTTGGACATTTAGCATCGGTTACATATAGTTTATTATATACTTAACTAATTAGGGGATAAAATGAAAAATAGTGAATTCAAAACATACTATCATTGATTAAATATGAAATTTTATTTAACAATCTATCTATCTTCTGCGTGGTCACATTAAAGGTGTGTGTGTGTGTGTGTGTGTGTGTGTGTGTGTGTGTGTTCACAATAAAAATATAAACTTATTTTCCTTATTCAAAACCATATTCATTGGATAAAACTAATTGTACATATAAAAACTCTGATACCAAAGTATGAATCTTTTGAATGTCCAGGATATAGATAACTATCTTGTCAAAATTGGACAAAAACGGACCTCTGGAAATCAAGACGTGGGATCAGGTCGTTAGACTTAGGCGGGGTTTGATTTCGTAGTACTGATCAATCAAGATGGTACACAAACCACGGTCCGGAACCGCTATGCTCTTTCCTACCCGTTGCCCACATGCGAGTTTCCATCAGTTAAGATCACGCGAATGAGGAATGACTTTTATGCCCAACTTCACAGACAGATCTTGCCAATACACAGTAAGGGAAACGTGACCAAAACTCATTTGCATATTAATCGTGCACAAGAATTGTTAACAGTCCAGTCTATCGCTTTTAATGTCAATTCTATTACAAGTGTTTAATGGAAAAACATAATTGAAAAGTGACATTCTAAAGCAAATTTAAAATATCTTAAAATTCATAAATGACGCCGAACTGACCTTCAATAGCTTATATTTCAACATGTCTTGTAGACCTATATTTTTCTTCATTTTAAAAAGCAAAAATATACGAATAAAAGTGTGATTTGGAAATTTCAATCTTGAAGTTGAGTTTATGCTGCTGAATTGCACATACATGTGTAATTTTGCGTCAATATAATGTGTTATTAACCCCATACTGCAAAATGTGCTTTGACTTGTTCCCAATTAACAACTTAGCATAACATAACATCAACTCGTAAAAATCTCTCGAACATATTTTTATTATTCATGAAGCCTCAGCCAATGCGAGTAAACGGTGCTCGCTTTCGTCAACCAATCAGATGGAGGCTTTTAAACAAATTAGGAATTGTATTGGATCAACAGACTATGCGATATACGAGAGATTTGCATGATATATATATTATATATATATATATATATATATATATATATATATATATATCGCATGATATCACGATATATATATATATACAAAGCACTAAAACCAACAATACTATATATCCTAGGGTGTCGGATCTAAGCTATAGATACAAGTCAAGAAAATATATAAAGCATTAAAATGACTAACGACACGGACAAAATAAAAGTCATTATTTTGTCCGTGTTGTTAGTCATTCACTAATAATTCACTAATTATCTTGCAGTAAGTTTAAAATTTGATTTTTTCAGAAGCTTAATGTTTTAAGTGAAACATAATCACATTGACTTTAAACAAAATTGATAATTTAAAAAAAAAAGTCTATACTTCCTTATTTTTTTTTGGTGAAAGGGCATATTTGAAAGTTAGCTCATCACATTCAATAGGGAATGCTTAGGCCTCCATGACACTGATCCCACCTCTTGTTTTCCAAAGGTCCGTTTTCACCAGATTTGTATCTTTATCCTTGGCATCTTAAAAAATTATACTTTGGTATCTGAGGTTTTTTTTCATAATGTCTTTATGATCTGTACTCTCTGATAGAAAAGATAAAAATAAATATCGGAGCGTTGATTTCGATTACTTTATTTCAAATACGAGTGTTCGTTTTATAAAACAGCATGTACGATTTAACCTCCGTACGGGACAACATACCGTACACCGCCTCCTCCTCCTATAGGACCTATGGAGATAAAAATATATATAATTATCGTCGATATAGATAGCGCCTGGCAGGATTTGAAAAAGAGATCAAATATAAAATCCTTTCGTCACACACACACACACGCACACACACACACGCACGCACACACGTACACACATATATATATATATATATATATATATATATATATATATATATATATATATATATATATATATATATATATATATATATATATATATATATATATATATAACGCCTGGCAGGATATAAAAGCATACAAATGATTGTATCGTAGATATATGCACCGCGAGGCAGATTAAATATAATATCAAAATCATTTACTTGTATATAAGTACAGGGCCTGGAAACATCAAACCATCTCAAATGTTAAGCTAAACCTTATATTGTATTGGCTTAGCAAGCAAAGTTGAAAATACTTACAGACTAAAGTTTCATGATTCCGGATAAAGTGATATTGCGTAGGCTTATGAATTCTAAGGTCAACTATGGATTTGTCAATGAAAGTAGATTGAACTCTGTTTATCTCTCTGCATGTCTTTCTATCAATCTTTTTTTATTTATTTATCTATCTATCGATCGATCCATCTGTCTATCTATCTATCGATCTATTTATCTATTTATCTATCTATCTATCTATCTATCTATCTATCTGTCTGTCTGTCTATCTATCTATCTATCTGTCTATCTATCGATCTATCTATCTATCTATCTATCTATCTATCTATCTATCTATCTATCTATCTGTCTATCGATCTATTTATCTATCTATCTATCTATCTATCTATCTATCTATCTATCTATCTACCTATCTATCTATCTATCTATCTATCTATCTATCTATCTATCTGTCTATCTATGTATCTATCTATCTATCTGTCTATCTATCTATCTATCTATCTATCTATCTGTCTATCTATCGATCGATCTATCTATCTATCTATCTATCTATCTATCTATCTATCTATCTATCTACCTACCTATCTATCTATCTATCTATCTATCTATCTATCTATCTGTCTATCTATCTATCTATCTATCTATCTATCTATCCTACTGCGCAAGTATTTTTGAATAATATTCATGTATATCAAAATAAAACTGTCGGCTTACCTAGGAACATCATCATTATGCCAATTATACCTATCATCATCAGAAAAGGCCAAATGTCCACGCTGGATGATGCCGCAGTGGTAGTTGTGGCAGCTGTAGTTGTCGTGCCACATTTGGCTCTAGTTACCAAACACATCAACAACCAGCAAATGGACAAACACTTGAAGAAGGTCTTCATCTTTCCTGCTAGAATTATCAAATAGATATCTTATGTTTGATCAGTAAAATTTAGATTTTTAAGTCTATCGAATTTATGTCGCGGGCTTAACGAAATAAAGGAGCCACTCTATATGTTTTAATGTCTGCTGGTTTAGAATAGGAAATCTTTGTACGCGAAACGACAACTTTTAACTTTATTCCATCTTTAAATGCAAGACGCATATGCGTTTGTGTTTATTGCCATCGAACGGAAAGATAAAATGGATATCTAACGGCAACTTCAGTCGGACTGATCACGATTATCTATCGACTGCAAAAAGGGGAGATAACTATGATATAATAACAACATAATAATATCATTTCCCTCCATGTAAAACAATGTGTGAAATTCTCTAGTTCTATTTTCGTCCACAAAAGCCGATGGTACATTGTAACCGGGTTCGCTCCTCCAACATTAACGAAAAGCTGGCCGCCTCCATGTAAACATGTTCCCACTTTCTGATTTACCAGATGTTTTACCAAAAAGTGGGATCATGATAACTGAAAAATTATTGAGCGTGGCGTGAAACACTATTGAAAATTCCCTAGACAAAAATTGCAGTGTATCTTTAAAGCGATATAAGCTGTCACAATGATTATTTTTTGTCCCCTGACCACAGTCGTGAATATGATAAAATGTGTGGTCAACGACATTATCAAACACGTGAAACGTTGTAAAAGATCTTCTTTTCGATGTTATTTGTTTTATTTGAATTGAAATTTTCCCGTAATTTAAAATATACAGCTGTATTGCCGTATGCTTTGACCTTTCAGATAAACTCTTTCGCCATATCAAATGTACTACGTAATTCGGTCAGGGGATCTTGGACTATGTTAAAGTCGGCCGAATTTTATGTTTTATATTTACTTTTAAAATACAGGACGTGATATTTATTGGAAAGTGCATGTTTTATGTAAAATATATGCTTTTTAACGCTATTTTAAGTACCTAAAGAAAATCGGATGAATATATGAATAAATATATCAGGTTACTAAAAGAAATTTGTCCGATTTTTAATGTTATCCTGAATGCTGACATTGACAAAATCAAAACAATATAATTGAGGAAAGTATGCATATATTATGTTTTACACTTGTGCCGCCAAACAATAACTGATATTACGGGTTACGTTTGGCAAGACATTTGCAATTTTACACATGCATTCGTTATTCTAATCACCAGATGGTCTCTTTGGCTTTAGAATATATATGAGATAAAATGTTACATAAAATGGGAATGTAAAATTTTTCACCTACGACAGCTCATATCGCTTCAAGATAATGGTCCGTTTTCAATGTAACAAGGATGCGTATACCAATCTCCCGCAAGTATGCCTATAGGTAAAAAAAAGTTTAAGCTAAACGTTCCGGTTATGTTTGAAACCAAAGGAACACTGTAATCTTTCCAGAAAAAGCCTGTGTATAGGCTCTGGTATCATACAATATTGTAGTCTTTAATATATGTTTGCCACCGAATACTAGCCCGTCACCCCATCACGATTTTAATTCGACTCATTGTGTTTGTAAACATGTGTCCGTTTATCTTTTAGAACTACATATTGGCAAACTTTCACGCGTACTATGTTAATTACCAGTGAGACTCCAATACGTTACCTTTAGATAAAAGTCAATGACGCTCCAACCACTCAGATACGGAAGCTCCGCCATTGGTTTGAAGTTGATGATACTTGACAAAATTAGTCTTGGAGACAATATTTCAGTGACGGACATTTCCCTGTTAAAAGTTTATGATACAAACTATTGTCTTTGACGTCGTATTTAGAAGAAGAATTCAATATGTGCTACTCACCTGTGAACACGATCACTTCCAAGGTAAAGGTATGGAGAAGATGTGCGAACTACCCCCTGTGCTTGCGATTTATATATGCCTCAAATTACGAGATTTCTATAATTAATGTATATGCACTTCCTGGGTACATAAAATTTCTTTAGTTTATGGTCATTATGAGTATGCGGTAGGTGCACCCTTATAAGAAATATGTGTACTAGTAGAAAGTGTATAACAACCATTTCATAATAGTAAATGTTCATGTTCGTCAACTAAAATAGAAAATATACGTTATGTTTATTTTGAATTGTGGTTTACGCCACACTCAACGATTTTCAGTTATATGGTGGCAGAGAGAACCCGGTTATAATGGACCCGGGAAAAGACCACCAGCCTTGCGCATGTAAACTTTCCTAGGTTTCTTAGGCTTAGGTTGCAGAGGGGGTAGAACCTGCGCTAACCAGAAATAACAAATCATAACTGATAACAAAAACAAACATGATCGTAAAGTCAACAAACTCATGAATAACGGTTCGCAAGGGTACGATCTTGGTTCGATTCCTAAAACATTTTTTCTGAAAAGCAGTGACTCTGCCTCTGACAAACACGTGACATCAGTGAGAATCACATGTCCTTCAGATGACACTTTAAACCAAGGTCAGGTGTCTGTATAGACGTGGCACCAAAGAATACTAGTTGCATGTCGGCTCCATTTAAATGGAAAATATTTTAGCGGGACTTTCAACGACATTATAATACTAATATATACGGTATCTTGGTTGTCTGGTTTACCATTTGAAAGACAATGAGTTCCAAAGTCGTTTTAATTCTGTTAATATATTTCTTTATTAAAATTTGACTTTATTGTAGAAATTTCTGTATATGTCCATTATTTAGTTAATTATTATGCATACAGCATTTGACGTGTACTCTATATCATTGTCCCGTGAAAGTCAGATAATAAATGTCAATACCAATTTCATCATTCGTGTCCTAGGGGTGTTATATATTACGTACATCACACGATGTTTTTGGGTTCGGGTTGCACTCTAATAAGGAGTACGCCATACTTATATCTGATCATTAAATTGTTGTACATAATGAGGATATTTGATTGGCCAGTAATTCGAACTCGAACCCAACCTAAGTTTAGCGAACTACATGTACAGCTTATTCAATGAATGTTCTTTCGATAAGGAGAGTTATGTTAGATTTTTATTGTGATGGAAAGAAATCACAACCGCTAGCATAACTTTGACTTCTACTTTTACAAACTACAGTACTTCTTTTGAAATACAACACTCAATACATAAAATTTAGCTTCAATATGTACAGCTTTGCTTATATACAGCAGATTGTATATATATATATATATATATATATAGAGAGAGAGAGAGAGAGAGAGAGAGAGAGAGAGAGAGAAAGACACGTGCAAAAAGTATTCATACACTGTTATTTTACCACATATATCATATAAAACAATACTTTTCCATATATTATTCTGAAGCTATTTCTTATCGCATTTCAATAGGATTTTTACGGTTGATAAAATAATTGAATACAGTTTCATTATTTATTTTAATTTTTAATTTTCTGAATCAGAAAGAAAAAGATTATTTATTTAAACAGAAAGATTAAATCTTTTTTATAAAAACTCCCTATATGTGTAAGTAAAATTTTGGTGTCAAATTTTTACTTTTTTTAAATTGTCAATTCTTTTAAATGATACATTAAAATATTACACCCCCCCCCCAAAAAAAAAAAAACAATGAAACTCGGAAACATTCTCTTTTTTGCGGTGAAAATTTATTGAAATGCGATAAGAATATTTTTTTTTAAAAAAATTGTTTTATATGTATTATATATGAAATATATAGTGAAAATTAACAGTGCATAAATGCATTTAATACAGTCATGGGACATAAATATTCACCACTTATTTCATGTGGACTTGACTGTGGATTCACGGCGGTTGTGACAGGGGATGCTTACTCCTCCATGGCAAAGACAGCTAATGCCCATACAAGTCTCCTATTCTTTATTGCAGTCCATTACGCATCAATCAGGATATACAGAGCACCTGTTTTTGTACTGTAGTTCATTGAAGAAGCATCGGGATATACAGGGCACCTGTTTTTATACTGTAGTTCATTGCCTAACAATCAGGATATACAGGGCACCTGTTTTATACTTTGGTTCATCGTCTAAAAATCAGGATATACAGATCACCTGTTTTCTTTTACTGTAGTTTATTGACTTACAGTCAGAATATACAGGGCACCAGTTTTATACTGTCGTTCACTGCCAGGATATACAAGGCACCCTTTTTTTTACTGTAGTTGATTGCCTAACAATCAGGATATACAGGCCACCTGTCCTATATGATGGCGGCCAGTGCTTTAATGGTGGGGGAGAGAATCTGGTCATAATGTACATGGGAAGAGATCACCGCCCTTCCAGAGGTAAACTGGCAAACGTTATCACAAAAATCAGCCTAGGTTCCAGCGGAGATCGGACCTGCGTTGACTAGAAGTGAGAAGAGAAACGTCATGGTTCAAAGCGCGATGCTCTAACCACCATCTGGCCACGGAGGCCCTAAAAGTTTTTAAATAGAGATGTAAGACATCTGACATGTTATTATTGTATTATGTTGATATCATAGCAAGTACTGGAGTCTATCCAACCTGACAGGTTACCTGAGTTATATTTACCCCACGGGCATAAAAGCAACGGACATCACTTGGAAGACCTACCAGCGTTAAAAACAAATATGGATGTATATTCATGAGACGACTGACCAATACTGGCCATCATCTCTTGGAAGAAAATTTATGAATTTTTTCATATGGCTCAGTTAGAACGTAGTTAAAACATCTAGCTAGCTTATTTCGGGAATACGTTATACTAAAATAGTGATCGAAAGGTACAATGCCACCCGACGTAGCAGCGGCATTAGGTACAAGAGTTCTCTAGTCACCCAGGAAAGTAATGACTGTACCGTTTACTTTTGCTGTCAATCAGCTGTGGGTTATTTACTTTTAGCTGTCTATCAAGCAGAAAGTCAACCCAAGGAGAGTGTCCCGATTTACAGTTTCAAGTAAAATCGGATTTTATATGGCCAGGTGGTTTAAAGTCAAGTATTTTAGGATTTTGAAATCGATGTGTATTTAATATAATTGTGATCTATTGTTGTTCCCTTTACGATGCAAGATTTGAAAATAAATATTTTAGTCATCAAAGGTGATTTTCTATTGTTATAAATGATTGTATGTATTTTTTTAGTCTCCGGATATTGTTACTTGCTACTGGTGTTAGAGAGATGTTTGTAAACATCGAAAATCAAAAATGGTTTTTGTTTTGTGACCAATGTTTTGTTACCAAGATTATACCTAATGTCTTGTGACCAGGATTAAACGTAATGTTTCATGACCAGGGTTATACTTAATGTTTTATGGCCAGCGTTATACTTAATGTTTTATGACCAGGGTTATACTTAATGTTTATATCCAGGTTTATACTCAATGTTTTATAACAAGGTTTATACTCAATGTTTTATAACCAGGTTTATACTCAATGTTTTATAGCCAGGTTTATACTCAATGTTTTATAACCAGGTTTATACTTATGTTTATAACCAGGTTTATACTTAATGTTTTATGACGGGGTTATACCTAATGTTTATAACCAGGTTTATACTTAATGTTTATAACCAGGTTTATACTCAATGTTTTATAACCAGGTTTATACTCAATGTTTTATAACCAGGTTTATACTTATGTTTATAACCAGGTTTATACTTAATGTTTTATGACGGGGTTATACCTAATGTTTATAACCAGGTTTATACTTAATGTTTATAACCAGGTTTATACTCAATGTGTAATAACCAGGGTTATACTTCGTGTTTATGTCCAGGGTTATACTCAATGTTTTATAGCTAGGACACATACTCAGCTTTTGGAGCTTAATTTGACTGAAGTTTTACGTTGGATGCGAATTATTGGTAGAATACCCTCACTCTCAGATATCCCCTGATTCCACATTCGGACATTCCATTGATCCGTGTTTCGTCCATATTCATTTCGATCGTATATATGCCTTTCATAGAGACATAGATTATACAGCAAAACTGCGATGAGTCGAACTTCAAGGGACTACCTAGAAAAGTTCGAAACATCGTTAATTATGACTGCTTCGAAACCATATACGACGTATACGGACATGATATTTAATGATAAGTGCTGAAATGAAAATAAAACATTGAGCGTTTCCGAGGAAAAGAAAAATTGCAATGGGGCGATTCATACACATATAAATTTTGACTTCGAATTATTTGTAGGAATGTTCGATGTTTTCATAGAAATGGGCCTTAACATTAATTATTAGAAACATCGGGGAATTCTGCTCACAAAATTCGAATTATAAAATGTTTATATGTAGCATTAAGTAACAGTTATTCAGCACTTTGTAAATAGTTTGAAACATCGAGAAATTCGACTTACCGAAGTTCGACTTACCGAAGTTCTACTGTAATTCATAAAACCATATTTCTCACACACGTGACGTGTATTTACACTTTTTAATTGGGAATAAAGTAAAGAGGGTACTTTCACTTTCATTTCATAAAAGAAAAAAAGAAAGAAAACGAAAGTAGTTATTTTTATATCTTTATTGTAAACTTACTCTAACATAATAAGCTACATAATAGTTAGATGCAGTCACTGATTCATATCTGTACAGCCAAGGTGTCAATATAAGGAACAGTTGAACCTCGCTAACAAGACCACCTATCTCACTGAATAGAGAGGTGGTCACATTATGTGAGGAAAGTTTTCAAGAGATTGCAAATTTTATCTCTTAAGCGAGGTTGTGTTTAGACGATGTTCCAATGTAAGTACGGAGATCTTTCATGGCCGACACATCATGTAACACATAACGAAGGTTGCATGATTCTAACATTCTTAAGTTCTGGTGTAAAACAAACTGGTCATGAATCAATACATGTACAATGTTTTGTCCGTTGAAGTTCGTTA
The DNA here is from genome assembly GCA_030159075.1 of Atrina japonica. Taxonomy (NCBI): domain Eukaryota; kingdom Metazoa; phylum Mollusca; class Bivalvia; order Pterioida; family Pinnidae; genus Atrina; species Atrina japonica. The sequence continues at coordinate 528,988 of BROG01000480.1, read as the reverse complement.
TCAACGAATTTTACTGCAGGTAACTACGTTATAACTGTAACGGTAAAGCAAATACAATACAGTATACTATTAAAAGAGATTATTCTTTTGCAATAAGGTAAAATGAGCTCAGAAATAGTGGGCACTTGAAAGAAACGTCAAAGCAATGTATGGTAATGTAGTTCATCTATATACAAGTAGTAGACTTTGATCCAATTCCAGTCCTCGAAAACTGTGCTGCTTTAGACTGAAACCTTCATGCAGTCTTCAAGTTCTCAAACTTACGAAAGAAATTTATTGAAGGTTCGGTCAGAACTGTCAGGGTTGGGCAGCTCTTGCAACACGATTTGCTGAAATGTAAATATATATAAATATCAATACTTTACAAATGGTAACACAATTAACTTTATCTGAATTTATCGTTTGACCCTCAGCGGTGGTAACCGGCTGACAAGTTGACATGGCACATTATCCCACTTCTGGATTACCGAGAAATCTGTATTCAACCACTTTTTTAGTCTTCGGTACTGTTTGACATTCTGGTTTTAATCATAGTTATTAAGATATTCTTTTATTTCAAAAGTTTTGAACTGGAAAATTTTCCAATCATCAAATGCCCGACACAACACCTCTTCGCAAACAATGTGCTATTTACTTGTGAAAAGCCAGTGGTTTCTTCCCTGATACATTGTTATCGGATTCTCCCTTTCACCATTAAAAACTGGGCGTCAGCATGTAACTGAAAAATTGTTGAGTGTGGAGTAAAGACATATAAAGGTGGCGATTGTTGCCGGAACGGGATTATATCAAAGACATATGTTGCCTGTACGGGATTATATCAAAGACATAAAAAGGTGGCGATTGTTGCCGGTACTGGATTATATCAAAGACATAAAGGTGACGTTTGTTGCCGGTACGGGATTATATCAAAGACATATAAAGGTGGCGATTGTTGCCGGTACGGGATTATATCAAAGACATATATTGCCTGTACGGGATTATATCAAAGACATAAAAAGGTGGAGATTGTTGCCTGTACGGGATTATATCAAAGACATATGTTGCCTGTACGGGATTATATCAAAGACATAAAAAGGTGGCGATTGTTGCCTGTACGGGATTATATCAAAGACATAAAGGCGACGTTTGTTGCCGGTACGGGATTATATCAAAGACATATAAAGGTGGCGATTGTTGCCGGTACGGGATTATATCAAAGACATAGAAAGGTGGCGATTGTTGCCGGTACGGGATTATATCAAAGACATAGAAAGGTGGCGATTGTTGCTGGTACCTGATTATATCAAAGACTTATAAAGGTGGCGATTGTTGCCGGTACCTGAATATATCAAAGACATATAAAGGTGGCGATTGTTGCCGGTACGGGATTATATCAAAGACATATAAAGGTGGCGATTGTTGCCGGTACGGGATTATATCAAAGACTTATAAAGGTGGCGATTGTTGCCGGTACCTGATTATACCAGAGACATATAAAGGTGGCGATTATTCCCGATACGAGATTATATCAAAGACATATAAAGGTAGGGAATGTTCCCGGTACGGGATTATATCAAAGACATATAAAGGTAGGGAATGTTCCCGGTACGGGATTATATCAAAGACATATAAAGGTGGTGATTATTCCCGATACGGGATTATATCAAAGACATATACAGGTGGCGATTGTTCCCGGTACGGGATTATATCAAAGACATATAAAGGTAGTGATTGTTCCTTCGTTCCTTGGAGAGTTCTGCATACGAGGTAAAAGTCGCGTGTTTTCTGGGTGAGACCTTAACCTTCAGTTGATATTTCCATGTAAGTTAAAAATTCTTGTCGGGATTTAAAACCATAAAAACATTTTGCATGAATTTACCTATACTTCTGTGTGGCATATTTATAACGAAAGCAACAGTAACGAAGATGATTTACCAAAATGTCCTGATCAAACCAAATACTCACCAAGGTGTCCAGCAACCAGCTTATGGATAGCTAAAAAGGAAAATAAGAAGATAGTGAATAGTTCCGTATAGCTTAAAAAGAAAATTAAGATAATGATCAGTTTCATATTTCCTCTTATGTTTTTCATTTTGTTTTATTATTTACAATATGATAATAATGATAAATGCCTTTGTTAGATTCATGGACATATTCCATCCTTTACATTATTGCATTAATATTGCTGTTGTTTATGACAGTTCTTACTCCTCCATGGCACCTGACCCCACCTCTTGGTTTCTAGGGGTCCGTGTTTGTCCATTTTTACCGGATTTGTATCTATGTCCTGGACATTCTATTGATTTATACTTTGGAATCTGAGAGTTTTTATATTCTTACACTTGATGTTCTTAGTATGACTAAAACGTATCCTGAAAATTAAGTGACACTTCTTTATCGAGTTTCGTGTTTAAAAAAGGACGACAGGTTTGACTTAAATGTGAAAATATACATTTAAAGCAGCTCTTTGTTTTACAAATGTGGGAATAAGCCAACATCGGGGATTGTCCTTTATCAAAATGCAACACCCTCCCTCATAAAATGACGTCACAGTTTAATTTTTACGTCAAACAATCAGAACCCTAGAAGTTTTGGTGAAAATTCGACCATAAAAAAAGATTCCAATTTCTTTCAACATGTTCATGTCTAAGAGTGCAAAACTTCTGACATAGTTCTGTCACCTTTCTACGATGTGTACAAAACTTCTGACATAGTTCTGTCACCTTTCTACGATGTGTACAAAACTTCTGACATAGTTCTGTCACCTTTCTACAATGTGTACAAAACTTCCGACATAGTTCTGTCACCTTTCTACGATGTGTACAAAACTTCTGACATAGTTCCGTCACCTTTCTACGATGTGTACAAAACTTCTGACATAGTTCTATCACCTTTCTACGATGTGTACACACGTTGTCTATGAGTTCACTTCCCATAAATGATAAAACAGACAAGATAGTTCTCATTGTCAATGCTAATCGGAGGAAGGGGAATTAAATCCTGTTGATTCTGAATGAGCTGCTTTGGACAAACACGAGTGCACCACGTGTTCTTTGATGCTCTCAAACGTAGAATATACATGTAACTATCTTACCATTCATATTTGTCTTAGCGATAAAGCTTTTACGTTACCACTCATGTATTTGAATTCACCCAGAAAAATGTAATAATCTTAACGTATATGGAAATAGGTATTCCGAAATCTCTATAATATGAATGACACAAGCTACGAGCAGAAACTGATTTTAAATATCTTACAATGCAAGCTGATTTTCCGGAAATTCACTCGATACGTTCTTATTACAACTATGCTGACATATAATATCGATTTTACAAAATAAATTAGGATTATAAAATCACGTGCAGGATACAACGATTGTAAAATCACGTGTTTGATTTCAGTTAGAGTAATACACGCTGTCTAATCAGTACAGTATCCATCTTGAAAACTAGTGACTATACCTGACAAGGGACACTAATCATAAATAATGCATTTTCCCGCGGGACTAAACACTGAACTTACAGTTATTCCCCTTTGCTAGATTGCATTGTTCTTAATAACAGACACGCCCATGTCATGGAATGCTAATATGCTCAGCATACAGTTAATATTTAAATCACTTGTGGTTGTCGACAATACTGACTTAGACAATCACACGATAGCGAGGAATAACACCAAAGAAAGCAAGTAATAATATCAAAGAATCGCAACTACCGTAATACTGTGAATATAATCGAATATTGCAACATATTGAACATTTTTGGTTGTTTATAGGTATGCTATGAACAATATCAAATGATTTAAAAAAAATAACATTTTGAGACAGCTTCAGTATTGGAAAATCACAACAGACAAAACAGTGTAAGAAACCACATACAAGTTATATATGGTGAATATATTGATAGAATCATAGACGACATCATGCGACAGTTCTGAGTATGACTAGTGCATCCAAAATATGATATTGGACTTTTCCGGGACACATCCAAAATATGATATTGGACTTTTCCGGAACACATCCAAAATATGATATTGGACTTTTCCGGAACACATCCAAATTATGATATTGGACTTTCCCGGAACACATCCAAATATGATATTGGACTTTTCCGGAACACACCCAAAATATGATATTGGACTTTTCCGGAACACATCCAAAATATGATATTGGACTTTTCCAGAACACATCCAAAATATGATATTGGACTTTTCCGGAACACATCCAAAATATGATATTGGACTTTTCCGGAACACAGAAATATGTGATTTATTCAAAAGCGGTATAACTTGATACTTACGTTTCAAAGCTAAAGTGTCCAAACTTTTGGCTTCGGCAACGTCTTGTTGACCTGCAACAAAAACTGAGAAATTTTTTTTTATTATTATATTGCAATTATCATCACAACCACCATCACCATCATCATCATCATTATCATCATCATCATCATCGATGGATCGTGTTCATTATTTTATTTTAAGTTTATAAGTATATACAATTAATAATAAAACACGTGACGGTGAGAGCATTTATGCATTTGGAACAATGAAAACAGGGTTTTTTTTTTTTTCGTGTATGTATTATAAACAATGTTATAGATTTACAAACAAACCAGCGAAAACAATACTCAAGGCGATCGTTTCTGTCAATAAGACTACATCAGTTGAGGTCACATTTAAAATATATGTAGAGTTCCGAAAAGAAAAGAGGTATCATCCAAAGACAACTAATAAACGTGTCTTCCGAAATCTGTCCAAAAGCAACCGCTGTAAAAAGATGACCAATCGCTTGTGGCGGTCTAGTGGTAGATCTTTCCTCTCGCAAGCGGAAGGTCCCGGACTTTAAAACTGGTAGTGACTGTTCCTTCGCCAAGCGCTCGGCATACGAAGTGAAAGACACGGGTCTTTCGGATGAGACTTTAGTACATAGTAATTAGCTGGCACCTACTCTGTTAAACTATCACTTTCATATTATGATAACTGCAGTACTGGTAAAACACGGGATAAATCTATACAAGGTATGAGATAAATATGTACTCACCAAGAGTAAGAAGCATAATGAATGCAAATTTTCTCGATGCCATCGTCGTAGTTTTACTTCGAAATCTAAAACAAAGCAGAATGACGGATATCATTACCTAGGTAACCGATAAAATAATTTTTAAAAATGAATTATTTGTATATATTCTACCAGAGGTTTTGTTACGGCATCTACTTCATCTATGAGCAAGAACAATATTGTTTGATAAAGAATAAAACTGTTTAGAATAATGTGTACAGAATTATATATATATATATATATATATATATATATATATATATATATATATATATATATATATATATATATATGTTACAATTACAAAAGTGAAAAAGTTATCATTTTACATTTTGATTATAAATTAATTAATTTAGGATATAATACACAAACGTTGTAGGATGGTTTTCTACAATACATTGAATATAAATTAAAATCATGAAGAGGATCCCTTTCATAGTAAAAAACAAAAGAATAAAATGTTACGAAAACTTACAGATTTTGAGAGTCAACCGATGTAGTGAAGTCTGCTAAATGACCATGCTCGGTTCTTCTTATATAGCTTCGAATTTGTACAGGTTTTTACACATACATCTGTCAAATCCTTTATACAAAGTGACGGCAATAATTAATTAATAAGGCATTTCTGCGAAAATTATAAAAAGTAATGTGCATGCTGCAAGGGGTCGGTTCACACAATAAAGTGGAAACCCAGCTTAATTCTGTACTCTTACATTCAAAGTAAGTATTCGCTCTTGTAAATTGATAAGTAAATGTTAGACTGTAAAGTACCAGGGCCCACGGTTACTCAAACCCAAAAGTTTTACAAAGTCAAAATAATGAAATAAAAGTTGAGCTTGAGTACCGAGTAAATATAGTGACTTCTGGACCAGATCACATGATCTAGAATTTATTTTGATTATTTGACTTTATAGGGTAATGCGAGTGACATGGAGTACTGTTTTACATATCAACACTAAATATTACTGATGGACTCAACTTCTCATCCAAACGATCGAGTTCAAAGCGAAAGCCTACCGGTTACAGTAAAATCCATATAACCTGGCAGATGGAGTCTTGAAAAGCATAACATTAGAATTTCACTAACTAGAGTAGCCGTTTCAACTTTTCACATACATAAGAAAGTATCCAGTAAGGAATAAAACGGTTTTTTTCGTGCGGATTAAAAGGTTGCTCAACTTAGCCATCTTATGTGACTCGGACAATACAAGACAAACACTGAAACGAATCACTGCACACACATGTCACGAAAATCGTTCTTATATTCTCACTAACTACTGTATGTGTATTTAAATTAGCGCACTCATATTTTAGCGCTCTGAGGAGATGTAGACTAATTAGCGCAATCTTGAATTTGCGCAATTAATTTTATTAGATTTGTCGTGTTTGCAGAATGATGATAGATAATTTTTAGCGCTGCACTTGAATTAGCGCAATGACTTGAGCGCGAAAGGTGCTAATATTAGAATACAGCTAAAATAAGTACACGTACAGTGTACTCACTTTCATTGTCAGGAGTATTGTAAATAAACTTCTCGGGTCTAATACTTACACATCCTGTACTGCTGCATTATAATCCTTCTAGTATAATAGAATTACTAATTAATTTCAATATTGCAAAAAGAAGTTGGATTAATTAAGAAGATATATGCTAGTCTTACGGATCATTTTATCGCCGGTAATCTAGAAGTTGGATTAATTAAGGTGTATGCTATAGTCTAGACTTACAGATCATTTTATCGCCGGTAATCTAGAAGTTGGATTAATTAAGAAGATGTATGCTATAGTCTAGTCTTACAGATCATTTTATCGCCGGTAATCTAGAAGTTGGATTAATTAAGAAGATGTATGATATAGTCTAGTCTTACAGATTTTATAATCTAGAAGTTGGATTAATTATGGTGTATGCTATAGTCTAGTCTTACAGATCATTTTATCGCCGGTAATCTAGAAGTTGGATTAATTAAGAAGATGTATGCTATAGTCTAGTCTTACAGATCATTTTATCGCCGGTAATCTAGAAGTTGGATTAATTAAGAAGATGTATGCTATAGTCTAGCTTACAGATCATTTTATCGCCGGTAATCTAGAAGTAATTATGTATGCTATAGTCTAGTCTTACAGATCATTTTATCGCCGGTAATCTAGAAGTTGGATTAATTAAGAAGATGTATGCTATAGTCTAGTCTAGTCTTACAGATCATTTTATCGCCGGTAATCTAGAAGTTGGATTAATTAAGAAGATGTATGCTATAGTCTAGTCTTACAGATCATTTTATCGTCGGTAATCTAGAAGTTGGATTAATTAAGAAGATGTATGCTATAGTCTAGTCTAGTCTTACAGATCATTTTATCGCCGGTAATCTAAAATCAATATTTGAATATGTGAATATCGGGATTTTCCAGGATGGAGGATGCTTGTTTTGGGGGGTTTTGTTTTCCTTATTTTATCATTATTGTTTTCCTTTCTTTGTCATTATTGTTTTTGTTTTAGGCATTCCCCATGGCTAATCAATTCTGAATGGAATTACGTTAAATTACATCAACTAACGATAGAGCCTCCAGTTTCGTATTTTTGATATCGATACAATGACGAAACATTTACATATTGTCTAAACGTGTAAACGTAATCTCTAAGATGACTTAGTTTCGAATTTCTTACACAACGATGCTACCTAGGCGTAAGTATAACAACTAACCCTTCCGCATATATATAAGGGGCCACCTGACAACTTCAGGAATGTTGGAGTTAGTGCAGATCTTTGCTTTTTTCACTAACTAATTTTCGAAATTATGGACCAAAATAGCGAATAAAATCAAGAAATTAGGTAAGTCAAACGTAAATAATTCCAATGCGGGGAATTCTGACTATTTCGATGTAGGAATGAAAGTTACAGATCTTTCTGTGCTAATCATCTTGACGCTACGCTTTCAGGTCACCTGAGCCAGTGTGACCTATTGCTATTGTACTTTGCCTGTCGTCCTCGACTGAACGAGGATTTTCTTTAAATTTCAGACATTTTCGACTTCATCGCATGCGTAATGTGTTAATTTCCACTAAACTTGTCGGAAACTATCTCCATGTGACACTGCATTAAGTTTGCAAATGAAAAAGGATAAAGACCAAAGTTTAAACTTTGTTTATTTTACAACGATTGACAAACAAGTTAAAGCAACTTATATAAATATCTCTGAGTTGGCACCGATGTTGGCGTGGTTGATTTGCTGTGGGAGGAAACTGGAATGCCCGGAGAAAACCCACGCGTCCGCTTTGGCTACTGCCATACCATCTGGCATACTCCCCTGTCAAATCCAAGGATCGAACTCTGGTCGGAATGAGGAAAAGCGAGTGCGCTAACCACTGCTCTACCAGACACCCCATCAAAAAGACCAGAAATTGATTGTTAAGTCAATATCCTCAACGTTCGCGAATTAAATATTATTCTGTTCATAAACGAAATTTTAAGACAGAACATAAACAGAGGATTTATCTTATGATCTTTGTGATAAAGTGTCAATGTCACTGGGTCAAGGTCACAGGCACCTCATTTAACTAAGGTGACCGTTCTTGTTTCTCTAGTTGTAGACCTAAACCAAAACCGTACTCTGACCCCCTTGTAGTCATGGTGATTGATCACGTTTCAAAGTTATCACGTGATAAGTCAGTTCATAGTGCATAAAATATCTAACGGACGGGTGATAGACGATGGGCGTAAAGTGATGACAATAGGATTACAATATTGATACATATTTATATATATTTATTCATTATAATTGGTGTTTTACGTGATCAGGCGTATAAGGTGGTGAATTTACACTGGTGGAGGAGAACCTCCGAATACACTTACAAGAAAAAAGACAGCATATTCCGGAAGTAAACTGTCAAACGTCTCAACACGATTCTCTTATCTCCCAACCGGACACAGAGTACTGCTGTGAGACACGGCCATAGAGCCCCATGTCTAAAGGTGGTCGTAGCCATTTACAACTTTTCAAAATATAAAGTCAGATTACGGTCTGTATGGTATGGGAATGATTTTAATATCAGTGTTGTAAACTATTAAACTTATGGGCATTCTTGACCACATAGGTATATCGTGTATTTTACGTTACATTTTGACCATTTCCCTTGTGTTAGAAGACATTTAGTTAATTTGCTCCCGGAAACATAAATGCTGTTAAATATTCATTTGTGATACCACACCTAGTAAACAAACATGAAATTATAAATGAGTTTGAAAACTGTAAATAACATGTTACATAAGAATTTTAAAACTTGTGACATAACATTTTGTCAGCTCAATGCCTCTTTAACCATTATAGAAATAAAAATTAAAGTTTCCCTTTCACACTGTCATATATATATATATATATATATATATATATATATATATATATATATATATATATATAAATATATATATATATATATATATATATATATATATATATATGTGTGTGTGTGTGTGTGTGTGTGTGTGTGTGTGTACACGGGAGTAAAAAAAAAGAATATTTACTCATTTAACGTAGACATAGAGATCTCCTTCATGTTAAGTATTTAACATAAACTTATTTTTTCATTTTACTTATCTTGTCTGTCTGACAATTTGTGAAAGAATATCTTAATGGCGCTTAAGTGTAAAATAGCAAACCTCCTAATGGAATGTAAAAGTCACACATACCGAAGTATTCATCTTAAGAAGGCTGTGAACGGTTTTTAAGTTATAAATAAAAATATATATTTCAGAGGGGGGCATTTATTTCCCAATAATGATCAATAATATATATGGTTTAAGAGTGTGGCTGTGAACGGCAAAAGAATAAATTCCAGGGGTGAGGCAGGACTTGCATATGCACCACTAAATGTGTCTCCCCAAAACACCCCATAATATATATTGTTTAAAGGTGGGGCAGTGAACGGTTTTTAAGTAATAAGTAAAAATATATATTTCATAGGGTGGGACAAGACCCAAAAGGACCCCATACACCACTGAATGTGTTTTCCAATAATGATCAATAATATGCATGGTTTAAGGATGGGGCTGTGAACGATTTTTAAGTTATAAGTAAAAATATCTATTCCTGAGGTTGGGGCAGGACCCCAAAGCACCCCCATACACCACTGAATGTGTTTCCCAATAATGGTCAATAATATATATGGTTTAAGGGTGGGGTTGTGAACAGTTTTTAAGTTATAAGCAAAAATATGAATTCCTGTAGTGAGACAGGACCCGCATATGCACCACTAAATGTGTCTCCCCATAACAGTCCAAAATATATATGGTTTAAGGATGGGGCTATGAACGGTTTTAAGTTATAAGTAAAAATGTATATTTCAGATGGTGGGACAGGACCCCAAACCTCGCCATACATCACTGAATGTGTTTCCCAATAATGATCAATATATATGGTTTCAAGGTGGGCTGTGAACGGTTTTTAAGTTAAAGATATGAATTCCAAGGATAGGGCAGGACCCGCATATGCACCACTAAATGTGTCTTCCCATAACAATCCAAAATATATATGGTTTAAAGGTGGGGCTGTGAAAGGTTTTTAAGTTATAAGTAAAAATATATATTTCAGGGGGTTGGCCAGGACCTCCATGGTCCACTATACACCACTGAATATTTTCCCAAAACTTGATCAATAATATATATGGTTTAATTATAATATTACAAAAAGAAGTTGGATTAATTAAGAAGATGCATGCTATAGTCTAATCTTACAGGTCATTTTATCACCGGTAATTTTAAAACAACATTTCAAAATCTGTGATCGGGGTTTTCGTGGATGGAGGTTTGTTTTTCCTTATTTTATCATTATTGTTTTTGCTTTTGGCATTACCCATGGCTAATCAATTCTGAATGGAATTACATTAAATTGCATCAACTAATGGTGGAGTCTCCAATTTCGTATCTTTGATATCGATACAATGACAAAACGAAACATTTACATATTGTCTAAACGTGTAAACGTAATATCTAAGATGACTATCTTAGTTTCGAATTTCTTACACAACGATGCTACCTAAGCGTAAGTATAATGACTAACTCTTCCGCATATATATATGGGGCCACCTGACAACTTCAGGAATGTTGGAGTTAGTGCAGATCTTTGCTTTTTTCACTAACTATTTTTCGAAATTATGGACCAAAATAACGAACAAAATCAAGTCGATTCAGGAAGGGGCTGTGAACGTTTTTTAAGTTATGAGTAAAAATATAAATTCCCGGGGAGGGGCAGGACCTGCAACATGCACCACTAAATGTGTCTCCCCATAACAATCCAAAATACATATGGTTTAAGGGTCGAGCTGTGAATGGTTTTTAAGTTATAAGTAAACATATATATTTCAGAGGGTGGGGCGGACCCCCAATACACCACTGAATGTGTTTCCCAATAATAATCAATAACACATATGGTTTAACGGTGGGTCTGTGAACGGTTTTTAGGTTATAAGTAAAAATATAAATTTCAGAGGTTGATGTAGGACACCCAATGACCCTATCACACACCAAAAAATGTGTCTTAACAAACCTAAGAGAACCTATATGTCATATTTCATAAAGATCCCTGCAATACTTTCTGAGAAATAGCGATAACAAACTTTGTCAAAATCGAACATGGCCTCCTGGCAGCCATTTTGTGATCCGCCCCTCCTGAAAATGTACACTGCACAACTAGACCTCAAGTAGAATCTATATGTCAAATTTCATAAGATCCCTTCAGTACTTTCTGAGAAATAGCGATAACAAACTTTTATTGTCAAAATCCAAGATGGCCGCCTGGCAGCCATTTTGTGATCCGACCCTCCTGAAAATGTACACTGCACAACTACACCTCAACGAGAACCTATATGTCAAAGTTCAGTACTTTTTGAGAAATAGCGATAACAAACTTTAATTGTAAAATTCAAGTTGAATGCCTGTCGGCCATGTAGGATTCCGATCTCTCTGAAAATGTAATACGCACAACTAGACATCAAGGAGAACCTTCATGTAAAATTTCAAGAATATCCCTTTTGTCCTTTCTGAGAAGAAGCGGTAACAAACTTCCTTTGGTCAAAATTCAAGATGGCCGCCTGTCGGATGTTGGATTTCGATCTCTGAAAATTTAATATGCACAGCTAGACCTCAAGGGGAATCTTCATGTCAAATTTCAAGGAGATCCCTTCAGTCTTTTCTGGTAAGTTGCGGTAACAATCTTCCGTTGGACAAAATCAAAGATGGCCCCTTGTCGGCCATATTGGATACGACGTTTTGTCAATTCATAATGACAATTTTCATATATATGTCAATGGGATATATCCCAGCAAACTAGAAATTAAAGATACAACAGAATTAAGCACACACGCTTCATACTTAGACATTTTACTTACTATACTAAATTAGCAACTAAGCTATACGAAAAACACGACGACCTCGGCTTTCCCATCGTAAATTTTTCACATTTAAGTAGTAATATCCCGCAATCACCCGTATTTGGAATTCATATTTCACAAAAGATCCGATATGCTAAGGCATGTTCAACATATTAACATTTCATATACAGATGTAAACTACACACTGACAAATTATTGACACAGGGATATCGAAAACCGCGTTTGATGTCAACGTTCCGCAAATTTTACGGTAGGTATAATAGTCTTGTTTGCGATTACTCTGTTTTACTAAGTGAAATGTTGAGCTGCCTTTTCGTTGCCGGTTGTTGAGACGTCTGTACCAATTGTGACGAGGATTCGTTCCTCACATATTTCATTTAGACTTGACTGTGGACCCACGGCGGGTGTGACCGGTCGACAGGGGATGCTTACTCCTCCATGGCACCTGATCCCACCACTTGGTTTCCAGAGGTCAGTGTTTGTCCATTTTACAAGATTTGTATCGACATCCTGGACATCCCAAAGATTTATACTTTGGTATCTGAGATTTTTTATATTCTGATCTCTGAAAATGCAATATGCACAACCTTGAAGTCAAAGTTCTAGGAGATCCGGACCACGGACGCAGGATGATTGATCTGTTGACAGTGGGCTAAAACCCACTTTCGAGTAAGTAACTCAACATTTTATTTAGTGCAACATAGTAATTGGAAACAAGGACATTTACCGACCGTCAGAGTTGCGAAACGTTGACATTAAACGCGACTCCTGGTATCCTTGTGACAACAAATTATCAGTAAGTAGGTTGACACTGTATATGAAATGTTCGTATGTTGTACACGTGCTGGCATATTGATCATCTATGACAGATAATTACCATTTGTACAATTGTTATATCACTAAACTGTTCGATACTTGTTGAATTGTCTAGTATACCTATTTTGACAAGGCTTCATTCCTCAATCATTTCATTTCAACCTAACTGTTGGCTTGCGGTGGATTTAACCAGCCCCCCCCCCCCATGACACCTGATCCCACCTCTGTAATTTCAGAGCTCTGATTTTGTCAAATGTTAACTTTAACAGGTACGCAAATGACCAAATTTCAGACGGCAGCGATGACACATACAAATTTAAACAGATCGATATGTTGCTGTGACAATGTTACCGTATCTTGCTACGAAGAATATGGAAGGACTTCTGCCCTCGATTGTACCAAAAAATTAACTCCATGTTCAATATTGCATATATGAATTTAAAGCAAATTATGATAATAAAAAATATTATTTCGTATTCATTTGATAACAAAACCATAGTTGTAAGATGTCCAATGTTTCAACTAATCACGGCACAAGTGTTCATGACATAGATATATATGTGGACTATATTTAGAATAAACACAGAGTACACTAAAATATCAGATTAAAGTTTTACAAATCAAACTGGTCAATTATATACATGTAATAATATACTAAATACGCATTTGTATTATGGTAGAGTCTAAATAATATAACGCCAGGTTATATGGATTTTACGATAAATGTGAGTCACGAGTCTGAAAAAGGGATTTCCCCAGACTAGCACCTAACAGGTGTAGACCAAAACCCTGATACAGCGGAGACGCCATCTACGCCAACTCTTCGACTTGGCTTAATGTCGAGGACGTAACCCGCTGTGAGGAGTGTAGTGTAGACCACGTTTGGAGGAATAGTTCCACAAAACTTGCAAAATGACGTAAGATTTAATCAAAGTTTAAATGTGACGTCCTCCATGGCACCTGATCCCACCTCTTGGTTTCCAGAGTTCCGTGTTTGTCCATTTTTACTAGATTTGTATCTATATCCTGGACATCCTAAAGATTTATACTTTGGTATCTGATGTTTTTTTTTATATTTATATCAATTGTGTGTGCATTTTATTTGTTTACTGTATATGTTCATTCTAGATGTAACTTATCATTGTGGTTTATGTTTTGTGTCTGCTGAATATTTTGTATATTGTTCAGGGGAAATAACTCGCGGTGTTGATATTTGCTATTTCACAGTGTTTAATTAATCCGTAAATTTAAAAATATATATATATATATGCATGTATAATGTGAATATTTATAAATGCAACGATGTCATAATCTATCAACAAATATTTTTAAATTTGGCACAAAACAAATGTATAGTCCTTAAAAATATGACTCAAAAGTAACGTAATATAGTTTATATTAAGAAGCAGAGTTTTCATGACAACTCACATGTTTCAGCAGAAGCAATGTGTCTATTTATACAATAAATACATTGATCTAAAATTCTATCAACAAATATTTATCAACTCCACATTTGGCACAAAACATTCTATAAAGATATACAGAAAACACATTCAATATTCACAAATTTTCGGCCCCAAGTGAAAGGCGACAATATCTATATGAGATACATAGTATCAAGACTGCACAATAAACAGCTTCATTGCAAATATTTTTTAAAAAATATTTTTTCTCTCAAAATATCGACATTCCGGTCTATATTTTGGAACAAAGTTATTCATACAAGGATCTATTGATAAATCAGCTTCGTGCACTGTTAGTCATAAAACTGGGTGGATCCTTTGTGGTGATCTTCCATTCAGCAACAGATACATAAACACTTTTCTGAAATATAAAAAATGACATCAAAGTGATGATATCCGAGTTGTGTATACTTAACCTATAGAAATATTTAATGTTAAATTCGTGATTGGAAAT
Organism: Atrina japonica; assembly: GCA_030159075.1. NCBI lineage: Eukaryota > Metazoa > Mollusca > Bivalvia > Pterioida > Pinnidae > Atrina > Atrina japonica. The sequence continues at coordinate 513,838 of BROG01000480.1, read as the reverse complement.
TCTGAATGTGACCGGTCGACAGAAACACTGACGCCTCCACGGCACCTGGTCTCATCTATAGAGTTATAGAGTTTCCGTTAATCCTTGTTTATCCACTATAACTCTGTTTTGTGAATTACAATTAAGAAAAATCGATGTTGTTAACATGTTGTTATTTATATTTTTTATTGAACTTAATATAGAAGTACAGTGTAGCTGTAAAATATCACGGGATACCACCGGAAATGTGTATCTGTCAAAAAATGGAACGGTGGAAGCACATGGACCACTGGAAACTACAGAGTTGGTTTAAGGTGTAAATGAAGAATGAGCAACTCTTAATGACCGATAGGAACTGCAATAATTCCGCCGTCAAAGCAATAATTAGTATGATGTACATTTCATAACCTTTAACTATATAACTCGTACAACACCATAAAATATTGTGTTTCAGAGGAGGTTTAAATGCATAAGACTTTACTTCAATTTAGTCCAGTAAATCATTGCAATGTTATAAAAATAATACTAAAGTTAACGGTTTGCAAAGCAAAGACCAAAACCAATGCTTCTATGAATGATTTTTCAGCAGTTGAGCTCGAATTCTAAACACATATATAGTACCAAAAGAAACAACAAACACGTTAAAATGCTAGATATAAATGTATGTTCAAATCTGTCCAATAGAAAGCACTGTCACAAAATACTGATTTAATCAGAATATAAAAAATCTCAGATACCAAAGTATAAATATTTAGGATGTCCAGGATATGAAACTTAATAAACATATGAAAAATCTCAGATACCTGTGGACCCACGGCGGATGTGACGGGTCGACAGGGGATGCTTACTCCTCCATGGCACCTGATCCCACCACTTGGTTTCCAGAGATCAGTGTTTGTCCACTTTTACAAAATTTGTATCTATACCCTGGACATCCCAAAGATTTATGCTTTGGTATCTGAGATTTTTTTATATTCTGATCTCTGAAAATGCAATATGCACAACATTGATGTCAAAGTTCAAAGATATCTGTCTATATTTAGGACCAAAGTCTGTCGTAAAAGGACTAAAATAATCAGATACGAATTTGACCATACTATTTGACTCATCAACCCTTAAAACATTAAAAAAAATAGCTAAAAACTTGTAAGCACCATTTTTCAACACGATTTTTTTAATGTTTAGAAATATTATAGACAAACTTACAGTTTTGCTATAAAAAAAACAAACCAAATGCTCAACACGATCGTTTCTGTCAACAAGACATAACTTAGGTTTCTTCATCAAAGCTCGAACCTTATATAAATGAATATTTGAAAAAGAGAAAGTGGTATCATACAAGGTCATCTAATAAACGTAAATGTGTTATCAAATCCGTCAAATAGTAACCACTGTAAAAAGATCACTATATCTTAGCTTTTTCAGATTTAGAGTTAAGATGTTACTATCTGAACGAAATACCGGGTACTGTGTTTTTGTATACTATCGGGGACTCAAACGGTCCACCAGCAGTGGCAAAGACCTAGTGATTATACGTATTATAACCATTACCAAATCTATATATTTTTAATAGATACCCAGAAAGCGTCCTAGACGGCATACCTCTTTTTCAACTCTTTTGTGTTTTACAAAACAGAATGATATTTTTGTTGATATTTATTGACAACAATTTGACAATTGAGTTCAGTCAATAGGTAAAAAGATTGTAAAATGGCAAAATACGCCAAACATATGCTTACTTTTGCAGTAACAGTAACATATGATTACTATCAAAATGAGAAGAACCACGATGACAGGAACCAGGACAATCCTAAAATGATAAAAAGAAATAGTCAAAATCATCATCGCCATTAAATATTATTCTCCTGGATAACTTTGCAGTTCACAACCTATCGTAAATTACTTAAATTCCGCGAGATTAAGTTTTGCATACTAGTAACTGCGCGAAGACACAAATTCACGGAAATTCAACGTATATAATATCATTATGTATCACTATGTATCCAGCTATACAGAAGATTTCAATCATTTGGATGAATTACAAAACTATAATCCAAATGAGACGACGCACTCCGTCACAAAATTTGTGATATTTAGTTGTCCGAGGTATGGGTCCACCAAGGTAAAGTAGCTCATCCGGGGTTTGTCAAAAACCAAAACAATACGGTCCATTTTCCAAAAATAGGTGGTACAGGTAAAATGTATGGCCTTGGACGAATTCCATGTATTACTGAAGCTCTAATATTTTTGTGTCGACAAGTAACCTGTCATCCCTGTGTTGATTTAATACTGACGCGTTTTGTTTGTAAACATGTGCCACTTTACCTTGGAAGACCTAGTCCAACAGTCACAGGAAATATCACTCCTGTCCAGTGTTTAGATTAACAGATTGTCTACCAACCACAGGAAATATCCCCCTGATCTAGTGTCCCTGACTAATCATTAGATTTGCTAGTAAAATCAAAAGATGTGACGTCGTTAAAAGTCTTTCTGTTTAAGTTCTGCAGCTTATAGATAAGCACGGATTAGACTGGTTACCGGTAGATATGGTCTTGGATCCGGAATTACTTTTGATAAACTTTGTACTTACGCATAATTATAACACGAATCTGAAACACAAAGTTCACTCTGATGGCAACACGTATTTGATGCTGGAGAACAGCAGTGATAATCTGGAGGACAGAATAATGTCTCGGTTGGAGTCGTTCGACATACATCCTCTCCTGGAAAAGGAAAAGTTGAATTAATCTGTATGTGTCATGTGTAATGCAGGACGATTCCAAAATAATTTTGGGTGAATTCAGTCAGACAGAAGTATATTTGGAAATAATGTTCGCCATTTCGCCCTTAAATGAGAGCGCTAATTTTAAATGAAGGCAAAAATTTAAAGTTGATGATTAAAGCACGACCCTAAAGACACATTTGGACTAGCCTAAATCATTGATTTACAGAAGAGTGCATTGTTTTTCTGGGGTTGATGAGTTAAGAGCGAATATATGACGGGTGAATATACTGTCTGTTGTAAAAAGACGAAAATAACTAGGGGTGAAAATTTCCGGGTCTTCAACTGTTTTATGTTGGAAAATATTGTATCCCGTTTCGTCCATTTCAAAACATTGCGTTTTCTAGTACTTTTTACGAAGAACAAGATGTTTAATTTAAAAGACTGTCTTACCACGTGCGATCATAGTCATTAGAAGGGGGAATCCCCTGTCGACCGTGAAACCTGAGATCAAACTTCGGGTTTTCTTCTCCTTCTTCACACGCACACGCACGCACACACACACACACACACACACACACACACACACATCTGTGTGTTCTGTCCTTTTCCTCTGGTTCGTATGATGTTTTCTACTTTCCACAGATCAATCAAATAAACAATATTTTGTAAAATGGCTTCATTTCCAAATAACTTTAATTCGTGGGTAAATGCTTCAGATATCTCTAATATCTAATAGAAAAGTGCACTACCCCAGAAAGGTCTAACTTCAGATTTCATTCTACCAGAAAAAGCGTACATAGACACAGATCGCTGAAGTAAAGTACAAAAGATGGTAGACGACTCTTATAGTGTAAATATAAACATTGTACATTATAGGATTAGGCTTTTGTAATAGTAAAATGAACCTGGGATGACTCCCGACCCATTGTTGTAACGGGGGAAATAAAATACATGTATCTTGTACTTATAGATCTAGTTTCTTGTGTTTGATTTGAAGTTACCTGTGTTGCGCTTGACTGCGTCAGAATCGCGAGTTTATGGATATGCAATCAATAACTACTAAGTAAATTAGTTTTAAGAATTAATCAAATTAATTACAGGACGTCATAGGTAGCCTCACACCTTGGGAGGCTACTCCATAGTAACTCTATGGGAGGCTATTGCACCAAAACCCTGGTTTTTCCCCTTCTTAAATAGATAATAACTGCGTTGGATGGCAAAACGATACAGATTCGCGCTAAAACAAAGACGTCGTCAAGGTAACCGATTGTTTCCTGACGTCATTTTGCGTGAATCGGTATCGTTTTGCCGTCAACGTGAAAAGGTAAATTGTTTAACATCGATGTACCTGTAATTATGTCCAGCTCACCAAGTAAAAACAAAAGTACAGGAGTTTGAACGAAAATAACATTTTGAACCTACACAACACCACAGTATGTGACCGGGCATCTGCACGCCCATAGTTAAAGTAAAATGTTGTGGTTCTTTATCAACTAGAATCGACACACTCATAAACTCGGGGTCTTATAATGTGATACGAAACTATTATAAAAACAAATAAAGACACGGTTAATTTACCTTTCGCCACATACAGACATTGTCCTGTGAAATATATCACTATGAAGGATGCCAACACGCAACGACACCGACTCATCATCGAACTAAAGATTCCAGTAAAAAGGATTTTCTTGTGACTTAAATTTGGATTATAAAAACTGGTGAAATGTCATCAGAACATGGTACATGTCGTACGAACCTGTCCGAGTGTTGATATATTTGAAAATGGTCGGTGCTTTTGAACAAATTAAATCATATTGTCATACAATACATGTAGGCATATTTTTTCAGAATTAAAAGACGCTCTAACATTAAATCATTCGAACGAAGCAACAATATAGGTATTGTTTTTATGGATCTTTAATTCTTTGTCAGTCATTTGCAGTGTTTACGTAGACCTTTGTCCGATAACAACTAAATATTTTATTATCTGGATTTGCTTCAATAATTAGATACCTACCATATACGTATGCGTATTCTTTACGACAATCCTGAAGTCCGTGGTCTGAAGCGTAGTTCTGCATACGGTGCAGCTGGAATATAGAACCGCATGTTTCGTGAGTTAAAAATATTTTTTCAGTGATTTACACAAAAATACACTTTTTTGTACATAACTTAAGTTTCACCAAACCATGTAATAAATATAGCATGCAAAGTTTAGATTAAACATGGCATACAAACACACACATACAGCGATTGTGACCGGTCGGCAGGGGATACTTAGTCCTCCGTAGCACCTGAAGTAGTATATGTGGGACACTATAAGGCACCCCCTCGGTACATGGTCCATTTAAATCATGCTATCTCCTGGTATCGTTGTTATATATAGATGATTATATATAACGTATCCACGGTCTGGTAGTCACCAGGTAAATTCCATACCGGTGATTATAGATAGATAACTTATCCTGCTTTTCGGCACGCGCATTCAATTTTCCCCGCTTCTTATATTTATTGAAATTACTTAAGGAAATATATGTGTAAATAAAATGGCATGTAAAATTAGCGTCGATCAGTTTGATTAGAACAAGTTGAGACTCGTAAAACCCCGTAAAGGTAAAATGGGTAGTCTTTTTGCCGATATAGTATATGAGTATCCGAACGATGTCTTTCAACCTCTTAGAATACAAACTCCCACGTTATTATCGTATGGAGTAAGTGATACGTACGGGGTCGTCATCGACACCGGTGATATTATGGGGGACTTGACGGACGAATTAAACGGCGATTTTATAAAATCTTGGTGTGCCACAGGACCTAAATCTTATTCGTACGAAACAAACGCGAGTAAAAAGGTGTGTAAAGTCAAAGCATTTAGTTTGAATTACGATAAAAAGTACAAGGAGGAACAAGAAAAGTTTGAGTATGTCCTTCTAGAGATTGAACATTTTATTAGACAAGAAGTCCTGAAATACATGGGTAGAAAGAATACGATCGCATTTGATTATCTTGCGTTCTTAAAAGCGGGGAAGAAGTATACCGTCATGTACGCAAAACTTAGAATGGGTGAAGAGGAAATAGAGACTAAGTTTATGAAACAAACGAAAGGCGGGAGGGTTGATTTAATCCCATTAGATTACATAGGCAAAGCGTGCAAGGTTATTACGGCGTTAACATTTAGTTCTGTTTTCATCGAACTCTCAAACGCCTCCATTAAACCGTCCGTGGACGTTGTTGCTGTTAGGAGATTGGTTACGGTAAGTGACCTAGGTGATGAGATGGTGGACGAAATCTACTGCGAGCCTAACTCGGACGAGGACGAATAATACTTGAATGACTTAAAATATTTTCTCTATTAAAAAATGTCTATCGTTAAAATGTTTCGTAGTATCGGCGTAGAACCCAACGACAAGACGACGTGTCAGACGCCCATACACACTAGAAGAATACGCGATTCTCCGTGTTCTCTGAAGACCGCTCCGGATTCGATCTTTTGTCCCGTTCATCATCGATATATGAAAAAACGCGAATTTCGTTGTCTGAAATTTTGCGATTCGTGCGGAACATGGATGTCTGATTCCACTCGGTACGTCGTATGCGGTGCATGCGATAAGAGAAAACAACGAAATCGTTATTATTATTATATAAAAAAGCACTAATTTATATTTACAAAAAATATAAATTATTCTATAAACTCATACCCCGTCGGTTGTTCCGTACACAAGATTAATTTAGAATGTTTGTGTTGCGACAGCATGTCTTTCAGGGTTCGTCTGTCTTCCGTGACGACGTCGTTCTCGTCCAGACATTCGTTGTAGCTAAACTTGTCCTTGGTATAGAAGAGCGCGACCCACTTGACCTGCGTGCGGAAATCTTTGGACGCGCTATTATATCTTTGCGTCAATATCCATACGGATTGGTTGGCGTGTCTCCCCGAAAACGCCAACATGGACAAGGCGTCCGCTTTCTTTTTTATCTGCCTCGTGGCCGAACAGTCGTCTATGATGTACAACGTGGACGTCCCTTTGTATTTGTCGTAAAAGAGTCGCAACAGGTCCTGTAATTTCTCCTCCCCCGTTTTCGACACGGGATTGACGATGACGACGCGTTTGTCTTTAGGATGTTTTATAACTTCGCCTATCCATTCTCTCGATTTATAGGCCTTGTTGAAATCGATCAAAGGCACAAGATCACGATGTGCTCGAAGAAATCTTTGTATTCGTCTTCTAACAGATCGAGGACAAACTCCGTCTTCCCGCAACCGGTGGCACCCACGATCATGGCGGAATGAGGTTGTTGAATGTACATTTTTAAATGACTTCAATTTTTTTTAAGATATAACGCTCGCGAAAGGGATCGGTATCGATTTCGGGGGTTCTCTCGATTCGGACGGCAACGCCTTGGCTGATGTTTTGAAGCTTACGACCCGTGCCGTGGAGATGATTTTCGGGTGTCGTTCGTAAGTCTAACCAGAGGGCGTAATGATCTTTGAGATATTTCCCCAGATCACTTCACTCAGGTTGAGTTCCTTGGCGACTAAATCTGTGACGAGAAAAACTTTTTAATTTCGTCGAATTGGTGATGAGGTCTCATTCCGTGGGTGAAGAGTTGGTTCGGTTGTCCCTCGATGGTTATATCCACTTTGGTGATTCTCGGATTATAAAATTTTTCCGGATCTTTTATAGAAATATCTTTGAAGAGAAACAGAATACCCGAGAGAGAACGTGTGGGGGTGTTGATGTCATAATTGATGACGGATTCCGATTTACTCATCGTATCTTTGCGATATCGCAATATTTGGTTGAAGTAATAAACGTGGTCTCCCGCATACCTCTGTCTGATGCTGCGAGCGAGACAGACGTCGGTAATTTTTTCGAATTCCAAAGTGATGTTGGTCGCCTTATAACTAAGCCTTTTATCGACATCGCTGGGGTCCGGCGAGACGACGTGTTTAGCATCGTTAAATGTTAACATGTATTCTAATCTATCTTGTAATCCCGCTTGATAAAAGGGTTCGCTCGTTTACAAGATTTCGAAATCCAAGGGAATACAAAATCGATTGCCGTACGCCGCGGCAATTTCGTAGTATTCGCTACTGTCGAGAGGCATTACATGTTTGAAGGGTTTCGCCCTTTTTATATTGAGCTTGTCAGTCTGTTCGTTATAGACTAAAAATTTATCGGCATCGTCGATGGTTTGAACGGTATTCCCCGAAATCTTCACCTCGATTTTTTTGACGATGTTACGCCCCAGATTAATATAAACACCCGCCTTAGTGACATCACCAACATCTACGCCGATTTCCATATCGAAGCATAGTCTCGTAGTTCTGGGAACGATGACGTCGTTGTCGCTCAAATTGGGAAAACGAACCGTCAACGTTTGGTTTTCTTCGATACTCGAGGATGGGAATTGGTCACCGTTTGGCGAATGCCCTTCACACCAAAGGGAGTACGCAATTTTCTATCGGGATCGAGAATGTGTCCGTAATTCATCATCTTTTTAATTTATGCGATAAAATTTTTTAACTCGTTTTAAAAATGGATGACGAAAATATAGAACTGCCTGAGTTTTCTAGGAACGATGATACGACTTATAATAACGATGGTGATCAAGATACACCGCTTACCGTCGAATCCACGCCTGCGGATAAAAATACGGATCCGCGGGATGTTTTTAATTTACCAGATGCTCCCCTCGATCCTTAAGAACATCAACGAGAACGATTACAATTGGAAGGATCACTCAGTAAATGGAAGCAAAAATTCAGTGCGACCGAGAGTACCTTAGAATTTAAACAAGAGGGTGATGGAAGTTTATTTGCAAAGTGGGGCAATGAATGGATTAGATTAACGTACAAACAAAAACCAAATACATTCTTGGCTATTGGCACATTGGCACAACACGGTCTCGGATTTCTCGAAGCTTTAGGTGTGAAAGAACCTAAACAATTGGCGTTAGCGGTTAGACGTAACACTACGAAAGCCCAAGACGATATGGAGATGCAAACGAGTGTTAAACGAGCGTTAAACTTTGATAATTTATCTGAAAGTATAGAAGAGTTAAACCGCCAATTGCCCACGAGAGAACTGTTGGGTTTAGATAAAAGTTTACGAACCATTAGAGGTGAATTACGCGTTCAAGAAGGTAAAAGAGCGGAACGCGAACGATTGATATCGGAATGGACCGAAAGACTCGAAAACAATCCGGATGAAAAAGAATGGCTCGAGAGAGAAATAGAGAAAGCGCGCGGTGAACTCGACGGGATCAACGAGAGTATCGCCATCCTAAAAGGAAACTTAAAATCGCAATTGACTACTATAAAAGAGTCGGTCAAGAGGTTACTCGACGACAATATCTCCTTGAGAGAAAGAATCGCCACTCTGTTCAAAGAACAGGGCATCGCCATCTTTAGCGTCTTGACCGCCATCGGTATGACGGTGGGATTCTTAGTCGAATTACTCCTTCCGGGAACGACGACGACAATACCCTCGCCGCCGTCGCCTCCTCCCAACAAAGAGGGCGGATTACAGGAATGGCTCAAGAAACAGCTAGACACGGTCGGAAAACTGCTCGCGAGATTGGCCGCCAAATTCGGCGAGGCGTTACCGGGTATATTGGGTTCCATCCTTTCCTGGATCTTGTCGACGCTCGGCAACACCGCCGTGTGGTTGGGTGAACATCTGTGGGTGTTGGGCATTGTCGTCGTCGGTTGGTTGTTAACGAAACTCGACGAAGAGAAGAACAGAAAATCGATAGAGCGAAAATGGCAGTCTTTTGACTTTCGTGATCGTCTTGTTTTTGCAGTTGTTTAGGCGGTGATGGTTTGATCTGTATAGGAGGGGGTGATGGTTTGATCTGTTTAGGAGGTGATGGTGGGGTGAACGTTTTCGCGTTAAGGTCGACGTTCGTTCCCTGTTTTGTCTTTTCGGGCGCGATCAAGATTTCGTTATTATAATTGGCGATGTTGGCACCGATTTTCAGCTCCATGTTGCTGGGTAGCATGTAAAGCCCCGGATGGATGACGAAGTCGAGTTTGGAATTTGCATATCTTTGACAATTTTCGTAGCGAGAAATGTAGGCGGGTAAATCGAGCGGTCTGTTGATCGCATCCTCGACGTTGACTAAAAATTGTTTCTGGGCGTCGAGCGAGGTGGCGCCGGCGTCCACGATCGAAGCTCTCATTTGTCCTTGGGCGCCCAAGACGGCCCAGGCGAAGACGCGAATGGACGCGTCCAATCTGGCCAGACCCGGAAGCGTGAATCCCTCCGGCCGGTTCGCGATGAACGTGGGCCACTTCGTGTTATACGTTCCGAAGATGGTTCCCTTGATTTTCCAGTTCGTGTGGACCGACACTCCGAATTCGCGACAGATTCGTTCGTACGCCGAAACGTCTACGGTGTTCGTGTAGTGATCGAAGTCGGAATCACTGGGCAAGGGGACGGCGATTTCTTTCAAGATCCTTCTGATTTGATAGTAAACGTGAAACTGAAAGAACGATGTCGACAGTTTGTCGTTTCCCATTCCCAACGTCACGCCGCATCCCGTCGTGGCGCACTGGTTCTGCCAGAAACCTCCCGTCACGGAATGCCGATACCACCGGCGCAACATGGCGTAATATTTGGAAGTTCCGTCTTTGAAGACGTTAGGGTTGTTATACTTAACGAAAATATTCTCGAACGACGTGCGAAACTTTTTAGTCGCATTGACGTAGACGTCGAAAGACGACAAATCCAAATCCTCCCTGTACTCGTAAACATTCATCTTTTAGTTAAGATTTAAAATAGTTATATAAAAAGACATGTTTCATTTCGTGACGGAAATCGGCAAACCCGTGAAACTATCTCGATACATCGACAACGCGAACGACGAGTGGCGCGTGGGCGTAAAATCCGTCCATTTTTGGAACGGTCTGTCCAACATAAAAAAAGACGTCGAGATACAACACGCCAAAGGTAGTGACAGACCGAGAATCCAAACCATGCACGCCGGATCGTACATGTTCAAAGACATACAACGAATTCTCATTAAACATCTCGAGAAAATAGTATTGGACAAAACCACGATGATAGTAAGACTCGACGGTAAAAAGTCTACTTGTTGCAGCTTCCTCCGGAACTCACCAAGATTCTCGGAATCGGCGAAAACGTTTCTCTCGTCGGGACCATCTACCCGACAAATAGCATAAACCTGCAACCGGTGGAACTACTTAACGTTCATCTCGAAGAACTTGCGAGGGAGACACGTTCAAAGACGGGAGGTCGAACGACATCGTCAAATTCCTGCCGTGCCCCAACGTGAAATTTTCCGAGTTGTATGTCGAAAACGTCGAACGCCCCGTTTTCTTAAAGTTGAAACGCGATCGCATCTCGGAATTAACGATAACCCTAAAAGACGAGAACGGAAACCCCGTCGACAATCACGTGCTCTTAGAGTTTAAGAAAATTAGTTCTAAATAATAAAAAAGGATGTCTAGATCGGGATTCTATTACGACGACTTAGAAAGAGAAGAACTCTTGGAAGACATTAAAGAAGAGGTCAACATGTTGACCAAAAACCGCCGCATCATGAACACGTTCCAATTCGACGTGAATAACAACGGAAGAATCAGACCGTCGCTGGGCATGAAGATGTTATTCGACGGTCACGTCTTTCGTCTCGGACTCTTGGGAGAATTAGACGTGACGTTAATCTTGAACGACGTCGAACAAACGACCCATCAAACGAAAAACGGCGACATCGTCACGTTGAATCCTCCGTTACGGGTGACATCGGGCGACGTTCTAAATTTTGGAGTGAATAAAGGGTCGAAATCGGGGACCGTCAACGGCGTCGTCGTATTAGACATATAAAAAATTTTCGCGTATAAAAAAAAGAGATGAGTAAAAACATATATCCACCATTAGAACTAATAGAAAGCGATCCGCAACAATATCGTTTAAAACGAATCGGCGAGATCGAACAGACGTTTCGTCGAGAGATAGAAACGCGGAAGAGCATCCATAAAAAGTATAAACGAACGGTGAACACCGCAGACGGTGTCGACGCGGCTCTCATCTCGGGAGGCATCGTCGTCGGCGGACTTGGATTTCTCGTTCCCATCGCAGGATTACCTCTCCAAATTATAGCCTTGACCGTAGGTTCGATGGGGTTGGCCATGAAAGGGATAAGACGATTACTGCTGAAAAAATCGGAAAAACACCTCAAGATCACCAAACTCGCGGAGAGTAAACTTAATTCGATATCGGATCTGGTGAGTCGAGCTCTCGAGGACGGAAAGATCTCGGACGAAGAATTTGCCACCGTATCCCACGAGTTGACCAAGTATCGCGAGATGAAAGACAAACTCTATTCTACCCACAAGGTCCTAAAAAAGGAGTCGGACAAAGAGACGGAGGATTTACGCAAGCAGCTCCAAGACCTCGTAAACAAATCCACTTCGCGATAACTATAGATTTTTAAGACAAACTATATTTTAAAAAATCGTCGGTTTTTTTTTTTTAGGACGTCCGCGTCTTCTCTCTGACCTTTTATGCGTTTTATGCCATTCGTCTGCGCGTTCTTTTCCACCGCACGCATAACACGTTTTCGTATTTAGTACTATTGTCATCCATTTTCGACAAGAGGTGCAATATTTCAACGTATCGATACCTCGCTCTTTCACGTAGTTATGATGAATGCTACAAAACAACGAGTTCGAGATGACCGGATGTTTACACGGGTATTTTCTACGCATGCGCGGCATTTGACACGTTAGTTCGTCTTCGGGCCAATACATTAATACTTGGTCGTTAACTGTTGACACTGTATGTCATCATTCTTTAAAATCTGTTTTACTCCGCGTTCGTTAAACACGTTGTCCAGTAAAATATACATTTTTATTTATATATATATATTTTAAACCATTTAACAATTTTTTTACGTTAAGAAATGAAACGTTTTACCGAGATAGTATTGTTCGTGTTGTTGTCGTTTATCGTTTTATGGTTTTTGATAATATTATCCACGATATTATATATTTTACGTTTAGAACGTTATCACAGAACGGAAAAATGGTTAAGAAAAATTTTACGATCCTTTTGAAAAAATAAAATTGACTAAGATAAAATTTTTCGTTATAAAAAAGAAAACATGGCCTTTGTGACAATTGAGAACTTTGACGTAAACAATTTAAGAATTGGAAACCATTATGTGGCTACGAAACCAGTACTTTATCAAAAAGTTTACATCGAGTATAAGTATTCGGACGGTGTGAAACCGTTAGTTATACGCACTCCCAAAAACGGAATCGTCCGGATTGTGGGAAAATAAGGACGCTTCTACTGAAAAGTTACGCGATTATTCTATGAATTTTAAATGTGAAAAAGAGTTTGCCGACATGTTTGAAAAAATTACGGTCTTTTTAAGAACGAAAATAGATGATGAACTCGCACCGGAATTGAAAAAAGGAGGTCGAAAATCCCCGTTGATACCAATGATATAACTATTGTCAAAAAAAATAAAAGCGGAATCTTCTTATATACCCGAAGTGAAAATCGATAAAGATAAAAAAATAAAACCTATTTTTTATAGAAAGAGAACAGATGACGACCCGAAAGATAAAAACCGACTCGTTGAAACCGATCCACTCAATTACGCGAAAAAACGATGTTTGGCAATTGGATCTTTACATATAGAAAGCGTTTATGTCAGCAATACCGGCGTATCCATTTTAGACCAGGTAATCGTCATCAAAATGTTTGACCGTGAGCGTCTACCGGATTTGGCCGAGTGTCAAGAAGACTTGGACTCAGATTCCGATACAGAATAAAAATGTTTGACTGACTTAGATTCCGATACAGAATTATTTTGTAAAAAATATTTTTTACAAAATATAAAAAAATGTATCTCTATTAAAAACATGAATGCAGACGAGGTATTAGCGAACGATATACCCGACAAAGATATATCGCCCAAAGACAGATTATCGACCATCGTCGGTTCCGGACGTGCGCGTCATTTTCTAGGAAAAGACGTCACGCCTTCCGAATTGGAAAAGATGAACGACAAGGAGATCGAAACCCTGAGTCGTCTGTTACACACTCGACTCAACATGCGCATGGCCAAATCGATAGCAAATTCCGTCATCTGTCTGTATTCGCAAGGACTTAAATATTTTTTCGACATCAAAGACGAACCCAAACTGATCGAGGATTTGAACGAAGACCCCTTCTTGGACGCAGCCATCGGCGAAGTGTGTTGTAGTTTATATTACAAATACGGTGCGTATTTAGCACCTCTCAGTATAGCCGCCACGACTAGCCGTCAAATTATCAGATTTAAAAAATCTGACGTTATAGAAAAACACGATGAATCCGGAGGAATTAATAGAGACGACGGAAATAAAGAAGAAGAATCCAAAACGCCAGGAAGCGGGGAAGAAGGGTGCCAAACGTAGATGGAATAGCAATGCTAATAGCAACGATAGCAATGCTAATAGCTATGTTGATAGCAACGATGGCAATGCTATTAGTAACGATAGCTGGAAATGGCTAGCTGGTGGACTCGCGGTTGTTGGATTTCTGGTCTACATAAAAACAGAACCCAAAGTAATTCCGACCCTAGTAATTCCACCAGAACCCAAAGTAATTCCAGCCCCAGTAGTTTCACCAGAACCCAAAGTAATTCAACCTCCAAAACCCACCGCTCATGAAATGTTATAAATAATTTTCTCTCTTATTAAAAAAAAGAATGTGCGAAACAAATTTGGTCAACACCGCCGTCAATATGGCATTGGTAATAGCAATGGTAATAGCAACGATGGCAATGCTATTAGCAACGATAGCTGGAAATGGCTAGCGTGTGGACTACATAAAACCCCCCAGTAATTCCAAAACCCAACACCCTTGAAATGTTATAAATAATTTTCTCACGTATTAAAAAAGAATGAGTGAAAAAGATTTGGTCAACACCGCGTATCACGCAGCCGTCAATACGGGAATTGCCATCGGATACGCGCAACTCTCCAAGAAGTTTTTAAAGATGCCTGTACCTAAGATGGATTTAGATCCAAAGGATTTCGGGATGATCCTTCTCGAGTTTGCTCTCGCCAATTACACCAAGGACATGTTGGTCAAAAAGGGAATCATTCCCGCCGATATCATGAAATAAAATAAAACCTCTATATAAAAAAATGGCAACGATAGCGATGATGGTGGGTGGTGCATTGGTCAACGCCCTGGCGTTTTCCGGATCGCAATTTTTTATTTTCGAATCACGACGAGCAAAAAAGACACGACGAAGCGATGGAAAAACTGACCAAGGCCAGAGACGAATGGAATCACAAACGCACGAAACGATTAGACTTTTTAAACGAGAGATTGAAAAAAGAAGGACACGCGTTATACACCTATAAAGAAGTAGACGCCGCCATGTCTCTCTACTCGCAGATGATGGGAGAAGAGGAGATGTCTCCCGAACCGACATTGAGCGATTTTTATCAACCCTCCGAAGAGCAAAAGGATAAAGAAATCCTCTTCGTGTTGATGGGAACGGGATTAGTATTCTATGGCGTAAAAAAATATGTCGCATAAAGTAAAATGGAAGAGATCTATTACAAACACTATTGGAAAGGAAAGGCTGCCATCAAGAAATTGGCCAAAGCGGCTAACTTCGGCGAAAAGGAAGCGTTCGACTTCCTGAAAAAACAAGACGTGTGGCAAATCTATCTACCCGCACCCAAGAAAATCGTGCGACCCAAATTCGAAAACGCGAAAGAAAACGACACTCACCAGGCCGATCTGTTGTTTTTACCACACGATAAAGTGGGTAGAAAAACGTATAAATACGCGTTAACGTTGGTCGACGTGGGCACTCGACACAAAGAAGCGGAACCGTTGACGAGCAAAGACAGTAAAGAAGTGGCCGACGCTTTCGAAAAAATTCACAAAAGACGTTTAACGTTTCCGAAATTATTACAAGTCGATCCCGGTCGCGAATTCATGGGGGCCGTCTCCAAACTCATGTCTAAACACGCCGTGAGAATAAGAAGGGGCCATCGCCGAACGATTAAATAGAACGTTGGGAGAACAGCTGTTTAGCTATCAATACGATCAAGAGATGAAATCTAAGGACAGAAACAGAGAATGGGTAAAACGGTTACCGGAAGTCGTAAAAACGATTAACGAAGAAACCAACCCGCCCGAAAAGGTAGAACCCGTCGATAAAGTTCAACCGCCCATCAGCCCTTTTTCGAAAGTAAGATATCTGTATCAACCGGTTGAATTGGAAGGCGGTAAAAAAAAGAGCCACCGATCCCATCTGGAGTGTCGATAAACACGAAATAGATAGACATTTTAGAATGCAGGGTATCGACATGTATTATCTCAAGGAACCGGCGCCGCAAAGAACTTTCGTCCGAGAGGAATTATTGGTCGTCGATTAAAAATTTATTAATAATTTTTTTTATACCCGTAGGGAAGTGTTTCGTACTCGTCCGTTATCACCCGTTTATCGTAACACAACGTAAACTCTTTCTCCTGGTATCGATTCACTATTCGTTTGGTTTTAGAATCTCTCGTGATGGCGTTTTCTCTGACGGTCGTAATCCTTTTACTCGTTTCTTTGACGATGTCGGTCATCGCGTCTAGATTGATGTAAAGAGAATTTTCGTAATTCAAACTAAATGCTTTGACTTTGCACACCTTTTTACTCGCGTTTGTTTCGTACGAATAAGATTTAGGTCCTGTGGCACACCAAGATTTGATAAAATCGCCGTTTAATTCGTCCGTCAAGTCCCCCATAATATCACCGGTGTCGATGACGACCCCGTCGTCGCGATCTATGTACCACACGCTCTCGGTGTCAAATCCTAAAACTCTATCGTCGAGTTTATCTAACACGTCGTATAACATGAGTCTCGCATGAGCCGTCGTATAACACGCTATGAAGATATTAACATCCTTACCTTTGTCGACGAATTGTCCCTTTAAATCGTAAGACATCTGGACCATGTCGTCGTTTATAATTATCTATTTTATCGTCCAATAATAGGTCATAAAATTCTTTCGGTTTGTTAACGTATTTAGTTTGCTTCATGTTAACTCTTTGACCAAATTTACCCCAAAGAGAATTGAGACATAATTTAGATATCGCACGCATGCCCGGATTATGATCTATTTTACCCAGGTCGATACCTAACCGTTCATTGACCATTTTTTTATACTGTTCTTCCGATTCGTAAGGTGTGCCGGGACCCACCTTTAATTCGGAACTTTCCATCTTGATTTTCATAAAGTTCCTAACGTATTCTTTGAAAAGATCCGTGTCTTCGCTGGTGTAGAGAAAATCCCAAACTTCGTAAATTTTATCTATCTTATACCCTTTATCCAACGCCTTAAATAACTCGGGAGTACACCACGTTCCTACAAAAGACCTCTGTTCGTCGGTGTGTTCGCACGTCTTCATCTGTAATTCGGCACACGTTTTACACAGCGGGAACAAGAGTTTTTCGGTATTTCCACATTTCATTTTTACGGGTAAGACGGGATGATATAATTTTCTAGGCGGGAAGACTTTATACTTTATGAATCCCAACCAATTTCGATCGACGCGTTCGGGATTATATATTTTAGAGGGATGTCCGACCGGGTATGTCTTATAAAACTGAACCGTCGTATATAAACTAACAAAATCTACGTATCGTCCCTTTTCTTTTCCGTCGAAATCGTAAATTAACTTGGTGACGTTTGTTCTACCGCCGAAAAAGGCATCTCGGGGATTTAACGGAGTTACAATCTCTTTATTTTTTATACCTTTTGTACCGCATTCCAAAACCTCTATTAAATTGTAACCGGCACGTTTTATTTTCTCGTTTTTCACGTCGGTTCGTTTTCTAAGCGTTTTCATGTCTATTTGGTTCTTGTTATTGACGGTGTCTCGCGTGTAACACGTTTCACACCCGTGCCAGAAACAACCTTGAAATTCGTAAACCGTTCTCGTGTCTTCGCAATACCCGTCGACTTTACCGATATCGGGTAGATCGATTTCGCCGCCGTTCAAAGCGTGTCGAATGACGACGTTGTCTCTCTCGGCCACATGATCCAACCAAGAAATGGATTTCGCGCTGTACGTTTCGTGATCGACGTTATCTCTATAGACGGCTATCGTATTTTTTGGTCATGTAATTGCTTCTATAAAACGGTCATGCAAACGGACGCTATCGTCACGTACTGTAGCGGATCTATATTTTCCAACTCGATAAAGTCTTCCCTGAATTTTAACATGGACCGCCGTAATATATCGACGTCGGACGTACAATAGTAGTCCCTCAATTCTTTCTTGAAATCAAAAGACACGTCGTTTTTTTTCGCGTCATACCATTCTAAAAGATCTTTTCTATTTTGGGCGCTCATATAATCGAAACCGTAGTGTTTTTTGCTAGGTAACGGTCCCACGTAATTTTGGTGACACGGTTTGTTGAAATAATGCGGAAAATAACCCTTCTTTAATTATTTTAATCCAAACGTTCTCGGAAACGCCGCCAGAGCAGATTGGACAAAATTTATGGAATCGATAAATCTAATGGTTCCAACTTCCATGCACATAATCTTCGTACCGTTGTAAATGCAATAAGGTTTAACGTTATGTTCCACGAAATATTTTAACAAAAATTGCGCGTCGTATGCTTTCGCATTGTGAGCTATGAATGTACCCTTTTTATCCAAAACAAACTCGCAGAAATTGTCTACGGTACGAAAATTCGTGTTGTCGACCGTTAAAATCTTGACAAACGATTAAATTCGGTATGTGAACACCGGTGTCTTGAGTCGCTTCTATGTCGTAAAAATAATAATCCGTCTTTCGCGTTTTACAACTGTAACATTTTTTATCATTAGTACACGTTGACGATTTGCACTTTCCACCCTTACATTCTTTCTTGAGCATAAAACACTTGTGTGTCGTCATGTCGCCATATTTTTTACAATTCGGACATACGGAATGCCCGCATATATGGTTTTTCAAGTCTTTGACCACTCGTTCACACTCTAAACATTTCTGAACGATTAAACAAACCATATCCGTTTCGCCGTCTCTCATTCCTCTGACGCGTTTATGTCCCTTAAAACATTCTTCGCCGAAAAACGTTCTGTTACAATCGTCGCACACTTTCCTTTCTCCACCCGGACAATTATAACCGAAGCACGATAAACACTTTTTAGGACATTTATGACAGTCTCTTTTTTTATACGGTTTTTTACAAGTATGACAGTAATGGCTTTTACCCAAAAACCCCGTCATGCTCGTAATCACGTCGAAGTGGTTTTTATTCTTGTACAGATATATCGCGCTGTCGTCACTTCCTTCGGTCGTATAGATGATCTCGTTGAACTGATCACCGTCCACTATGTTAATCTGTGTACCCAAGTGATTGGCAAACGTTTTCACGTCTTCTAAGGTAGAACCGTGATCCCGGATGGGAACCCCCGCTTCTTCGTGGAGTTTTAACGCTTCGTCCCTTTGTAACTTACGACTCTTATTGAAACCGTCGCGAAGTTGGGTTTTCGTCCATTTGTGTTTATTTTTATTGGCTTGCGCCGTCACGACGTTTCTTGCCGTACATATGACATCTTCGTTTTTAATCGTGATGATACTTCTTTTCATCGACAAAGTTGTCTTTGTCACCGGTTCTTTGAGTCTCCCCTTGCCTCTTGGAATTGTCGTAGACTGGACGACTATTTCTACTTCTTCTAGAGGAACCTCGTAATATTCTATATAGTATTTCAGTGCTTTGAATAAAGCTTCGGCTAAATCGTCCGAGACGGTTAGATATTTCGTACTGAACATTTTCGGGAATTTCGGGTGATTGATGATGATGCGAAATTTATCACCGTTTTGTAACCCTCTATCGTTTATCGCCGACCTCACGAGGTGTAGAAATAAACGGTCTATATCGATAACCTTTTCCCTCAATAGAACTACTTTATATTCGTCAAAGGTGGTACCAAACTTTAACCTGTATTCCGGGGAAATTTTATCAAAACGATACGTTTGCCCCGTGTATACACGTTTGGGTTTTAAAAAAGATTTTTTAAAATCGGGTGGAATTGGTAAATCCAGTAACGGTTTTAAAGACTTATGTAAAACACGGGTGGGTGGGGTTGGTAAATCCAATAACGGTTCGATATACTGATTCGTAATAGACATTTTAAATAGCCGTTAAATTGTTTATAGCATTTTCAAAATTTTTACACTAAGTCATTGGACACCTGCGACCCATCTATCGCTGCGATTATATTATGTACACAGCGGAAAAAAATTGAATGCGCGTGCCGAAAAGCAGGATAAGTTATCTATCTATAATCACCGGTATGGAATTTACCTGGTGACTACCAGACCGTGGATACGTTATATATAATCATCTATATATAACAACGATACCAGGAGATAGCATGATTTAAATGGACCATGTACCGAGGGGGTGCCTTATAGTGTCCCACATATACTACTCCTGATCTCACCGCCGGATCTTCTAGGAGGTCCGTATTTATCCAGTGTTCACCAAGTATGTATACTATCTCATTTTATATACTTTTGGGGCGAAACAACCTAATTAAGAAGTACTTAAAGGCGTCCTTTCAAGCGAAACAACGAAAGATCGAGAACCAAGAAGTCCTTAATCTCGGCTTTTAGGGGTGAAAGGTCGAAACAACGAAATGGCACAAATCAGCCATCGTATTAAACAAAGATATAACATATAAATGATATAAGGACCTTGGTCGGAAACTAATCGGTGTGACCATTTTTTTTCATATATATATATAGACAGCTGTCTGTCTATCTAGCTATCCATCTGTCCGTCTGTATTTATCATTATTTTGTTTCGATTAACTTATTGAATAAAAAACAGGAATACAATTATATGTCAATAAATGAATATGGTGATTTTTTTCTTTTCACGGAAAAATATTTGCCTTCGGTAATACAAAATAAAAGGCCAAATAAACAATAATTTGCTTCGATATGCCTAATGGTTATAACTTCCTCGTGTATGTCGCCAAGGTACTTTTAATTACAAAATTTGAATCTGAAAAGAGGTTAAATTATATACATTCAGAGTTTTATAGATTGTCCGGTTGTAAGGTCCGTATTTATGGGTAAACTTATACTTTGTGTATTGTGTAACAAGATAAAACAAAATAAAAATAGATGACTAAAAGCTCTTAAATGCATTTTACGTGTACATCGTATTGCATAGTTCATAATTATACAGTAAAGTACAGACATATAAAACATTGTGTTATACAGTACACAGGCACTTAATTGTTTCTATCAAGGGAATTACGCACTGTTCTTATACAATACGTAATTCTCGATTCCCCCCCCCCCCTTGAAATTTGCAGATTTATATGAAATATACAGTATAGATGAAACTAAAATTTCTACTCACTTTTGTTATTGCACTTCACGTAGTCGTATATGTATAGTTTGTCATTCTTGGAGTCCTGTTAAGTTCTGGTAGCAATGTATATACTAAAATTAAAAGCATATTTTTCTGCTTTTCTGGTAATTTCTAATATTGTCCAAAATGATATGTGCAACAAACAAAATATGACAATAGTTCGGGCTCGTTGTTCCATGTTCCAGTTAAACCAACCAGCTGCAAAAATGGCGAGCACCGGCACTAGTCGTGGCAGGGGCAGAGGCAGAGGGCTATTGGTTCACAGACTGACAACTCCAGCCCGCCCAGGGCCAGATGGCGATGGAAATGAGGATCCAGTTTCACAACAAACAACATTAAGTGTCTACCATAATTGTCCTACAACTTCAGAAAACCTCTACTATCTGTCTGCTCTGTAACATCTTCTCACTTATAAATCTCATAATGATTATGATGGACCTATGTCTGACTTGACTCAGTAGGTCGGTCTCAGCAGTAGCACAACCCCCTCCCATACTTGCCAAGTCTCCCCCATAAATAGGGAGACTCCCTAATTTTATGTATTTTTTTATAATTCAAGAAAAATGCATATCTCCCCCATGAAAAATTTAATTTTCCTATTAACTGATTAATTCTTACTAAAATTTTAGAGTATTCCCCCCATGAGTAAGTTTGAAAAGTCTCCCCCATGAAAATTTTTCAAGGTTGAAAGTCTGCCCTCCCCATCGTAGCCCCCGAAAAAAAGATACAAAATGTATTTCACACAGAAGAATATATTTGCTTCAGTTCAACAACACTTGTCATATAAAATAATATGGACATGATAGCATCATAAAAATCCCCGCAATAGGTACTGTTTATATCATTTCTGTGTTAAGGCTGGGTAAAAATCAGAGTGAGAATTTTATATGCCCCAGCACCCGCTCTCCCCTTTCTGTTTAGGCCCTCTTTGAGCCTCCCCACCCTGATAAGAAACTTATCTTCAAATTTTATGCAAGTTCTTACCACTGGTTTAGGGGCATGCCCCCCTCCCCAAAAAAAAATCCATGTTCAACACAAAAATATTTTATGTTCCGATTATTTTAACATATCTACTGTAACATCAAACTGAAAAAAAGTATTTCTCCACAATTGTATATTAATCCTGAAGGTGTTTAAAAATCTCCTCACCCTCCATTTTCAATTTTTTTCGTCTGCCATATCATCTGTCTGCTCTGTAACATCTTCTCACTTATAAATCTCATAATGATTATGATGGACCTATGTCTGACTTGACTCAGTAGGTCGGTCTCAGCAGTAGCACAACCCCCTCCCATACTTGCCAAGTCTCCCCCATAAATAGGGAGACTCCCTAATTTTATGTATTTTTTTATAATTCAAGAAAAATGCATATCTCCCCCATGAAAAATTTTAATTTTCCTATTAACTGATTAATTCTTACTAAAATTTAGAGTATCCCCCATGAGTTTGAAAAGTCTCCCCCATGAAAATTTTTCAAGGTTGGAAAGTCTGCCCTCCCCATCGTAGAAAAAAAGATACAAAATGTATTTCACACAGAATATATTTGCTTCAGTTCAACAACACTTGTCATATAAAATAATAGGACATGATAGCATCATAAAATAATAGGTACTGTTTATATCATTTCTGTGTTAAGGCTGGGTAAAATCGGAGAATTTTATATGCCCCAGCATTTCTGTTTAGGCCTCTTTGAGATGATAAGAAACTTATCTTCAAATTTTATGCAAGTTCTTACCTGGTTTAGGGGCAAAAAAAAATCCATGTCAACACAAAATATTTTATGTTCCGATTATTTTAACATATCTACTGTAACATCCAACTGAAAAAAAGTATTTCTCCCACATTGTATATTAATCCTGAAGGTGTTTAAAAATCCTCTCAACATTTTCAATTTTTTTTCGTCTGCCATACTGTTTTGAATATTGCACATGTGCAGACGTTTCCGAGATTTCAAGCATGGGGCCTCCTAGGGGGAAATTTGTAAAGACTATCAAATCGCTATATTTCTGTTTGGAGTATATTTACAAATCCCCCTCTCTGAGGCCCCATGTTCTAAATCACAAAATCATTTTCACTAGTATGTGTAGGCCAGGTGTGATATTTCAAAATGGCAGACGAAAAAATAATACAAAATTCTCTGATTTTACCCAGCGATCTACAGAAATTACAGAGAGGGCGAAAGCATTCATCAGCAGTTTTTGAAATTATTTTGGTTTTTGACATACAATCCGTCATGACAGCGATTACTGAAGTAGTGTCAAACATTGTACCGCATAGTTATCTATATTGAAATTTGTAATGGTTTACTGTGTAGTATTCCATTATAAGAATTAAAGTCACATTCCATTTTTGTAATTTTTGACATTTTCATTAGAAAACCACTCCTAAACGACAAAAATGAAACAAATTTAAAAAAATTTGATGAATTTATGAAGTTATTAAGGGGATTCCATTATACCAGTATAATTTTTTTATAAGTAGGTATCATTCAAGAAAATTACTATTTATCTGATACGTTATCAAGTATTTCTACGGGTTTGGAATAAGTCAAATTTACACCACCGATCTCTGTGTCAAAGAAAAATACAGCCTAGTTTGGAGTAAGTGTCAGGAGTGTTTTGGACATTGAAACCATTTATTTCATGTCAAAATAATCTTTTCTTTAATAAAATACAAATTTCATGACATAGATCTATAGTGTTTTCTAAAAATAAAATGCGAACCAGAGGTAAAAAGGGGGATCATATGAGCATATATATCATTTTCCATTAAAATCAGTGTTTCCTTTTTTAGTGTAGATCTACATGATTAAAAATTACAGTTTCATAGATTTTATGTGTAAGACAGTTATGAAGTTTAAGATAAGTTTCATAGATTTTATGTGTAAGACAGTTATGAAGTTTAAACTTTGTTTATTTTACAACGATTGACAAACAAGTTAAAGCAACTTATATAAATATCTCTCGTTGGCTCGGATAATGGCTTGGGGGGGTGATTTCCTGTGGGAGGAAATCGGAGTGCCCGGAGAAAATCCACATGTCCGATTTGGCTACCGCAGTTATAAACATTATGTTGATTTTATATTTTGAACTAAAATTCATCAGTATCACATCAAATAAACCATAGACTTTCCATGTATATATTCATTTAAAATTAACATGTATTTTTATTGATGTCGTTTATCATGATTATCAGGGAAATTTTAAGTTCTGGATGACACATTCCAGTCAGGATATTGTCATCCCCTTCCATCCCCTACAGCTACATATGTCCACACATAGGCTAAGTATTATACATAGATGGCACATCAATGGGATTATATTTTATTACCAGTTAATACCTTTGGAACATATGTCGGTCTTAGGGTTCACTTCAAAGAGCACAGTAGTGTCCGGAAGACCCCTACCGAGACGTTGTGTATATATTTTCTCAAATAACCCTGCAGGGTAAAAACAACATGCTACTGGATTTTAATGGCAAAATATTGTAAACAGTAAAGCTCTATAGACCTAATTATAAATTTACAACATACGTAGTTATGACAACATAAGTAGTATATTAATAGAAAATAAATTGTACAAATATTGATAATTAGAACAGTAGATCGGCCTTTCTTCATTTATTTTACTGTAAATGATAGGCCTATTTAACTTAGTATAAGGGTCATGTATAAAGCTTAAAACATCAGTGGTACATGTATTAGAAAAGCATGGCGGAATGTACGTCATTTCCGGTTTATCAACCTAGCGGGATATTTGGTAAAGGGCAACAACTCTTTATAACCCTGCAACTGGTTACCTTTTATAACTTGGTATCGTTAATTGGGAGTGTAAAAAAAACTTTAATTGTCCTTAAAAGAAAGCTTTGATGTGTATCTTAACAAAAACTAAATAAAATCAACACTGAATTTTCGTGTCCGTTGACCTTTAAAGTCGTCATGTTCAGTAACAAATAACATAAGATCTAAAGAGTTTTTAAGACCAACAATGAACATATTTACAAGTACCTGTACTCACACACTATCTAAAAATACACAGGGAATATCACAACATGCAGGGGCATCACATGTGGCTTAGCACTATAAATAAACATGCAAAAATCACATGAACGCACATGCAACTTTTAAAAGCTCTAGAGCTCTTTCCTGTATTTTTCTCTAGAGCTCTTTCCTGTATTTTTCTCTAGAGCTCTTTCCTGTATTTTTATCTAGAACTCTTTCCTGTACTTCCTCTAGAGCTCCTTCCAGTATTTTCTCAATCTTTTTGGTGTTACCTTTTGAACAGAAATGCCAAGAAAGTGGACAAAAAATGAAAAATCAAAATTTGACAACATAAAAGAATAAAAAATTGACAATCTGTTTAGTCTATTAAAATGTTTGCCTTGTCTTTTCATGATATTTAGTTGTTGTGCAGCCTTTCTACATAAATTTGATACATGTGTGTCAAAGATTAGTAAGAAATCAATACTTACACCTAAAAGTTTGACCGATAAATTCCATGTCATATTTATATTTCTTAGTTTAAAAACCTGGTGTTTGTCATGAGTTTTTTTGCCGACAGCAATGGCCTGAAATTTTTTCAGGTTTACTTGCATATAGTTAAAATCAAACCAAGAAATAAGAGTGGTACTAACTTTTACTAAGAACTGTATAGGAACATCAAAATCTGGAGAAGACATGGACAGAACGTTATCAACCGCATAGTTATATGATTTACCATATTGAATAAAATACAAAATATTGTTTATAAATATATTAATAAGAATTCATATTATGAACTAAGGCAATATCTTGACAACGATCACAGCTCCTGTTTTACTAATGCAAGAAAAGCATTCATTGGATGTTTATCCAATCTCAAAATTGCAGCACCTTTCCCATAAAATGATGTCACAGTCACAGTAAATATTATTCTGGTTAAATTTGACAAGAAAAAGTCTCCAAAAAGTTTTAGTCCATGTCAGACCAAGTAATTGTTCAAACCTTTTGCAAATGTCTCACCGAGAAAAATAATTTGAAGAAATGAATAATAATAGACCATGCTTTATGATACTGTTGATGATATATCTAGATGTACATTTTGATGCCACCGCTTGTGGTTGTAAAGTGGTGCAGCGTTAAACTCACAAACAGAATGTCCCAGATTCAATTCCCGGTCCCAGGTCATGTATCAAAGACTTCAAAAATGGTAGTGACTGTTCCTTCGGCAAATGCTCGGCAGACAAAGTAAAAGTCTTAGGTCTTTCAGGGGAGACTTAAAATCGAGGTGCCGTGTCCCAGCGGTCATGGCACATTAAAAAGAAAAATCCTTGCTGTATTGGGTCATTCCATGTCACAGGTTAAAAAGTGTGGTACTACACCAAAAAGGTGGTGACATCTCCATATGAATGAGAAATTCTTTTTGAGATTTAAAACAGTAAACAAACATTTTGCTGTGGCCAGTAATTGACTTTTTTATGCCTCACCCAACAATTTTCATTTATATAGTGGCCAGTGGCAGTCTTTTTTCAATGTTGAGGAGGAAGCCTGGGTACAGTGTACCAGAGAAGAGACAACTGACTTTCATTCACAAGTTTGGCATGAATCTTTCTTACAAAAATCAGCTTCTGATCACAGTTAATCTGATTAGAAATCGATCCCTCACTGCTCCCCTTTTCTGATATGTTGTGTAGAGGATCTTAACACAATCCATTATGGGGTGACGTCTAGATGACCTCTTGTATCTGTGTAATGTTCAACCAATGAAAATGTGATTTACATTGTGACATTGTGATTTTGAAAGTTTATCGTATGGCAAACAGATGTAATTTATTTTAAAATAAAGAAACCAACAGTCTGCAGAATATCATTTGTAATATCTTTTGTGATTCTATCTTATCCGAGGTTATGAACAGAATTCTCTACTTCTGGATTTTGTGTGTTCAGTGTCGTTTATACTGTATGTGTATTTAAATTTGCGCGCTCATATTTTAGTGCTCTGAAGGGGTGTATACTTATTAACGTAATCTTGAATTCGTGCTATTAATTTTATTAGTTTTGCCGTGTATGCAGAATGACAAGGATGGAGAAATGTTAGCGCCGCACTTGAAGTAGCGCAATGACTTGAGCGTGAAAAGCGCTGATATTAGAATACCGCCAAAATAAGTACATGTACAGTAATGTTAGAAATGTTTACATCTCTTTGCCAGTTTGATAAGCTTAAAAAATCATGTAAGACACATTTACATTGGTAAAAATTGACACACCTACAAGGTCATCCGCACATGACTCCATAGCAGATTATGTTAGATCCTATACACGACATGTCAGAAAACGGAAGTGATTAGAGATCAGTCCCAGTAGGCCTCAAAACCATGCTGACTTGAAGTGAGAGATATAGAGCATGATGCTCTTACCACTCAGACACGGAAGTTCCGCTTGGTATTTGAAGTGAAATTCATGAGTATTTCAGATGAGACTTAAACTGAAGTCCCTTGTTCTGGTAAATGTGGCAGTAAAAGATCTGTCACTGCATTGGCGTTGGTCAATTATGAAAGGCTGTTTGGGTCACAAAAATGATGAACTTAAGTGATGACCACTTGCATGTAAAAACATACTTTTATGCATGCAAAACTCACATATTAGGTGACTTTCTGCATGCAATTTGTTTGTTTTTGCATGCAGCCAAGCTCTCATTACATTTGCACAACAAATGACCTTTCATAGTCAATAGCACAGGTCAAAATTTGTGTCACTTCACCGTTACTTAGTAACATCTCCATATAACTGAAAAATTCTTTGAAACAAAAATAACCATTAAATTTGATTGTGTAGCTTATTTATGTTTTGTAGGATAATGAAGCAAATGAAATGCATGTGAAGGAGTTAGAAGATTACATTCAAAATCTGTCATTGAATATAGAGGAGGAAAATTTGGAGACAGTGAATGAACTGGCAAACAAAGTCATGAAAAGTGAAAGTGATCTCAGAACCATAGCAAAAACAGTTTATGAAAAATGTTTGTTCAACAGGGAATTCGGGAAATGCGGTGCTTGTGTCTGTGACCGTCTTGCCAGCATGGAAATTCAAGGAGTCAAATTTAGGGATGCAATTTTGAAGTTGGTTCAGGAAGATTTCAAAAGTAAGTACGAAACCGGTGAAAACTGAGAGGTAGTAACTTATTATAATGGCATAATTTGTGAAAAGAAATTGAATGTGAATAATGGAGGAGCTAGTTAACATTGGATTCTTCCATGGATGGAAGGATTATCATTCATTCTAGGCAATATATGCATGATATATTAAAAGTTTCTCCAGCGATATATCTTTTTAGAGTTTTTAATCAAAGTTTAGGTCTAATCCTGGATATATTTTTTTTATCAAAATGACAGCCTGTATGCTTGTAATTACTACAACTAGTATCTATAATATCAATACAAAAAGGACAGTGGATGATGGCAACAGGCAAGGTGGATAAGAAAGTTCAAAGTTCATCTCATGCTAATTACTACAAAAAATACAGGGAAATAAAGACAATAATTGTGTCACATCTATTTTATAGGTGTGCACTTGTTAGCTCTGTTAAAGGGAGTTAATTAGAAAAATAAGCAAGATAGAAATATGTTCTTTTTGTTTGAATGTAATTTTACTCCACACTCAGTGATTTTTCAGTTATGTGGTGGCAGCCAGTTTTCAGTGGTGGAGGAGAGAAACCAGATGCAATGTGCCCATAAATAGACCACTGATCTTCTGCAAGTAAACTGGCAAACTTTTTCACATAGTCAGCTTAGGTTCCATCAGGGCTGGAACCCATGTTGACTAGATGTTGATGGTTTAACCCTTTCAACCCTACAGACCACAGTAGACTGGTCTAAACAGTGGAATAGAACATACCATATAGATATATAGGGGTGAAGGGGTTAAAGCACAATGCTCAGAACACTTGGCCACAGAGGCCCTCAATGAGATAAAAATGAAATGATGGTAAACTCAGGGGTCAAATTTAGCATTTCTGCCTCACTAGTTAGAGACAAATTTTACTGGTTCTATGACAAACTCGCTAGTCCAAAAGTGGTATGACGAATTACCAAATTAACACCCATTTACCCAATTGGTACCAATATTACCAAATTGGTAATTGGCTTGACTATTGCAATATTGTTGTTCAGTATTAACTTACCCTGGGCGTGGGCAACTGTTAGTGTCAAGCCCTGTAAACTTTCATTAATCATTGCTCATGTTTATACAGATTTTCTGGCCTAAATGAAACACAACCCTTGACTAGTCTGCTGCAAAAGTTACTGGTCTCGGCTGGCAGACTACTGCTAATTTTGAACCCTGTAAACTACAGGATAGATCACAGAATCATTGGGAAGTATATACAGATTGATCTCACAATGCTTTGAATAACCCTCACTGCATTGGCTTCAGTCAAAACTTTTGTTGGTTTTTTAACCTATATAATTGGTGATATCTATATTTGGGGAAATTCATGACAGAGTGTAAAACAACATTAGAACTATTAAAGCTGAACAGTGGAAACTGTCTTGAGAGACCACCTCAAGGTCTTCTCAGTGGTCTCTCATTAGAGGTTCAGGGTTCAGCGTATATACGCGTAAAAATCCTAAATGATGCCTAAAATAAGATCTATTGCGTCCTAGTGGACGCGTTAACTACTTGATGTCTTAGATCGTTTGGGTAAATAAGCCAAACATGCGACCTATTTCTACCAGTTTGCTCCCTTTTTTATGTCCATTTTTAATTCTTATGTTCTAGTGCAATTCCACAAGAAAACCAAGAAACTGAACTCATCATTTTATTTATAATAAAACAGGAAAATCTTTACCTCTAATCTAGAGCTAGAATCAACAAGACAACATCGTTCATCACTTTATGAAATATAAATTATAGAAGGGATACCAAACCCGACTTTCATTTGAATTATGGAAATTAAAAAATAATAATGAAAGTACTAATGATAGTTATATAAAATTATTTATTTACACAAATGTTTATGTTAATCTTACATATGATAAAGTACTTTAATACATGTACTTGAAATAGATGTAATTTTCAAATAAATAAATTTGAGGCATTAATTAGTAGGCTACATGTATTTAGTAACTTTTCAGCTTTGCATCCATATTTCTAAAAACATGTAATTGTATTACAATTTATAGATTTTTAATATAAATTTTCCATATGATTTCAAATGTAGTTAAAACAACTATATTTT
The DNA here is from genome assembly GCA_030159075.1 of Atrina japonica. Taxonomy (NCBI): domain Eukaryota; kingdom Metazoa; phylum Mollusca; class Bivalvia; order Pterioida; family Pinnidae; genus Atrina; species Atrina japonica. Next base: position 483,486 of record BROG01000480.1, on the reverse strand, counting down.
ATTTAGTTTCTTATAAACCTTTAATCTATAGTACATGTATGTATACAATAATTATATATTGAATCAAGGGAACTCTGAGGGTTCAAGAACAAACCAAGAAATTACGATGGTGTTACTGTAACATATTAAAATAGCGCTGATGTTTTGTTTCACACATGAGTGCGAGAAAAACTACTCACTCTCCCGACATGATTAAGCTATGATCAGAAAATAAATGCTCCACATGTACTGTTGATATTTTCCCTATAGGGATGTCTGTAATTAACAACACGCGTGCACATTTGACATTCAGTTTAATTCTGGTCGAATTGAAGTGGACTGCAAATGGACTCCTAAATTACCAAATGGACTCCTAATTTTGTAGTTGTGGGAGTCCATGGACTCCTCGTTTGAAAATCCCAGGGAAAACCCTAGAGGTTTTATCTAAAGGATTACTTAACTAAGTGCTTTTCAGAATGTGGTCCCAAAAGACAGGTACTCCTTCATGAGAGTGGTCTCAAAAGACAGGTGCTCCTTCATGAGGGTGGTCTCAAAAGACAGGTACCACTGTATTATGTTTTCCTCTGTTTTGTTTTGGTTTTTTTTTTGGGGGGGGGGGGGTGTTTTTGTTGTCTTTTCTGTAAAATTTGATTCAATACCGATTCTGAAATCTCTTTCAGTTAAAGAAGAAACCAGGAAAAAAGATAACAAGAGATTTCTGGGATTTTTCACATTTCTTTGCCAAATATTCTGTAACATGAGGATAGTGACGGGCGACCCATTTAAACCCCTAGTCGGGCCGATATGTGACTGCTTTGAACTCATCTTAAATGATGGCAGCGCAACAGAAGACGAGTATGAAGTTTTGTCCCTTCAGGTGAGCATGTTGTGTCAGTGAGATATCAATTCCCGTAATTTATAATATATCTGGGTCCTGTAATTAGATGCTGCTGGTAATTAGACACATGTAAATAATGCACACATGGCCTGTTTCATTTCAGTAAATTATTGCCAGTTACAGGTGAGCATGGTCAAGAATAATTAAACAGGAGAGTCTACAAATAAAGAACTGTATGCATGGAAATTTTCACTACCGTTTAATTTTTGCTGTTTTTGTCCTTACTACCTTTAGATGAGAGGACGAATTTTAAATAAAAGCGAAATTTTCAAATATTTGAAGCACAGACAACCATGCCATCCAGAAGACTATGGTGGTTCAGGTCAAATTTAAGACATGGCGAACATAATCTATGTCATAAAAGTGCAAAAATAACTAGGGACAAAATTTCCAAGTATTTACAGTATAGAGGAGGATACAAGTTGTCCGTCATGTCAGCAAGATATCAATTCCCATAATTGATAACATGGCTGTGTCCAGTAATTAGTTGTAGCTGGTAATTAGACAAATATGTAAACAAAGCACACATGGCTGTTATTTTTTTTAACTTCAGTAGAATATTTACAAATTTCTATTTAGGCTTGTCTAGAACATTATGACTGATCAAACTGACCTGATGGTTTGATAATTTTCCTTTGACTCTGATGCATTTAAAAGGATTAGAGTGTGGTGTTTGAAATATTATCAGAAAAAGGCCAGAGTTTAATATTGTAATGTAGGTTTAAGACAGTATATGCAACTCTAGCCTGTCTGTATAGTGGGTACAGTGTCAGAATTGTCATGATCCAACCTGGGGACAAGCATCAGAGGCTTGATTGATTGAATGAGGTCAGTTTTATCTGTTCCTACATCAGTGTTCCCACTGGTTTTTCAGAGTAGGGGTTTTTGTACCCTATGGGTAGCAAAAATAGGGTACAAGGATACACATCAGGGGTACACATACATAAAATTAAATCTAAAGCAAAACAAGAGTTTTATTTTACTCATCTAAACCCCCATTAATAGACATAAGTGTCTATGGATCTGATGTAGATATATAAATTGTGACATTATGTGTGGATAATGTGTTCAACATCTGTTGACAACTACATGTTATGGACTTTCATGCTTGGGATTCAAGAGTGTTCAGAATCAGATACTGTGTCAGAAATAGCATAAATCAAGATCTGTAAAGATTTCAAATCGCTGTGAAGTTGATAGGCATCTACCATGTGTGAATGCACGCGTTGTGTTTTGTTTTTGTGCGTGTATTGTAATGGAACTACATGATTCACGCATATTTTTGCGTGTCTGGGAACACTGTACATCAACTAAACTAACCTAAATAGGTATATGGTGTGAGGTGAGCGTTGTAACTAATCATTGTCATTAAATACATGTACATTTCTTATGGGAAATTTATCATTTGATGGATGTTTATTAAATCATATATATATGTATTTCTTTTTTGTAGATGCAATGTGCTGGAAAAGATTTAGAAAGTCAAGATGCAAGCAGGATGGGCATTGTACTAGAAGGATTAAGAACAAGGATTATCACAGATGGGTAAGGCATAAGGGGGATAATTCTTATATTTCTGCAAAAAGATATTTTTGTAATGACCTGATGTAGTGATATTATTTAGTTTATCTCATTTACTACCAAAGAAACATTTGGACTGACTTAAGTCATTGATGTAAAGAAGAGTCCATTATTTTTCAGGTCTAGATGAGTTAATACATGCATGTGTAACAATCTACAGTGGAACCTCGCTACTATGACCACATAACTGACCGACTCAAAGTGGTCCAATTAGGGGGATGGTCTAATTAGTGGGATTGTCCAATTAGTGGGATGGTCCATTTAGTGGGATGATCCAATTAGTGGGATGGTCTAATTAGTGGGATGGTCCATTTAGTGGGATGGTCCAATTAGTGGGATGGTCTAATTAGTGGGATGGTCCAATTGGTGGAATGGTCCAATTAGTGGGATGGTCTAATTAGTGGGATGGTCCAATTAGTGGGGTGGTCTAATTAGTGGGATGGTCCAATTAGTGGGATGGTCTAATTAGCGGGATGGTCCAATTAGTGGGATGATCTTATTAGTGAGATTCTGTACTTATATATTTATCAAGAGACTGAACACTTGTGGTTGGGAATGTGAGGTGGTCTCGTAAGTGAGATAGTTTTCAGGCGAGGACCACTGTAGTTATAATACAGAGTTCAATACACTCATACAATACGTAATCGTAATGGGATATAATAAATGCAAGATCAAACAATTGTTCCACCCTATATCATCAGACTGCACTTGATCATTGTAGTAGTGGAAGTATTCAACTCGTCGTTAGTTTTGTTTACAGTTCACCCCCTCGTTATAATGCCAAACTGGCATAATGCCACTATTTCTTGAAGAACAGACTACATACCATCTAATTCCGTTGTTATAATGCCAAAACCTGCATACTGCCACCCGCTGCAGATTCTCCAGTACAAATGATCATTTATACATGTTAAATCCCTCGACTGTATCACCAGATTAGGTGAATAAACAGGTGTGAGTAAAATTGTTAGGCGACAGTCACCCGTTTTACTTCATTTAATACAACTGTGAAGGGAGATAACTCGAACATTGAATGTCATAAACTGATATCCAGTTGTATGAACAAAGTGCAGTAGTCAGATGGGGACCAATTTATAAGTGTCATGCTTCCGTGAGAGTTGGAAAAAATCAACACATCATATGTTTACACAGCAATTATCACAAATCAAGAAATAATTATAAGTAAACAGGATATGATATACAGTAGGGATTAAAGACTCTTTATACCACCAGAATTAAGAAAAACAAAAGCTGTTGGTATATCGGAGGTGAACTATATTTACATCTTACCAAAGTATTTTTATGTAAGTGTCAATGTCCCCAGCAGCAGGTGAAGTTCTACAAATGATGTGGACTTTTCCAGTATATTGAGAGTTCTTAAATGGATCATGCCAAGATTTTTATTTTAAGATTGGTTATTTTGCCCTTTTATGACAGAAAGCATCTTCTTAAATTTGCCTTAAATCACTAAATTCTCTTGGAAGGCATGTATGTCCATGCTTCATTTATTTGGCTTGAAAATTTTACTTTCATTTTGACTTCACCCTCTCATCAGTGGACGAAAATGGCAAATTTTTTAATAATAAATGCTTGATTTTTTCGTCGGAGTGCTTGAATTCTACTTTGCATTTTCTTTATGTCTGGAGAGTTAATGTCGTACCCCTGTAGTAGTCATCGGCATCCATGGACAAAAACTGTAAACTGGGTTATAGCCTATGAAATACAAGTACCCGGTAGTAGAGAAGATGGTACTGTGACCTTGTGACCTAGAAAATGTCATTTGACCTACTTTCTAGTCAGTAATTCAGTACTTGAGATACAATTCTTCTACTGGCAAGCTATGCCGTCCTCTGACGACTCTTGTTAGACATTTTAACTATGCCGTCCTCTGATAAAAATGCAACATCTCTGTCTTCTATTTCAGTCTGTCTGCTAGAGGGCGCTGTACACTGCTGGAGGTACTTGAATGCTCTGCCCGTGGATGGAAGTCGCTGCCAAACGAAGTAACGCGGTTCTACTGTGATAAAATGGTTGAAATATTCTCAACAAACATAGAATGAAATTTTACTGGAACAAGACTAGGATATTAGAATTTTTACCCTGAAAGTTTCTAATTTTTAAAAAAAAAAATTTAAAGGTTAAGATGTTTTAAAAGATGGTGTTACATGTATATATTGTGAATGAGAGATCACTGTGTTTATTATGTTTTGATGATGATTCTGTACTTTTTTGGAAATTGTGCCAACAGCGTATGTGTTGAGATTTGCGAAGCACATGTTTTAAGCGTTCATAGAATGCAGTGTTTTACTTCCATTTTCATTTTTACCATTTATCAGACCAGTGAGAATGAAAAACCAAAAACGAGATAGTTACCATTGTTACATGTCAACATAAACTGGTGCTGTTCATTTCATTGGATAAAAAATTTAGATTATTCCCTGTTGTATAAATGAAAGCTGTTCAGGAAAATTGAAGAATGGAATTTATTTCCTCAACTGTAAATCGTTTATGTTTTGTGACAACTTTATTTTGTGTACTCAGTTTTTCATATACTGGAACTTTTTCTCCCATTTAATGTTCGCTATTTTTGTCCTTAGATTAGAAGGCAAATTTTATATAGAAGTGAAATTTTTAAGGTAATTAATTGCCCTAGGTCAGGGGCAAAGAAATTGAGACGGGCACTTTTCAGCCTATATTCTTTAATTTTTTGTTGTTGACAGATCATACTAATAAAACTATTAATCTTAAGTATTATTTTTAAGTGCAGTACTTGAAATTTTGTTTACACACGATCAGATACTGTATACCCAAATATTTTTGCCCCTGGTTATTTCACCCTTTTACAACATAAAACATAATAATCCCATCTTAATTTCACCCATAATCAGTCTGTGATTCAGTTATACAGCTTGAAAATTTTGCTTTCATTTTAAATTTGCCCTCTATTCTAAGGAAGAAAATAGCGAAAATTAAACAGGAGCGAAAATGTCCAGGTATAAAGTATTTAAATCCTTAGTTAAAACGTCAACATTATTGTACAAGGGCTTGAACCTTTGTTTCCAACTTGTTTATTGTAAACATTTTAATCTTGTTTTAATTTCTATTCTGACAATTTTTCCCATGATATAGTTCTCCAATATACAACAAATGCTAAGTTTATTTGTAATTAATTTCGCTCTTGTGCTACTAAAAATAAAAAGTAGACAATCATGCATCTTCTACATGCTTTTGGTGGGGAAAATATTTTCGCTTTATGCTAATTTCATGAATCCAGCGTAACTTGTCTTGACTTTCATGTAAGCATAATATTCCTCGTTTTGCATTTTCATTGTAAATTACAGAAAGACTGATATGATAACCTTATTGACTCTAAGGTATGGACAGAGTAATTCTGACCAGGGAAAATGGTAAATACTCCGAAGTTTGGAGAAAAGTATTCCCAATGTATAGATGTAAATCCTTTATTTTTTTACCTTAGAATCACCAAAAACAATAATAATTGAGCATGTGTCTTTATAGAAGATTATGGGTCTGCTTAATATGTGTGGAATACTAAAAGAAATTTGCAACTGTATATTTTAAGAAAACAATGCATTATTCATTTTTGAATTTTACTTTGTTACCTAATCATGGAGTAGAATCTTTTTTGCTTCATATTTAAAAAATAAGTTAAATTTTACTTTTATTCTTATAGTCTTATTGAAGTTACCTCCCCTTTTCCATGGAAACTTTGTTGTTGAATGCCGTGTTTAGTGTGTGACTCTGCATACTCAAGCTTTTTAGATTTTTAGAAATCCATCTTTCCGTCTTGAATTTTATAGCAATTTTTAACCGATTTTCTGACGTCCTTACTACCATCTTGAATTTTATACCATTTGTTTTTACCAAGATTCCATACAATTTATAAAGTTTTAAAGGTAAGTCACTTAGTGCTTTGCAAAGAAGACAGATAAATCCAACCATAAGTGCAGATGTGCAAAGATGTCTTTCTACTAATAGACCCTTTCACGATAACTGTGTTCCTACTGATCTTGCCTGAGCACTTAACACTTCCAAGCGGTAACAAGAAGTTTCATACCCAAGCTCATGCTTGTACGCAGGTGAGATTAGTAGGAATGCTGTTATCATGAAAGTGTCTATTTAGAGTTCTAGGTGTAACTTGCCCTTGTCTGTTCCTTTTTAAGAAATAGTCAACATATTTTCTAATTTTATATCACTATTCTTAAGCATACAGACTCTATAAACTTTTCATTTTTATGTTGTTTGTATGCTAAATTTTATTTAAATTTATCACACAACCAGAATTGGTCCATTCTGATCTTATTTTATATGTAGTTGCAATGTCAAATTTATTATTTTAATGTGGCCCCTCTGCTGCCTCCCCATACTTGCCAAGTCTCCCCCATAAATAGGGAGACTCCCTATTTTCTGTGTAAAATTTTGATAATTTCTTCGAGAAAAATGCATATCTCCCCCCATGAAAATTTTTAATTTTCCTATTAATTCTTACTAAAATTTAGAGTCTCCCCCATGAGATTGAAAAATCTCCCCCCATGAAAATATGTCAAGGTTGGCAAGTCTGCCTCCCCACCCCCAATACCACCACTATACCATGACTATAGGGCCTATATGGAAAAATTAAGTTGGCTCAGCCAGTTAGGACATCAAATTTTTATCTTAAATAGACTGATAATTTCACCATTTGTGAATTATGTAACACACACACTTAAAGGGGAGATAAGTCAGTATTTCTTCCTTTTTTTAACCTTGCCTTTTCATACTACATTCATTGTTCATTTCTGTTGGTTGACATTTTTATCATAATTGTACATATGTAAATTTTTATTCATGTTTGTTGATGCTTAATAGTGATTTTAAAAATAAAAACCACAAGTAGATGATTTCTTGTTTAATGTATACCAAAGTTGTATTTTGATGGTAAACTCGACAAAATGGTGGAGGGCTCCATGGTCAAGTAGTTAGGACATCGCTCGTTGAACCATGAAGTCTCTCACTTCTGGTCATTGAGTCCCGCTGGAACCTAACCTGATATTTGTGAGAAAGTTTGCTAGTTTACCTGTGGAAGGTCAATGGTCTCTTCCTTGGTACATTATAACCGTGGTCTCTTCTCCGCCATCAAAAACTGGTTGCCACTGTATAACTGAAAACATTGTTGAGTGTGGCGTAAAACTCTTTTCAAAATTCAAAAAAATAAAAATGACATGCTTTTAAAAACAAAATTATACAGTCATATGTCCATTTAACCTATTTACCCCTAAAGATACAGTTGAACTTTAAGTTATTAATTTACAGAAGAGTCCATTGTTTTTCGGGGGTTGAAGAGTTAAATTAAAAGTCACTCTGTGTCTGTTTGTGTATGGTGTAGTACATATATTTTAAAGTTTTGTGTGGAGCACGTGTACCTAACACTTATAGCTTCTGGTAGGACATTTGGAAAGCCTCGTGATTCTTTGCTGCAACTTGATCTTCTAGAGTTGTACATAGCTTCTCTACATCATACATTATGTTGTCTTGGAGTTGAGTTTGTTTGATTGTTGTTTTGCATCACGTCACAAATTTATTTTTTCATTTATATTGAGATGTAAGCAGCTTTAGGTGAAGTACCCCAAATTTTGCTATGGACTGATGCCAATGTAGTGAGGGTTCATTTTTGTGCCATGCCTTCTGCGACATGGGGCCTTGATTTTAAGTCTCATTCGAAAGACTCATGACTTTCAGTTTGTATGCCAAGCTTTAACAGTCACCACCATTTTGAAAAAAAAATTTATGTGGTCCATTACTGGGAATCAAACCCAGGAACTTCCACTTGCTAGTGAAATGCTCTATCACTAGACCACCACAAGTGGTCCTCTTTGAGTTTGTTGATAATTACATTTACTAAATTATGACAAAATTATTGTAACTGAAATTCTGTTGACATCAAGAGCCAGGTATCCGTTTTATATGTGAATTTAAAACTGATTTTGTGATCGTCTGTGATTTTCCAAAGTGGTGCTAAGTCTTCATACAGCAGAGTATGTTAAATCCATGATTTTCTACAAAAGGTGCTAACATCCCTGCCTCACCACCCTGGATGAAGCCAACAAATAACAGGTGTTGTGGACCATAAGTACCTCTTACACAATAATTTTCAGCAAAATCCCTTCATTGGTTTCTGAAAAAAAGCTGACAGTGTGAAAAAAAATGCCCCACCTCTCTTCCTTTCTGCAGTATCAAAAATTCTGAAAATTCTTTTACAGAAAAAGCATTGCTATAATGATTCAATTATAGTCCAGCAAGATGAAATAAATCAAAAACTTTACATACAATTGAATGAAAATCACTCGGGTGCAATCCCTATTCAATTTACAGTATACAGTGGCTTGAGGAAAGGGGATTCTCTCACGGACCTAATTCCTCCACCCTGGATCCACCCCTGAGCTGATCTGGACGAAAAACACAAACTTGATAGAGGACCTTGAGTACTTGCATCTTGTAAAGTTTCGTCAAAATCCTTACAGCAATTTCCAAGAACAAACTGACAGTGTGAAAAGATATTCCCTTTCTCATTGCAGTCTTAAAAATTATATTTCAGCAAAATTCTATCACAAAAGGTCTTTTTCACCTAATTACAGGTAAATGACACCCAAAGGATGAAAATTAGGGAGTCTAGAAAGAGGTCAAAAACACATCAAAAATTAATTTTCCTATTTCTACAAAAAAAAAATACAAACTTGAATCATACATCTATGTAGATCACTCGGATACAATCCGTTTGTCAGTTCATGCAGCAGTTATGATGAAGATTTTCAAAGATGGGAACGTCCCACCCAGAATCCTACACTATGCCGATCTGGCCAGAAATACAAACTTGCTCTCTGTAGAGTTTCGTCAAAATCCATTCCGCTGTTTTGAAGAAAACATAGAAAATGTTAAAAGTTTACAGACGGACCATGGATACATAGTGACAAGCTAAAAGGGGACGCTGACTCCTTTCGGACACCTGATCCCATTCCGTTTGTTATTCGCAATTGTTCTTCATGTGACCACTTACGGTAAGGTACATGTATTTGATTAGCTCATATGAATATGGTTCATTGATTTTTAGTTTAGAAATATTTTATTTCATAACTTCATGAAAAGGGATTGTGCAAAAGTTATAACATTACATATGACCTTTCTCTACAGTGTACAGCATATAATAATGGTCAATATAACAATATACACTTTAAACGAGGACATGAAGGTACGTGTGCATGGAAAAGAAAGAAGAGTGGGTAGTTGTGAATAAGAAGAGAACCGGGAACGGCGGGGAAATTAGAGGAACGAGTGATATGACAGAAGACATAACCCTGATTCACTGGCAGATTATTGGGGGCGCACACCCCCTAAAGTTGCCTTTATTTTCTTAAATAGAAAACAATAAAAATAACGTTTTAGTGTCTAGTGTTTAGCCAGTGAAATGTGATTGAACTGGGCCCGAAATGGGCACCAAATTTACTCAAGCTTATATATATATATATATATATATATATATATATATATATATATATATATGTGTGTATATATATATATATATATATATATATATATATATATGTGTGTGTGTGTGTGTGTGTGTGTGTGTGTATAGTTCTTTTAATTATCCTTTTGTTTGATTTCCATTTTCATGAGAGTGTGTATGTACACGTTTTTTTCATGTTATTCTAATTGAAGGGACAGGCCGTCCTGTAAATTTGACATTCATTTTGTCTGTGTCGTTAATCATTTTAGTGTTTTACACACAAAAAACACACACACATATACTTAGGCGTCGGAACCGCACCCCCCCCCCCCCCAACTATTTTTGCAAAGATAGACATAGGTGTTGAAAATTTGGGCTTAGCCCCCAGACGTTTCTGGCATGTGTGTGTGTGTGTGTTTTAAGCTGGTATAGCCCCCCACTTTTAATTTGCTTCCGACGCCTATGTATATACACACACACACACACACACACACACATATACATATATACTCCATTTCGACTCCATAATCATTTGTAAAACTTCTGGATCTAACTGCACAGGAAACACCTTACTATTTTTCACCATTCACAGAAATTTTCTAAGGTCACACCTATGATTTCCGTGAGCAAATGAATAAATACGTTGAGCACCGTCCTCGAACTTTGAGTATGTACTCAAATAGGCCATCAATAGTTACACAAACGCGCCTAGTACAGCCAAATGCGACTCTACTATCGTCATATCACCGTAGTTTTCTAAGTTAAAATGTAATGATGCCTGTGCCATTTTATAATCTTGTCAAATTTATATTTCTATAATAAGTATATCCATCTGAAATTCGTTTTCAACTCCTTTGAAACTTTATTTCTGAGGGGCAACAATTTTTCTTTGCGGTAATTGTCGACACCACCAGCAATACATCGCTGACACCACTTACAACATTTGAACCATGGACAAAGAATGAGTTCACGTGGTTTTTCATTAAAATCGTAAAAAAAAAGTTTTGAGTATTGATTAAATTTGGTGACTCCAGGGCCTGGGAAAGAAGTCGCCACATTTACTCAGTAAGCAATATATAATTTTTAGGCCCTATTTTTCTTTAACGTCTCTGGCTAAACAGTAAGCTATGTAGCCTATATCTACAAAAAAAAAAAACATTTTATTTGAGTCAATTTGAAAAAAAATTAAAAAGGTCTATTCAAGTGACAAGCATTATTATTTGATTTGTTTATTAATTCGTTATCTAGTCGACAGCTCGCTCAACTCTTATTCTTGAGGTCTGAGTTCGAGTCCAGCCCTGCGGCACATTGGTTTCCTGTCCTTCGGATTAGACAGTAAAAACCGAGGTTCCGTGTCACAGTACTCAGTAGGTGTCTACACCCGAACACTCAATGTCAATGACCGTAAGTGTCGAGCATGCATAGGCCAAAATTTGAAGCCCTTCACCGGCACTTGGTGACATCTCCATATGAGTGAAAAATTCTCGGGAGCGGCGTTAAACAACAATGAACAAACTAACAATAGATCTAATTCGTTATCTAGATTCTAGTTTGGTTTTAAAAGTACTCTATCAGAAAACATGTTCTTTAAACGATACAAGTAGATTTTATAAGCCATCACGACGATGGTTATTTGTATTTCATATGTTATGCCAGACCATATCCACAAAGGAAATTTAGTAGAAAATCAATATTCGCATCAGAATGGAAGAGAACGAAATATTTACTTTACTTGTAATTCATTTTAACTTCGCGCCTTTCATGTCAGACAGGTAACAACAAAGATAATGCATTGTGGGATACTTTATGCACATGTCAAGGCCGCCATTATCTTCTACACAAAGTTCGCGGGAAAAGTTTTATAAGTTACAAAAAGTGAGGTTGGTTTATTATTTATGTATTAGAAATGACAAAAATTAACGTGAATTTCTCACAGAACCTCAATTTCTATCATAAAAGATGACAACAACCCATGTGTAAGTGTGGGGGGCTACTGGTACGTGAGCGCTCGAGTCAACCAGTGGTCTCGATGACCCACATGCTTGCGAACAAAATGACGTGAAACTTGGTAAGGAATGTGACAGGACAGGTTTTGGTGATGGTGGGACCATGTGTTTCTTTATCTCCTTTTAACAAAAGGATTGCATGGTTTTGGGTTGTGTGCATGGATAAAGTTAGTTTTCTTTCACTGACTTGGGGCTAAAGGCCTAATTCGGTCATTGTTTTTTATATCTCGGTAGTCGTGACAATAAAATACAGGTGGGTTCTTGTTTATCTGGACGACGAGCAGGCGAAGCACTTAACAGTTATTCATTTCGCTGAAATTGATGCACCTTACCACGACCAAGTACTTACATTTCATTTGTATAGATCTATCAATTATTTTATGTTATTAAATAATGTCGGATATTTAATCAGTCATTTATTATTTTGATACTTTGAGAATAAGACCACGTGAGAACGAATGTGGATTGAATGTCATTTTTTTGTTTTAATTATACATGCCCTGTTTTCAGTCCAACACCTGTAAACTTTAGGCTACTACATGTGATCTTTTTTCACCTCAACAAGCATAGCTTCAATTGGTCATTGGTGTCAGATCAAGTAATGCATTACTATTAGGTCAACTGAAGACCTAGTCAGACAATAGCTTATTATATAGATCTAGAATCTATTGACTTTTTCAGGACTTGTGTTAAATTTCAATTTTACTGGATCTGGATCTTAATCGGCTAATGTGACCCAGCAAAACTATTGTTACAAATATTGGACATGTTAACTCTACCAATTTTGGCAGTAGTCTACCTCATCTTTCACCTATCGCTTTATGTCCAAAACTTCTGATCTCTTTACATGTCTACCAACGCGCAATGATTTTTTTTAAATATACATGTACTTTCTAGACTCGGGGTACACATAAGTCCTCAAGTTTATTTCACACCTGTGCATTGTTTTGACAATACCCAAGCCTCCGACAATGTACAGACTGATTTGTACTACTTGTCACACCTAATTATCATTATCTGCTATTAATACTATCTCTTTTGATACCCCAATCGTAATTAATGGATGACAATAAATTCCTGATAATCATTTAATAATTAGATTTAAAACTCTGTAAACTTCATCTATGTCGGATGAAGAACATGATACATTTATGAGGCTGCTGATGTCATTAATGATCGCATTATTGGAAAATAAGGTTCTACAACATAATTACACTTTAAAGAAATGAACTAATATTAATAAAAGTTGTAATTTAACACAAAAAGAAAGAGAGAATGGGTATTATATGGTTTGACATGTACATACATATGTATTGTTTTGACAATTAATTGCTGATTATATCATGGAGGAAAAATAGTTTATCGACAATAAATTGGTCTTGAAAATATTTAATGCAGTGGATAAAAGCAAGGTATGTTAATTCTAAAGTGATATGAGCTGTCGTAGGTGAAAAATTTTACATGCCCATTTTATGTCATATTTTATCTCGTATATATCCCAAAGAGACCATCTGCAGTCTATGCCAATAACATTGGTCAGTCAGTCCTGACCAACAAAAATTCGTTCGGACCGATGTTGTGTCCCAATTTTCGGACCGCATGATCGATGCAGTTTTGAGTAATACTTTTAAATAGTTTTCCTTGTTTATGCACTCTTTAATGTTTTTCTAACACCGAGTCATTACTTGTTCATTACAATGCGATCAAATCACTTGCAGATGTGACAATTTTTTAGGTTTTGGTGAGTGTTTACTTGCAAATCAATTGCATGTCGTGACTAGTTTCTACTGAACCAGAAATCGAAAGTTTTCCATTTTCACTCCGAAATTACATCACTGAAATCATTGTCAATCTGTCTCATCATCGGACACTAGCTTGTTTGAAAGATCTTGGTTAAGGGAATACTTGTGCCGAGTTGTGCTCGAAGAGGAGACGGACGCTTGTTTTGTAAATTCTGTCGAAATGCAGATTATTTATACATCTGTTTCGGCCGTTAAAAATTAAAAAATCGAAATTATAGTTTGTCATAATATTAAAACAAAAATATGCAAAATCTGGGCTTATAAACATTCCTGGTCTGAGCGGGGGGGGATTGGATAAACATCGTTTTTAACAGTTTGAAATATAATCAAGTCAATTCAATTTAAAATAATTGTGTTTTCTTTCATTTCATCATGCAGAAATGTTCTTAACACACACATATACACATATATATATGTATAGTTACATATATATATATATATATATATATATATATATATATATATAGTAAAAATACCTGGTTAGCTAGTGAAACTACTGGTTCAAATGAAAAGTGATTTTCTTGTTGTAGTAGACTGCATGTCAAAGTGACTGCATGATCAGGATTTCATCAAGGCTATGTAATAATTGTGGTTTATCAATTAACCTTATAATATAATTATTTTCAGACTGACCATATCCTGTTCAGACCTTTGTGGAACCCAATCACACAGGTCTAAATGACCTGTCGGAGCCAAAAAAAATTTGGTGTAGACTGCATCTGGTGGTCAGGATAACAAATATATGTGTAAAATTGCAACAATAATGCCAAACGTAACCCGTAATATGAGTTACTGTTTGTCTGCCATTACTTTGAGTATTGCAAATTAACTTTCAGTATTTTTTTTTACGAAGATTACCGAGTGTCCAATAAACACATGCTATTTGCAATTAATATACATTCTATTCTTATTACCCTTTGCGTTTATTTTCGCACTTGATCATTTCATGCCTACATCAGGCAAAGTTTGTCTTTTCCATCGTTTCAAAACATTCGTTTCTGAAATTGTCCACGTGCCAGGTATATCGGGTGATTGTGACACATTTTTAACTAGTCCCATCACATTCTTGGTTTATCATTCTTGACACATATGATCATAAACTGCTCAACTTCACCGGACATGAAGGTACGATTCTAAAACATGAGATACACATAGTTTTCAGTTATATTGATATAGGGTAACATGATTAAAAATTGGGAAATTTTCATATATTCATCCGATTTTCTTCAGGTATCTGCGATAACGTTGAAAATCACATATTTTACATAATACATGCACTTTCTAATAAAATCACATCCTGTATTTGAAAAGTAAATATAAAACACATAAAAATCAGTCGACTTTAACTTATGTCATAAATGTGTAAATGGCCCTGACTGCTGATAGACTGAGCGCGTAAGGGACGAGACACCTGACCGAATTACGAGGCACATTTAAAATAATATAAAAACTGGTACAATGCAATCTTCAAATTACATAATCAGATTTGACGATTAAAAAAAAAAAAAACAATTTTCTTAGATTATGGCAATATAGGTTTAAATTTTTTATACAATGTATTTTGCAAGTTTGTTATGTCAGAAATTCACAGCTGTATATCCCATACATTGTATTTTGCAGACTTATTGGATGGAGAGAAGACGTAATTAATGGTTGAGAGTGAGAGAGAGAGAAGAGTAAGACTGGAGAAGATGGACCTGAAATTCCCACATTGGAAAGGGCTGATCCTGTAACCTATGCTGGTAAGGTTTGATTTATTTCTTCTTTGAATGATAGGATCTGGGCCTATTAGGGGTTTTACACCCTATCTTTTCCAAATTTGCACTCTCTTCCCATTTGAAGTCGAAGAGCATTGAATTTGAACAGATTCTTGTATTTTCAAACAGTTGTGTATTTTTGAACACCCAATTTCAATAACATTTTGTTAAAATTCCCAATTTAAAAGGCCCAGGTCGACAGGGTTTTCCCCAGGTGTTATATGAGTCCCAGGGACCTACAAGAACAAAATTCCTGAGTCCTTCATTAAATTTGTGAGTCACAAGTCAATGAAATTCAAGAAAATACATGACAACAAAGGCACACATTTGCAGTCTCAGGTTGAAAAGTAAATTTTTTTTTTAGCATTTCCAGGCACTCGCTTATATTCATATTTTTGCATCCTGAAAAGATTTTGTGCATCAGAGACGCAGAAATTATGCTTACAGTAAACCCTGAGGTCCCATTCCCAAAAAAGTTGAACAGGAGTTTTCCACACTCTTGGGAATGGGACCTGGGCCTTTTGAATTGGGAATTTTAGCGGCATTTTATTCAAATCAAGAATTTATAAGATACACAAAACTATTTGAAACTACAAAAGTCCCTTCAAATTTTAAAAAAAAATATTCAAATTTCAACAGTCTTTCTTTCATGCCAATGAAAACCTGCTATATTCTGCAGGAAGTCAACAAAGTCTGCTCACGCGCAAACCACTTTCACAAACCAAAAGTCAGTTGACAATAATATTGTGCATGTGCTATTCCAGCCTTGTCATCTTAAACGAAAATAAAGTTCACAGATATATTGAATTATGTTTGTAATTCTTTCTTCCATCACTTAACATACGTATTGTAGTTTATAATTGATACTAAGTTTAATTTCACTTTGTATAACTGCTCAAAACCTTTTTATGACATATCACTTGGGAGTTGGTTGTCGGTAACAACAACAAACGTGCTGAGCACATGATTGTTTACATCAAGTGACAGTGAGATGGCTTAAGGTGGAGAAAGTTCCGACGTCAACGAAGTTAAGAGAAAATATAAATTTCTTGCATTTTTGCTTGCCTCTCTAAATAGATACATGTAACTGATATTGTATGGCAGACTAATGAAGGTATCATTATGGGCGTGTATTATTAAATATTCTTTATCTGAACTATATGTTTTTGTTTTCATTTAATGAAACTGGTAAAAAACGGTAAATTCACCAAGTCTTGAAATGGAATTGAGGCAAATTTGAAGCAGAAAATCACTGGCCCTAAAAATGCTCTTTTATCCTCAGCTAATCTACAAACATGTTTTAATCATATAGTGATTAATTGAAGTGTAATGATTTTATCAATAAAATCATATTTTTATTTATACTTTATATTTAATTAATATTATATATTCATTATATCAACTGTAATATTTTCTGTGAAGGAATGATCAAATTCACTTTTTAACAGATGTCAGAACATAGATAATTAAATAATTTCAAATGCAATCGTGTAAGTCCCGACATATTGGGGGGGGGGGGAGGGGGAGGCGAGAATAGGCAAGGTACTTGGTGAGAATTGGTTGCTGACCAGTAGGGCCTCTGTTCTCTCTGAAACGACTGAACTTGGAGTATCTTGTGAAATTGGCAAACTGAAATGTTCCCAAACTGGTGAACGGAATTTTGCGGGTGGTTCTTTTAGCTTTAAAGGTCCATGACCGCTCAAATTATACTACATGAATATGGTAAAAAGATCTCCGATTCACACATCATACAATTTAAAGACATACTAATCAAAACTAATGCACAGATACACTGCAATTAGTTAGAAAATGATCCACATACACCCCTAATTAGCGATCGCACATGTACAGTTTACTGCTGTTACATCAATATGGAAAGCATGTCAGACTTGAATGTACGTCAAATTGTGGGAAGTATTTCACCGAAAATTTCAGTTATTCATATATCTAAATATTTATATTGTATTTCTATACATATACTTTTATTACTTTCAAGTTCAGTACATAAAAACAATAGAAAATATTGGTATTCTCAGTCCAGTAAAGATTACTGGATTGAACAGAAGTGTTATATAAATAGCCTTGACAGATTGAGGTTTCTTCAGGGGAAATTCAAAGAAGGGTAGCAAATT
Source organism: Atrina japonica (assembly GCA_030159075.1). Lineage (NCBI taxonomy): Eukaryota > Metazoa > Mollusca > Bivalvia > Pterioida > Pinnidae > Atrina > Atrina japonica. Next base: position 465,827 of record BROG01000480.1, on the reverse strand, counting down.
ATTAATTTGTTTCAGCTTCATTTCCTTCCTCAAACCATTTCAATGTTCTATTTCTGTTCCTAAATGCACAGCACAATTTCTTTATCGATTCTATCTCTCTTCCTTTTCTGTTTTTTGTGTTTTGTTTATTTGCTACCTGTATGGCAACATGTTTACGTCTTTGTGGAATGTTGGTTAACTTGGACCCATCTCAATTCATACCCATCTCGACTTGTATCCCCTTTGGCTAAGCCTAGCCTACGGTTGACCGACTCGTAACCAAAACAGTTGCAAGGGTCGTGCCCATCCTTTTACTGATTTGTACACAATATCGTACAGTAGGAAAAGTTACTCGTTTTCCAGATAACTTTTTTACGGATATAGAAAAGGCACGGAATTATTTTTCACCACAGAAAATTGACCCAGGTACATCTTCTGCCCTAGAAAAATAACCCAAGTATATTTTCACAATAGAAAAAAATATATATTCAACAGTTAGTAATGACCATGTCGTACAAGTTACACATGTTTCAGTAAGCCGAAATATAGCTATACACATTGCAATTATGTGGTGTTTGTCAGCAGTGCAATTTCATTTGAAAAATACAACGTTTTCGATAGCATGTTTCTGTCAGATTTTGCTATACGAAATTTATGCGAATATGTCAAGATAGACAGAGTTTTATGCCATTTATTTACTTATTACTTTTATTACTTATTTAAGTAATTATAATTCAAATACTACTTCCGATATCCCTATAAGACTGTTTATCACGCGCAATGACGATCCTACTAATAGTATATTCCTTAAAGGTTTATCTAAAACAACGACTTATTTCTGTCCTGTCATATAAACAACTGAAAAATCTGATATATTGATTCCCAATTTTACCATGAACTGTAAACAAACAGTAAAGGGAGCCCCATCGTCGTAAAACCATGGTCTGTGGTTTCACGTGCTCGAAATCACTCGTGCATATTTGTTTTTCATTATTCATGAAGCCTCGGCCAATGCTAGAAAACGGTGCTTGCTCAATCGTCAGCTAATCACATCGAGGCTATTAAACAATTTCAGAATTGTATTAGATCAACGGACTTCGCGATAGCTTCCGTTGTCAATCACAACTACTGTGATTGGATAAATTGAACACATATACTCCTTTATTATTATTAATTAGCTACGAGTGATTTTGGGTTCATGAAACCATGGGTAGGCAAGTGCATAGCAACTCCGGACCGTGGTTTTACGACTTTTAGGGCGCACATCTACTTAAACATCTATGCACATTCGGGGTTCTAAATTAGTTTTCGAAACCAAAATCAAATCGCCGAAAGCTTTAAAATTGTAACAACCCCTTTACCTTATATATTCGTATAACCTGGCGGGATATAGTATCGTGAACACTTTCTTGACCTGGACACGTTCAAATGTTACGTAATAAAGAATAATGACGTTAAATTTACACTGACAAGAATAGTCGTTCTTACTTGTTATCCTACCTTCGAGTATCCAATGGTAATATAAAAAAAATTTTCCCACAAAGATTGTGATAACCGAAAACTAAGTAGAATCATCTGCAAGGTATTTAGAAATTTAATCGACCTGTCATTTGTGAAATGGACGATACCTCTGACTGCGAAGTACTTCTGAAGCCAATTCATTTTCACAAATAGTTGTATGGCATTTCAATACCAAATGGCATTATTGTAATTACCTTGTTGGTAAATACATATATACCTTCATAATTCTACAATCAAACAGGCGTTGGGCACAAATGAGTCAATCGATGGGCACTTATTCATCTGAGGTTGCCTTGAATATTACGCAACTCCGTTTGTATTTATTGTCGTTACCAGTAAAAAATCATATTTTAATCTTCAAACGCAGATTTTTAGAAAACAGAAAAACGCTCAGAAGCAGTGCGATGTCAGTCACCACATAATTTTTCGCCATGTGCTTTGAAAACTTATAAATAGAATCGACGTCTCTAAATTTGATTAGTCATCAGTCCTATAACATTCCGTTTATAGGCATATGATGAGGTCCGAAAGATGGCACTTTCGAAGAAGCTTTATATCACATATTGTGATGTACCTATACAGAGTGGGTTGGGGGAGGAGCTACGTAGAATGCAGTAGTAGTTAAAAAGTAATAAATTATTTGTGTCCATTGTGATGGCATCTAAAACCAACCCATGTGAAATACGTATTGCCAGGTGCATACAGGAATTTTACATGTACCAGAGAAAGTACGAAACGTTCCATTTTTTTTTTCAAGCTCGAAGCTGACTTAAAAACGTCAATAGTTTACCTGTTAAAAGTAAGTAATACTAGTTACAGAACATTTAACACAGCCTCCGATCACCTGTTATCAGTCGCTTCAAATGATTTTATAACCCAATAGCTTTCAATGCACATGCCGACATCACAACGATTACCTGTTTAGGCCCTACCCAAAAGGGACAAAGCTAATTTGATTGGACGGAGTTATCATTTTAATCAGTATCATTGATTAATCATCACCTCGTCAGATCACTCAATATCCTCTATTGTTATTTGTAATGCTATAAAAACGCAAAAATTACAAGCATTCGTAACCTTTTTTGCCAAATAACAAATTTATTCACCAAATTTGAAAAATATTCACAAAATGTGGAAAATGCAAACGCCAGCGGAAACCCTGCCATTTAAAGTATAAAAGGTATGCATTTTCATTTTGTTTAACCCTTTCAATATTGCAACATCACAGCTGCATAGTGACGGTATAAACTGTAGCAATTTACATTTTCTGCAGTCTGCTCAATGTAGCATATTTTCATCATGATGTTGTTTTGCTGTGCAGTCTGATTTTTTAATTTTTGGGTATGGAATGAATAAATTTGTAAGATAAATTTTAAGAATATGGTCTTATTTTAATAATGTACAAATAGAATTTTTGAAAGTTTGTTTAATGTCCCACTCAAGAATATTTCACTCATATGGAGACATCACCAAATGCCAATGAAGTGCTTCAAATTTTGTCCTGTGCTCGGCACTTATGGCCATTAAGCAATGAGGGTTCTTAAACGAACCGACATCTACTGTGACACAGGACTTTGGTTTTTACTGTCTCATCCGAAAGACAGGAAACCAACCTGCTGCTGGCTGGACTCAAACTTATGACCTCAGAGGGGTCGAAATTAACTTTTCAAACCTGGCAGCCAGTCGGGCCGGTAGGATTTAATTTCTACTGGCCCAACCAAAATTTCACTGGCCCACATATAAAAAGACATAAGATAAATAAAAATAACAATTTTTAATGGTAGCAACTTCTTCAGAGTATATTCAAGTAATAATAACAAAGAAAAAAGTCAGTGACAATCTGGATAACAAAGAAAAACTCAGTGATAATATGAATCTAATTCAGTCCACACATCCATAAATTCCTCCTCTTCCCCCACCTCTTGGGATCCATACGGTTGAGTATTTGGCCTCCTTGATCTGATCCCCTCAGTATTCCACAAGTTAATGGCTTTTGTTGGGTCAAAAGTTGGTATTTTGTCAGTGTGAAATATGACAGACAACAAATCAAACAGGACCCTGGGTCATTTTGTTTTGCTTCGATTGCTGCAGCCGATTTCCTGTGAAATTCACTTTTTTCATGTAAAGTCACAGAATCTAATTTCAGATTTGTGCAACCAGATATGAAACCTGACTTCTGCCGTTCGTTCTCTCTCGTAATTTGGCACTGTTTGCATAATCAATGCACCATGTACAAGTCAATTTGTCATCACTGAAATTCAGCCATTTACGGCCTGCCTTCCATGTTTCCATGAATTTTCTTTTTCTTTTCTCTTTTTCGTAGACATGTCCTCTGTCTTTTCTTTCAGTATCCGTGAACTTTTGCTTTTTTTCCGGAGGTTTTACACCCTCAAGAAACTTCCACATGTCAACTGGCTTGCAATTCAATATCAATTAAAAGCTTTGAAAATGTAAAGTCTTTACACTGATTGTTAAAACGCGCCGCCGATCTCGAGTTATCTTCTAGAGGGGGTATATACAATGCTTCATTTGCGGTACAATGATGGTTTAAATCATTTATGTGCAAAAGAGAAGAGGGGTTCCGACTGAGTTTCAAAACAAATTGAAACCGAAAACGGTTTAACCAGCGATTAGGCTTTATATATCGCTGGTTTAACTTAGCAGTGTTTTCCAAAATTTGACAAGCCAACCGGGCCGCCGCTTGTACAGATTTTACTGGCCCGACCACAAAAACACTGGCCTCGGGCTTACGGACCACCGCTTATTTCGACCCATGCCTCACAATCAAGAGTCGGCTCCAAGAACTTTTGAATGAAAAACTTGAATAAATCAATACAATCGAAATACATACATGTATAGATTTTATTGTAAACACAATTTTCCTTTGTGTTTCATATAAAAAAATTGCATGTATACTCATCATGAAAAAGGAGATGAAAATATGCTAACTCACTTGTGACATGATAAAATATCCCAAATTGTAAGTTGGACCATCATTTTCTGTTGTAAATGTGTTAAATTTAACGCTTTGATTTAAATTATTTGTCTACACTTGTTTTTCAAAGTAGGTTTCTGTAAAAACATCATCATTGCTAACATCTTATTCGAAATCGATATCTATCTCAGATTCTGTTTCCGTATAGAAATAGGGTTTACATGTTGTACACATGCAGAATCATCATTCAAATCAGATACTAAAAAGTCATCTTTAGAGTCAGAATCAGAGTTGAAAATATCTAAAACATCTCAGGGGATTCTCATATGCATAAGCAGCGGTCATTTTTGAACGACTTTCATTGTACGATTTCAAAATAAAAGCTTTTTTATATTTGTCGTAACTTGTTTATTTTTTCCGGCATCCATTACATGAACATGTGATAATATAGACTAAAGTCTCATCTAACTCGTTATAATCGTGATTTCCAGTCATAAACTGAAAGTGGGTAAAACCCGAATTGAAAGTGATGCCACTGAAGGAGAAACACGAGGCGGTTTACAACGTTCTCGTAATACGCGGTTGTACTTCTACCGGGTGATCGTGGACGTTATCATGAGTAGTGAACAATAAATTTAGCGGGCATTTTAGGACACTATCATATTGAAAGGGTTAAAATAAAATGAATGATTGATATGAAACCTGTAGATGATGAGTGTGTACATGTTTAGTTTCCCCATCTCTGCATATATATATATAAAGTAGTTATTCAGATACTATCAAGAAATTTAAATATTTTTTACTTATTCTGATAACTTTTGTACATTCTAAATGAACCTCTTCTACCTGAGAAAGGAAAATTAATAGAATAATATACTGCTACCCATGCTGCAGAGATATAAATTATTATTTGTGATATTAAAAATTAATGAAGCGATTAAAGGTTTGCTTTGATATGATGAAAGTGATTTTGTAATCTGTTAACAGCGCTACCTGTAATGTATATCAAGGGGAATGTGAGTGAACATATGAACGCCTTGCTAAATAGATAAAGACATGGGTATACCATAAATAAATATGATTCTTCGATGTGAATGTTTTGATTGAAAACTTTATCTGCTGAAAATACAGTACAATTTTCCACACAATTTTTATCACAAATAAATGACTATACCCAGACAGTGTTCCAGCTAGATCATTTAAGGTCTCCCTGGCCGAAACCACTGAACCAAACTTTACAAGAAACTAAAACTGGAAGTCTTCTACCAAGTTTCTGTTGTTTTTATTTATTTTGTTTTGTTTTGTTTGTTTGTTTTTTTGGCCAAATCAGCTCAGGGATGCATTGAGGGTAGAGCGAAATAGGTACTAGAGATTATTACAACTTTGACTTTTGCCGTTACAGAGTTAAAATTCAATAAAAATTTGACTTGACAGGCCCACCTTGCCTCAATCGTATAGCTGTTGAACCTCGCCTAAAGACTACCTCACTGTGGAGACCACCTTACATTTCAGAGCACAAGTTTTCAGTCTCTGATAAATATTTGATAATTATAAACCTCACTTAAGAGACCATCTCACTAATCAGACCATTTTCATTCAGTCAATTTATTGGTCTGAATAGCGAGGTTCCACTGTATTTTTAGTGGATGCATTGTGGGAGAAATATGGAGGGGGGTGCTCCTTATTTTTTCAATCAGCTGAAAAATTATTGACCTGTAATAAATGTCTCACCTTTTTTCATAACCCAAATGAAAAAAAATATACCGGTATATATTTAATGTGACTTGACTGTCCTACCTAAATGCCTGAATTCAAACTTTTTAAGCAGTTTTACTCATATTTTTTTCATTAAAAAACTGTGTCCAGTTTGTACCTTAAAATTTAAAATGAAATTATTTTAAAAAGTCAAAACAAATTAATCTCTCGCCCATTTTCAAGCCCAAATGAAAAATTATTTAATGTGACTAGACAGTCCCACCTAAATGCCCCAACTAAAAAAAATCAAAACAAGTAATTTTTTTGATGATGGCCATATACATGTAGTAATGCTAAAGATAGGACTACAGTTATGTATACAGAGGAATGCTAAAGATAGGACTACAGTTATGTATACAGAGGAATGCTAAAGATAGGACTACAGTTATGTATACAGAGGAATGCTAAAGATAGGACTACAGTTATGTATACAGAGGAATGCTAAAGATAGGACTACAGTTATGTATACAGAGGAATGCTAAAGATAGGACTACAGGAACCTCGCATTTAAGACCACCTGACTAACTCAAACTGGTCTGATTAGTGGGGTGGTCTCTTAAGTGGAGTTGTGTACTTGTTGAATATTTATCAAGGGACTGGAAATTTATGGTCTGAATTGTGAGGTGGTCTCCTAAGCGAGGTGGTCTTAAGGTGAGGTTCCACTGTATGTATATATATATATATATATCTCTATATATATATATATGTATATCTATATTCTTTATTTGAAATTTGGGTGGTGTTGTTTTTTCAAGCGATTTATTACGTAAGTTTAATATTAAGAAAATCTTGCCAAATTGTTCCTTTTAATAGGTTTACTTTTTGCATTCATAAATTTTGTCTTTACAAAAAGAATGATTTGACCCTGATTTACAAGGTTGTACTATTAGTAGTAAACTGCATGCTTTCAGGCACTTTAATGTTTCCCGGTCATTTTAGGTCTGTTAGAGGCAATCCTTTTTTCTTCTTTTTTTCTTTTATAAGAAGATTCTATGAGAATATACAGGTTTGAACAGAAATAAGCTGTTATGGTTGAATGAGCCTAAATAGGGCATTATGTGTTTAGATAAATACATTGACTATGTACAGTTTGCAAATAAATGTATAGATCCTTTAGTCAGGGACCGTCTGAAAAGTTGTTGTTCGTTTATTGACTCAGAAGGTTTTAAGACCATGAAGACAAAAGGGAATCTATAATAAAATTTCAAAATGTGAAGTTACTGATCTCATTTCATGGATCTTCTCCCCTTCCTCTCCATCTCTCGATATTAGATGCCACTGTTTTTCCTATTCATTATTACATCATTGAGGGGCAGTAGCAGTGTTTACCCTAAAAATTAATTTTGATTTTTATGCCGCTTGCTGGAAAGGTCCGCCAAGGGCATATAGTGTTTGGATCATCTGTCTGTCTGTCTTGTTTGTCCGTAATTCTGTATTGCTTACATAAAGTGTTATATTTTAAGTTTGGATTGTAATACAGTAACCAATCTTGGACCATAAGTTCACGACATCTAAGGGTTGATCACACATCACTGACATCACATGCCCCTGGAGGTGCACCTTGCTGACAATCACATGCCGCTGGGGATGGGGTGGATTCATTTAATTGCCAGTATAGAAATTTGTCGGGACCAGGGTCATTTGTGTTTCACAAACGCATCTTGTTTCTATTTTTACTTGATATATGGTAACAAATAAGAGCTATACTCGGGCAAAAAAAAATCTGTGCAATAGATTTCTGATGACCAGAGCTTTCATTTGGTACCTTGACTTTTGACCTAGTGAGCTTGACCTTGGACTTTGACCTACTTTTCAGAAAGTTTATCCTTGGCTATAGTTTTTAAACCATGAGGGATAGGGCTTGTTATTTCGCATATAGATTTCTTATAACTAGGGTTTTATTTTGATACCTTGACCTTGGACTTTGAACTACTTTTCAAAAACTTAAACCTTGGCTATATCTTTTAAACCATGAGGGATAGGGCTTTGATATTTCACATATATATTTCTTATGACCAGAGCCTTCATTTGGTACCTTGACTTTTGATCTAGTGAACTTGACCTTGGAATTTGACCCACCTTTTCAAAATTTTTAACCTGAGCTGAAGGAAGAAAAATTCTACCAGTCCTTTGACCTTAAAACCTGACAGCTGTGGGTCAAAAATCTATTTTGAAAATTTACACCCATTTTGGTGAGCTTTGTTGTCTTCTGAGAACTCTTTGTTTTTGGATAGACCAATATGTTGATTAATGTTTCAGTTATCTCGAATTTCAGATATCTCAAAGTAAAAGGGATGGTCCTGTGAATTTTTAGATCAGCAGATTCCACATTATTTACCAAAATCACAAGTTAATGTTAAAGTACAATTTTTACCCTATGTACAGTATACACAACATTCTGTGAAGGAGCACCTTCAATGGGAATACTGGAAGTTTTGAGATGACCCCTTTGAACTGCAATACATACTTTGCAACTAAACGACTGTGATTGTACAACAACTTAGTTTAATATTCTTTTATGTTTCACAGGTCATTTGACAAAAATGAAGCGATCAAGTGTGAAGAATCAAGGCATCGGACCATAAAACATTTGTATATTTACCGTTATGTCAACATTCACATCAGCATGGCAGTACCGTGGGTAACAACCTATAGTACCTGGTCTTAGTTAAAAGTCTGACGAGGGTTTGGATGATACAGGGTATTCCCCTCCATTCAAAACTTGTGTCTATGATGGCACCTGCAGTTCTTTGGCACTTGATCATCGAAAAGGTAAATTTGATATATTGAAATTAGAATTTTATAAGTGTTGAAATTAATAATGAAAAATAAGTTCGACTTGGGACACCCTTAGTAAAATTGGTGTGGTTCATATATTAGTTATGAAAGATGTTTTATAGAGCTGCATCAAAAATATCTTGCTCTTTAGATACAAATAGTAGTACTGACTTGGAGCCTTCTCTTTACCTTTCATTGGTGAATAATAGATGTGTACATACTCCTGTAGTAGGGTTGACTAAGAGCCTTACCTTTAATATACAGGTGATAAATTTATCTATACACCGATAGAAGGGCTGACTAAGGGTCTAACCTTTAATATACAGGTGATAAATTTATCTATACACCGATAGAAGGGCTGACTAAGGGTCTAACCTTTAATATACAGGTGATAAATTTATCTATACACAGATAGAAGGGCTGACTAAGAGCCTTACCTTTAATATACAGGTGATAAATTTATCTATACACTGATAGAAGGGCTGAGTAAGAGTCTTTTCTTCACCTTCAATATACAGGTGAAGAAATTGTTGAATACATCTATAGTAGGGCTGACTGAGAGGTTTTTCTCCACCTTCAGTATACAGGTGATAAAATTGCTTAATACACCTGTGGTAGGGATGACTTACAGCCTTTTCTTCACCTTCAATATACAGGCGATAAAATTGTTTAATACACCTGTAGTAGGGATGACTTAGAGCCTTTTCTTCACCTTCAGTATACAGGCAATAAAATTTTTTAATACACCTGTAGTAGGGATGACTTAGAGCCTTTTCTTCACCTTCAGTATACAGGCAATAAAATTGTTTAATACACCTGTAGTAGGGCTGACTTAGAGCCTTTTCTTCACCTTCAATATACAGGCGATAAAATTGTTTAATACACCTGTAGTAAGGCTGTCTTAGTGCCTTTTCTTCACCTTCAATATACAGGTGATAAAATTGTTTAATACACCTGTAGTAAGGCTGTCTTAGTGCCTTTTCTTCACCTTCAGTACATGTATACAGATGATAAAATTGTTTAATACACTTATAGTAAAGCTGTCTTAGAGCCTTTTCTTCACCTTCAATATACAGGTGATAAAATTATGTCTTTATACCTGTAGTATGACTATCTTAAATGTCTTTCTTTCACCTTTCATATACAAGTAAATTATACTGTGTGTTAGGACTGATTGATCCTTAGACAAGGACTCAACAGAGATCAAGATATATACATGTCTGTGTATAAAATTGTTTTGCTTTTCCTAGATATCTGTCGATAAAATTGTTTTGCTTTTCTGTTTATTTCTGGTCTATTGAGTTATCTTCCTTGGATCAGTTGATAACATGTTCTTCCCTGTAGATGAGTATATCATTGCATTGTCTCATTTCAATGAGTTTAATACAGACATTACAGTATTATTACTGTAGATGAATGACAAACTGTATTATCTCCCTTGAATCAGTTAACCTTGAATACATATATGAATATAATTTGGATTATCTCCCTTGAATTAGTCATGCACATGTACATACATGTACCTGTCTCCTCATGCCTTTCAAAGATCCTCTTTCAGACATGATATATGTACAATAAAGTTTCCTTTAGTTTATCAATGTCTTTAAGAACTGAAAGGTACAGTGAAACCTGTCTTGAGATGCAATCACATCTGCCTCTGAAATTTGGTTTCTCAAAATGAGAACTGATTAGATTTCAGTTCCAACAAAAACTGATAATCACTGCCCACGGTAAACCTCATTTATTGATCCAGCTTAGACGTACAAGAGTACATCAAAATAGTAAGGTACTACAGCATAGTGTGGTACCTCCTGAGACAAGGATTCCTGATGACCGGTGCTTTCATTTGATACCTTGACTTTGACCTGGTGACCTTGACCTTGGATTTTGACCTACTTTTTAAAAACATTAATCTTGGCTATATCTTTAAACCATGAAGGATAGGGCTTTGATATTTCACATATAGATTTCTTATGACCGGACCTTTCAATTGGTACCTTGACTTTTGACCTCTTGACCTTGAACTTTGGGCCTACTTTTCAAACCTTTTAGCCTGAGCGGAAGGAATCAAAATATTTACCATACCATGACCTTAAAACCTGACAGCTATAGTAAACACCTATTTTGAAAATTTACACTCATTTCCAGCAAGCTTTGTTGTCTTCTGACAGCTGTTGTTAGCCATACTGATTATTTTACATAAAAAAATTGCCAAGAAAAGTGAGATTTTATCATAAAAACCTGAAACAGTTTGGGTCATTTTTTAATATGTTCTCACTATTCATATATGTTTTATTCTGTTACTAGTCCTGGGTATATCTTCTTCTATTGCTATTTTTTAATATGACACCTATTCATAGGCAGAGTGCAGGAATCAACAATAATAAAAAAAAAAAATGCCACTTGTCCTGCAGTGCAATCTACGTGTCCAAATGCAAAAATGACTTGACCAGGAATCAAATGTACACATTTAAAGATATTATTTTGTGTTTAAACAAATAAAATCTTTATTGAATTAATTGTTGTCTTCAAGTAACTTGTCCGACCACAAGATGGACATGTCTTGACCAGCTGGACAAACCTGATTGTTGAGCCCTCGAATGTCCTGCCAGCAATGGCTGATGGTAACAATAGGTCAGGTAGGGTTTTCCACCTGTAGTGTGCTTTCCCTGATCTATAACAGGTGTGAACATCACATAGATGAACTTTCATTCAGCCTGATACCTGACGTACCCACAATATATAAATTTGTGATATCACCAGGGCTGCAATGATACACTGCAATGACGATACGATACGTATTGCGATTCATACAATGTACATGACGATATGATACATATATGATACATAAGAATAAAACAACTAAATTGAAAATTAAGTAATAAAATCATTGAACTTCTGTGCACTTACTTTTAAAAATAAAATTTTTGTTTCATATATCCTTTTTATTCTGTTTTGTTAACCTTTAATGTCAACTGCATGAGATTTATCCTGTTAGATAAATTAGTGACTACATTTGTGGAGGAATATATTTGAGAAGGAACATCATATTTTGGCTCTAAAATAGTAATCAATTTTCTGAAACCATCAGATTCCACCATACTGAAAGGTTGTAAATAGATCACAAGGGACTGAGTTATTGCTTTTGAAATAGCCTTGGCCCTCAGCGAATTGATTGACAACTTTGTGTTCATTGATTGTTGCAAACTACGTTGCCCCTGCAAATCTACAAGCGTTTATTTTAATTTTAGACTTCAATTCATAATTAATAATTACTTTTGGATGGTGCCGTTTCATGTCAAACGACATGTTTATGGTTTTATCAGTTTTGTAAGGAAAATCTGTGTTACAAAGGCGACAAGTGGTGCTAGTTTTTCAAACTTATGTTGAGCCTCCTGACATTTGTAGCTATTTGAACCCCATATCGGTGACGTGTATGACAACGGTGCCGCTGGGGCACAAGTACATCTGTTTTCCTCGTGGGTTAATAAACTGGTACCCGGTTGTATTTCCGCTTCACTCTAAAACAACTGGTACGGACCATACTCATTCGGGCAGAAATCAGCCCGGGGGATTTTAACGAGATTTGACGTTACATTGTTTCATGGAAAGGTATACAACATCAAGCGTCTACTCTTGGCCGGTTTGAAAAAAGAATACTTTCTGAATCTGTAGTAGGCCTTGTTTATTTGCGATAGCCTAGGCTAAAACTTTCTTATTTAGTAGCATAACATATCATGCGTCTATACAGCTTGAAGAATTAGTGCTATTTTTGTGGAATACTACACGTAATTTGATTGGCCAATATGAATATGTCTCTTGATCAATCAGATTCAACCGGCTGTCTATGAACAAAGTGTAGTAGTCAGATGGGGACCAGCTTAGTGAGTGAACTGCTTTTAACCATGTTGTTTGTTTACTGGTAAACGGGAAAAAGAGTATACAGAGTCTAAACCCGGAAACAGATAAATCCGTAAAATATCGTAGGTGCATCGTGGCATAAAATCAACGTACCGTGTACCGTACTGAAGGTAAAATACCGCAATATATTGTAATTCGGTAAATTGTTGCACTGCTAGATATTACACTTACTAATTGCTGAAAAAGGAGTCAAATATTTAAACAGATTGTCGAAAATGCTTTAATTTCCACCAAACCTCTATTTATAGATCCTATATCATATCTTTATTGACGTGGTTTTTGTATTTTTTCACTACCGCTGGAGAACTTTTTATTCTGTTTTGTGAAAATAAGTCAATGCACGGTATTAGGTTGACGCAGGCTTTCAATAACCAACAAAAGACAAACTAAAAAGATGAAATATTGGGAATATAAATGTGTGCTATTTTTATACCAAATTTGTTTAAACAGCATTAAACACAAGTACATTAAAATATTTTTATTTACGATATGTATTGACAGAATGATTAAATTTGAGAGTTGTTAAATAATTTCCACTCATTATTATTTTTCACTTTTTAAAAAAAAAACATTCTCTCTTGTACTTGACTAAGTGAATAGCGGCATTTTCTCTTTAGTTTGTGCACCTTAAATTGGTTTCAGATTTCTTTTTAAGAACCAATAAATTTGTGTATTTAAGTGTTCTTCAGAGTATATGTAGTAAATAAAGGTTCTTCAAAAGCATTTAAATGTATAATTAATGTATATTCTTGGCTGTTTGTACCTGAAAATACTGTCATATCTCCCTTATTAGAACTGTAGCAAGGTTACCAGGATTAATGGAATCTTACATGGGTGTGGATAAGGAAACCTCACTCCTAGTGGTCAGAATCTGGTTGTCCGATCCAAGGTTTCCCTAAGGATTGGACTATAACTCATTGACCCCTAAAGACACATTTGGACTGGTCAAAGTCATTGATTTACAGAAAAGTCCATTGTTTTTCAGGGTTTGATGAGTTAAGATTTCCCTTTCAACTGAACACACCCATATTTGATTATTTTTCTCCTTTGCTTCAAACACACGATTACGCATGTAAGTAAAACCTTATGCAGATTTTAATGCACTGCATTACCATTACATAGAAGTCCTATGCCATTAACGTTTTATAGATACACAAATTTTCCACACTCTTTTTGGAATGGGGCCTGGGCCTTTTGAATTGTGAATTTTAGCGATATTTTATTAAAATTGGCAAATCTGAAAATACACAAATTTTTTTGCATTGCGGATGGGGCCTTATTTTCGCCCCTACTATATGGTGGAAAATCGTCATAGCTTGTGTGCCTGGTCTTATTGATATGGTCCGTCTGTCAGAAGGTAAAATTTTGTTCGATCCTATAAAAAGAAGCTGAAGATTTTCTTTCGTTAAACTTCAGCTATATTTGGTACGGGCTACAGAACAGTGATTTTTTTTAGCTTACCTGACCCATAGGGGTAGCCATTAGCAAAGTTTAACTATTCAAAAGAGTTTATAAAGTTTTACAGGGGATCAATCCTTCGAAACGAAGTTTTGAATTTGTTAAGATGTAATACCATCTTGCATTCCCCGTACAAATAATGCTGTATACCGTAATCGGCTGTGTATAATCCGCATTTACGTATTATCCGCACCCCCATTTCAGCATCAGATCTCGGAGAGAAAAAAGGACTTCGTGCGTATAATCCGCGTTGACTTTTTTCCAAGGCCGTATGGCCGAAAATCTTGGGCAAGATTGATTATTATTGTGTATAAGTGCAGTATGACGATCGGAAATATTTTCAAAATTCGCAGATCGGTATTTGGAAGAAATAGATAAATATTTATTATAGATATATATATTCGAGATATTAGATAAGGGATATGATAAGCAAATTAATGATTTGAAATAAATAACAAAAGAAATATCAAAACATCAGTCGAAGTCTTTGTAAAATTACATTCCGTTAATTACAGCGCAATCATTTGCTTTTGCTGACGTGGTAGCCTATATATTTAATTAATAGTATGTATTAGAACAACATTTGAAATAGATATTATATTTGCGGAAATCGGCGACATAAAAGTTTGTAACAATTTTAATTAGCGGAGAGCACTTGTACACAAGCGATCTATATATCCAGAATACGCGTGTATAGCGTAATTATTGAAACAAAGGGATTTATATACAGATCCAAGTATACTGTTGTCTGTTACACGCATCATTGATTATGAATGGAGACATATACTACAAACATTAATTACCTTGGTGTGGCATTGTGTTATTTTACACCTTTTATCATATTTTCAATTTAAAATTAACTCATCGTACTTACCTGTATAATTGGCATGTTCCATAACTTAGTACTACACTGTAGATGTACTGTAGTAAGAGAGTTACTGGTATATACCTTTTGTACGAAATGTGTAAAATAACATTCCTCCACAGAACAAAACACCCAGAAAACATTGTTTTATTTATTAATGTATAGTCATCGTCTCAAAACAAACAACGCAAAACTACATAATATGATATAAATGGGAAAATACGAAACTACAAGATACCACATATTTGCTCTTCCATTTAGCCCCCTCATTTACAGTTACAACATGGCTGTTCGCTTCGTCGTTCACCAGCGTGAAATAATTATTAGAATTCTTGTTGAGATTGTTCTATTTTTCAATAATAACAAAACTTCATGATGAAGATAAGCAACAGGTACTGTACTATTCGGTTTCCTCGCCAAACATCGCAACTAGGCTAGCCTTGCACAGGCACTTGCGTTATGCAATCCACCGATCACAACACCCTCAATCAAGGGATTGCATTACACAAGTGCCTGTGTAGTCTAGCCTATTTGTAAACTGAAACACACAAAAATAAAAGACAACAAGATTCATTTATTGATTTATTCACCGTCACTGTAGACATAAATGATGATATACATTGACTCGTACATCATTATTACGAAAAAAACTTTGTCAGGCTTACCACCCACATCGAATCTCATGCAGTAGTTCCTGCGGAAAAAATGTCCTAAGATTCTGTAGTACTGTATTATCCGCACCCCCCTGCCTGAGACAAATTTTAGAGTGAAAAGAGTGCGGATTATACACGGCCGAATACGGTAGCTAATAACAGTAGAACCTGTCTTGAGAGACCACTCCACTCAGGGCTTTTTCTGTCTAGTATCCAAGGAGCTGAAATTCAGGCCCATTCCCAAAGCAAAATGCATGTAGTTATTCCCAACTTGTTGAAAAAATTCCCAATCCGATGTTGAGCTCATGACCGTAATGATAAAAATAATAATGTAAGGGGAAGTACATATAAAATGCATTTCGATTTCCATGGTTGCACACAATTTTTCCCAATATGACACAAATTCACATTAAATTTTCCAACTGTGTTGCCAGTGGCATTTTCCCAAAGTTGACTGGAAAAGGCCTGCCATTTGGTACTGAAGTGTGGACTAACTAGACAGGTGCAAGGATTTTCTTAGGCCATTTTGGGGTCTGATTACAGGACCCATTCCCAATGCAAAAATGGCTTGTATGTTCCCCCAATATAGGAAATAATTCCAGGTTTGGAGTTTCAAAATAAAGGATGAAGTAATTTTAAAAAAATGTTACAAATTAAGTTCTGCTTAAATATTTAAAATTTTCTATATTTTCCCAATTTCTGGACCCAAGACCCAGAATTTAGGAGGTAGGAGAATCCCTGAGGTGATCTGTCAAAACACGGTTTTTTTACAAAATTATGTAGCCAATAAGTTTTCAGAATGTAGTGTTAAGAGATAGATGGTCTTTCAAGACTGGTTACAAGAACGACTCAACATTTCGAAAAAAAAATTTCAACAGTGACAACATGTTCAGATCTGCACTAAGACATTTAACTGGCTTAAGGTGAAAGGTGGACTTTGATATTTATAAAATGAACTTAAAATTACTTAGTTGAATAAAGTGATTATTTTAGTGTATGGATTATCAATTAGCTACTACACATTTTCAATGCTTCAGGCTATCAAATTAAGTAGTCAGTCGGGGTAATTAAGTTTTTCATTTGACATTTTAGGTCACCTGATGGTTTACCTGAGTGATTCAGGTGTCGACTGATTGCAGTTTGTTAGCTCGTAGGGACGGAAGTCCGGAGAGCTTATGTCATACCACAAGAGACAGGGCTTTGATATTTCACATATAAATTCCTCATGACCAGAGCTTTCATATGGTACTTTGAATTTTGACCTTGACCTTTGACATTGACCTTTTTTTTTCAAAAACTCTAACCTTGTATATATCTTTTGAACCATGAAGGACAGGGCTTTAATATTTCAAATACATATTCCACATGACCAGACCTTAAAGCGATATGAACTGTCTATGAGCTGTCGTAGATGAAAAATTTTTACATGCCCATTTTATGTAATATTTTATCTCGCATATATCCCAAAGAGACCACCCAGTGATTAGAATAACAAATGCCTACGTATAATTGCCACAAACTTACCAAACGTAACCCGTAATATTAGTTTTATATCATTCTGGCCATTACACATTAACTTTCGGTAATTCTAAGAAGATTATTGAGTGTCCAATAACGACGTGCTATTTGAAGTTAATATATATTCTATTCTTATAACCTTTGCATTTTTTCTCACACATCATCATTGCATACCTAAATCAGACAAAGTGGGTCTTTTCTGTCTTTTCAAAACACTCGTTTCTGAAATTGTATATAAAAATTGGGTATATCGGGTGTTCTCGACCCATTTCCAGTCCAGGTTATAACCCTATAGAGTTATTACTGAAAATAACAAATGTGTGTAATTGTGAAAATGTTATTTCTTTTGAAAGTGTAACATGTAATAACATATGTATGTTATTGTAGAGAGCCTTTCATATTGTTGGTTGTGCAAATTAAGTTATGGCTAACATTCCATGGACTTCGAAGTGCATGCTTCAGTAAAAATATTATATGTGCAAAAACTTTAAGTTTCTCTACCAACAGTCTGAAAGATGTGGTTTCATCTTTTGTAATTACAGAGCATAGTTACTCTTACAACTTACTGTAATAACAAACATGTGTCATATTCATTTTAGTAAAGTAAACCTAACATCCGTTTAAAATTTTTGCTCATTTAATTTTTGTTCTTGCTATGAATATACATTGATGCAACAAAAAAGGAATAACAAATTTTTGAATGTCTTTAGTGTGAAAACTACATGATAACACCCACATGTTATTGTATGTGGCACATTTTCTTGATATAACAGATATGTGTTATTACAGGTTTGATAAGGAAAGGGGAGATAACCCATGTTTGTCCCAAAATTACGGCTGTCATTGATGAGAAATTCTATATTGATATATCGATAAGTAAAAAGTATCAATATATCGATAAATCAAACAATTTGGTACTTCTATAAAATGCATTCAGAATAAATAGATTCTTTATAATATTTAGGTGTTTTCTTGTGTATTTGACTATTTGAAGATGAAAAAAAGCAATCATTACAAGGAAAACATTGTATATTTGAACAAATTAAACAATTAGAATGAAATGTAACATAGTTCAAGAACATGATGTAAAATGAATGGAAAATTTTGGAAACTGTATAAGAAAAAATATCCTGATAAATGCATTATGAAATGTATCGATACTGAAGAAATGTATCGATTATCGTATATCGATACATGATATCGAGTCTATCAATGACAGCCCTACCCACAATAACACACATTTGTTGTTTGTATAACCCTGGACTGATTTTTAACTCATATCATTGCATACTCGGCTTTATCATTCTTGACAAATATGAACTGCCCAACTCCACCGGACATGGCGGCACGATTGTAAAACATGAGGTACGCATAATTTTTACACTTATATTGTTTAGATTTTGGCAATGTCAGCATTCATTACATGGAATCATTAAAGACTGGAAAAAATTCTTTTGGTGACTTGATATTTTTATTCATATATTGATTCGATTTGCTTCGGGTATTTAAAATAGCATTGAAAAGCACATATTTTACATAATACAAAATGTACATGTACTTGCCATTACAAATCATATCCTGTATTTTAAAAGTAAATATAAAACACATAAAAATCGGCAGACTTCAACACACCCAATTGTGTCAAGAAACGAGGTTGCTGATAGATTGAGCTCGTAAAGGACCGAGATCCTCCTGACATTTGATATGGCGAAAGAGTTATCTGAAGGCTCAGTGCATACGGAAATATAGCCAGATTTTTTAAGGTACGGGAAAACTTAAACTCTTATAAAACAAATAACTTGGAAATAAGATCATTTACAATGTTTCACTTGTTTGATAATGTATTTGTACACACATTTGATCATATTCTTGTTTAACCCTTTCAGTATTGCAACATCACAGCTGCATAGTGACGTTATACACTGTTGCAGTTTACTTTTTCTGCAGTCTGCTCACTGTAGCATATTTTCATCATGATGTTGTTTTGCTGTGTAGTCTGATGTTTAATTTATGGGTGTGTATTGAATGAATTTGTGAGAGAAATTTTAAGAATATGATCTTATTTTAATAATGTACAAATAGAACTTTTGAATGAAAAACTTGAATGAATCAATACATTCTAAATACATATATAGATTTTAATGTATACACAATTTTCCTTTGCGTTTCATATAAAAAATTGCTAACTCACTTGTGACTTGATAAAATATCCAAATTTTAAGTGGGACCAATATTTTCAGCTGTAAATGTGTTAAATTTAACGCTTTGATTTAAATTATTTGTCGACACATGTTCCGCTAACGTTTTATTCGGAATCGATATCTATCTCAGATTCTGTTTCCGCAGAAATAGTAGGGTTTACATGTTGTACACGTGCAGAATCAGCATTTAAATCAGATACTAAAGTCATTTTCAGAGTCGGAATCAAAAGTTGAAAATATCTAAAACATCTTGGGGAAAGTGACAGCCATTTTCAACAACTTTTAGTCACCAATTTAAAATGATAGCATTTTTATATATCTGTTGTAACTTGCATATTTTCGTTGGCATTCATTGAAAGTGAAGCCACTGAAGGAGAAACATGCGGCGGTTATCAGCGGTTGTACTTCTACCGGGCGATCGTGGACGTAATCGTGAGTAGTAAGCAATAACTTTACTGGGCGTTATAGGACACTATCGTATTGAAAGGGTTAAATGTCATAGGATAAAAATCATCATTGTGACAGCTTATATCACTTTAATACCTGACAGCTGTGCATCAAAAACCTTTTTGAAAATTTACACCCATTTCCGGTCTTCTGATAACTCTTGTTGCTGTCCATAGTGGTTTGACCGTGTAGTTTGTAAACTCTTGAACATCACATAAACTCCTTTTCGACATATTTCATTTTTAAGTCTTCATTATTGCTATCGTAACCTGCAGGTTACGGTCAATCCATTTAGTGTAGCCTGTAAATGGGTTACGATGATTTCTGTTATTTTGTGGCCTGTATGATATACGGTTTATACACTCTCCTGTCCAATGATGGGATTTATTTTTTCTTATTTGTCCGAGACTGGTCTATTTTGCTCTGCAGGTTGAAAAGAACAGGGCATGCAATATATCCAACTTGAATTGTATTTTAAAGATCTTTGATCATGATAGAGGTGATGGTGAAGTAGGGGGGCTTTGTAACCATAATTGGTGAGATGTGAAATATGGATCCAAAAATGAAATAGCTACCCTCTTTTTTTTTCTGTTTTTGCTTACCTGTTCAAAATCAAAATCAATTGGCAGAATTATTTATTCACCAGTTTACAAGGGGCAGTAATTTTCTGTTAATCTCTGATAAAGGTTTCGGCACAATCAATCAATACATACCGACAATGCTATGTTCAACAACAAATCAATTTTTACTTTCTGGGTTAAGCTGGTCAGCCTGTCACAAGCTTGGGACTACTTTGCAGGTACAGAGAGAAAAATGTGTTTAAGAAAGGTGATAAAATCTGATTAGTGTGTGCAGGTTCTCTTAAGTTTAATAATTAGTTTATAATTAATCAGAAATATCACTCATTCGAACAGTGTCATGGGGGCACTGACGTAACTGGCTTTCGATTTCAATCTATCGGAATCCTTTATCATTTTTTAATCCGTACCCTAATGTTTGTTCTTTATCAAGCAACGCGGTACCCAGTGTCTACGTACCCCTGAGCAATACTTGACTATCAGTTATTCATTCTAAACTGGGAAACATGCCTACCCATTGTATCTGAACATAGTTTGCCTTATCACAGCTTTCCTTGTTTTTGTCTCTGATACCTAAGATTAGCAGAATTCTTATCCGAGACGGTGTAAGCGTAATCAAACTAGTAAATATATAAGGCTTGTTTCTTATCATAATAAATCCAATGGGTAACAAAAGAAGTCCTGATTTTTCAAATATTTATTTTACTTCTGTAAATGTATTCTTTCAGAACTGTTTGTGCACTTTCATGATTTGCATGGACAAGTTAGTATACTTATCATGGTCTGCTGTTTAATTAGGGAGAAAGTACCTGTACATAGTGTACCTTTGAGATTCTGTTGCTATAAAAAGACAAAGGTGTGATAATATATAAATATATATATATATATATATATAATCAGGGTGAGAGAAAAAAAATTGAAAAATCGGTCCTATAGGCTGAGTGATTTTGAAAACCACTTGTTCCTAGACACCTTCAGTTTGACTGAATTTTTTATAAACATTTATGCAAATCTTAAGGCCATCGATTCTTTGATTTCTCAGATATGGAACCTAAAGTTGATTAAAATGGAAATAAAGGATTTTGAAAAAGTCATATTTATGCTAATGGGCTACAAAGTAAGATGAAAATCTAGAAGAAGAATTACATGTCACTGGGGATGAGTTCCCACCCCCAATTACTTGGTCCCCTTGCCATTTTCATTCATCCATGACGAATTACATTTTTCGCACTTTGTATCAGTGAATTGCTTGCCGTAGAATGTTGAACTCGCAGGCCTAATGTGCTATGCTGGTTTTATTGGTACCGGGTCATACCAAAGCCTAAGTATGAAAGTGACCGTTCCTTCACTAAGTGTTCCACATACATAGTGAAAGTCACTGGTCTTTCATATAAGACTTAAAAATGTAGGTCTTGTGAAACTTAATTTGCATCAGTCCATAGCACAGGTCAAAATTTGTAACATTTCTTCCTAAGCTGAATACTTCTCCATATATGTGTAAACTTTTGTTCCGGATGTTAATCGGTTAATTCTTAGGGTTCACATAGTCTTTGAAAAGTGCTTCAATATAGAGTTAATCCTTGAAAAGTGCCTAAAAGCAAATATACCATTTAAAAATAAAAGTGCCTCCAAAATGCTTGATTTATTCCATTAGAGTACTTGAATTCTACTTGCATGTTTATTCATCACTAGAAATTACTTTGATCATACAGATACTTCACCAAGTATAACACAGTTTGAGTAAAGCATTTTCGTGATACTGTACTGTTGGATCTCTTTAGTGTGTAGTGGAACTCTTAGCAGTGTTTTGAGAACCGCCATTGAAATGTGTCGGTGTTTCTTTTTTCTTTGTTTTGGTCTTGATAACCTTAACACATCAATTGAAAGTGCTTGAAAACATTATAAAAAGTCCTGGAAAACATGAAAAGTCCTGGTTAAGTGTTTGAAAAATCTTTTTCATTAGCTGAATGAACCCTGATAAAACAAAAATAGATATTAGAGTCTTGTGAATACCACAGTCTGTTCATCTAATTGAGGAAAATGCATTTTTGCATTGGGAATGGGACAGAGTATTAGCTCTATAGAAACTATATATAGAAAAAGGCTTGTTTATGCACTATTGTTGTGTCACATGCAGAGCAAGATGTAGTGAAACTTGTATATTAAGATCCTCTTACGGACACAACAAAACCAGTCTTTATAGGGAGGTGGTCTTTATATAGAGGTTGATTTGTACATAAATGGTACTATTGGAGACAGCAAAAAACTGTCTTTGTGACCAGGTGGTTGCTAAAACAAGTTTTACTGTATTTCCATTAACCCATCTATGTCTAAAAATGAGCCGGCCTGGCTCGGTCGGTAGCGCGCTCAACTCTTGGTCGTGAGTTGGAGTCCAGGCGGCGGCAGGTTGGTTTCCTGTCTGTCGGATGAGACAGTAAAAGCCGTGGTCCCGTGTCATAGTAGGTGTCGGCACGTTAAAGAACCCTCACTGCTCAATGGCCATAAGTGCCGAGCATAGGCCAAAATTTGAACCCCTTCACCGGCATTTGGTGACGTCTCCATATGAGTGAAATATTCTTGAGTGGGACGTTAAACAACAATAAACAAACAAACAAACATGTCTAAAAATAATGGATTCTACTGATAATCAATCATATAGATCAATCCAAATGTGTCTTTAGGGGTGTATGAGTTAATAAATTTGATTGTTTTTATCAGTGGATTTCAGCAAAATTGGGTATGTTGCTAGATATTAATGAGATCTTGGATGAGATCTTTCACATCTTTTTGCTGCCCCTTATTATCAAGGTGTAAATAACTGGGCCTCTGTGGCTGGAACCTAAGCTGATTTTGTGAGAAAGTTTGCCTGTGTACAGATTGACCAAGATAAATTAAGCACATGTGTACTAACAGTATGAGTCTAAATGAGATTATAACAGGGTTTATAACATTGTGCTTTGAACCATGAAGTCTCTCACTTTTGTTTCACCGCAGGCACAAATCCCACTGGAACCTAAGCTGGTTTTTGTGAGAAAATTTGCCAGTTTACTAGTGAGAGACTGGTATCTTCCCGGGAACATTGTAACTGTGTAGTCTCCTCCATCATTAAAATCTGACTGCCTCCGTATTACTATTATAAGCAATACCAAAGTTATAGCTTTATACATGAGGCCAAATCAAATGCTTAAGACGATCGTTTCTGTCAATAAGACTTCATCAGTTGAGCTCCAATTTAATTTAACTGTATATTTCCGAAATAAAAAGGAGGTGTCATACAAGGCCAAATACTAAATCTAAATGTATTACTAAATCTGTCTGTTAGAGTACCTATTGAGAAATTGTTGAGTGTGGCGTAAAACACTATCCAAAATTCTAAATTTGGAAGAAGGAAAAAAAGAAACATTCCCATAATGCAGTAGCACTTGTCAGTATTTTATGCGTTTCGCCTAGACCTGAAGGTGTTTCCATAAACACAAGTCAAATATTTGGGGGGAGGGGTGTAAATAATAGGACAGTGTAAGTGTTCTTGATAGGTGGTCATTAATTATTTTTAACATATCTTTGAAAATGAGGACCATGTAATTCTCAAAATCCATCTAACTTACCAATGCTCTTCTTTAGTTTAAAGTCAAGGACAAAGGAACGTGATTTAAATTTTCCCCTATGCGACCCTCACCGGTTATAGATAAATATAAGTGAAATTCCTATCAACCTTCAGTAGTTTAGGGTGTATATATGCCTGGGTATATCTGTTTCAATATTGACTTTGGTTTTTACCTGTCTTGTGTGTGTGTGTTTATACCCAAAGATGTTTAGATACTAGAGAAATTTTACTGGGATTAATATATCGAGCACAGGTAAGAAGTTTATTTGGTTTTGGTGTTCAAGTGTTGGTTTGGCTATATGAATTAAGAAAGAAAAACAAATATACAACCATAGACAGAGAGTCATGTTGGCTGTGAGGCTTTAGAGAAAAAAAAATTATTTAAATATTTGAACCTGCAATAAATGTCAGCAGGTTTTTTTTTATATATAGTTTGTCATTTTACAGAATATTGTCATTGAACCCGGACTAGTCAGTCACCATTTCTCGCCAAGTTGTTTTATTTTGCCCGATATTTACTGGTTTCTTACCAAAAAATCTGTAAAAGTATGCACGTGTTTGCACGTTCCACACCAGTTTAAAACCAGTATAGACTAATTTCATGGCCGTGTTCAAAAGTCAGGATTTTTTAAAAGTTGGTCAGCGAAAAATGAAATCTTGGCAAAGTTTGAGGAAAAAATAAATTTTGATAAGTCACTACTTTTAGTAGAACTTTTTAGGGAATACAGTCCTTTCTTGAGTTTTGGAGTAACATTACAAGTTATGTAAAGTTGCTAGTAGGAAGGTATGACAGATGTCCAGCAGAAATCTAAGTCAGAAACCTAACAATTTTTTCTGAATATTGGAGAAACTTGTCAATGATTTACACTGATTTTCTGAAAAACATATTCTGTATTCGACCCATTTAGCACCCATATTTCTATTAGCACACACCACCCCCCTTATTTTACATATGATCGACAATATTTGACAAGGCGATGCCGACCTGAAAAACTGAGAAACATTTATCTGTAGCGCCCCTCTGGCTGGCAACAGAATTATCTTCATAGGTGTCCTTGGTAATAACTACAACAACTTTACCACTGTGCCTTATAAAAATTAACTGTTTTACGTCAATTTGACTATTAATTAGTCCCATTAAGCGCCCACCCCTTTTTCTGATTTTTGTAGTGCCCTGGGCACTTAATGGGTCGAATACGTAAGTTATGCTGGCAGTCAGCTTTTATTGAAAGAGCTGGCTGAAAAGTCACAGGATATTTCCCCTACAGCCTTACAATGCAAGCAGTGTTTTGATATTATGTAAAATCTTTTCGAAGTAAAACTTGGTATATCGGCAAATTTTAAGACTTCCATTACGATGTTTTTGAACGCTGCTTTGTGGGGATTAACCCTTTCATCCCTACAGACTACAATAGACTAGTCTTAAACAATAGAGAAAATATACCATTCAGAAACTCAGGGGTGAAAGGGTTAAACTATATAAAACATAGGTAGAAAATTATCCAAATAATAAACTTTTGCAATTTTCTGAATACTTTCTCTCCAATGTTTGTGCGATAGATAGGCTTTTAAGGAAATCTCAAAATTATTAGACTGTCACATACAAATACCAATCAAAGCTAGATCTATTTGTCTTATTTTTTCTCTCTGATATTACTTTTTACGGGGCCTCGGTATCTTTTAATGACAGCACGGGGATTGAAATTTACTTTTTGATACAGATTTATCTTCACACAAAGTTCAGCTATACCCTTTTGCTGGCTACTTTACATTACTTTTCTCCTATTCCAATAACTGTTGAAAGGACTATGACATGCAGCCCTTTTTCCACCAATTATGGGCAAATGCCATTGGCAACACTATTGGGAAATTTAATAAGAATTTGTGTCAAATTGAAAAAAAATGTTTGCTCACATGTAAATCCACATGCAATGTATTCTCTTTTTTCAAGGCATTTCCCCCCAGGAATAATCAATTTTTCATTATGGTTACAGTGTGTATACCAAATTGGGAATTTTTATCTTCAATTTTTTGGAAAAAACACATGTATTTTGCATTGGGAATGGGTCGAATTTCGGCCCCATGGAAGCTAGAAAAAGGCCTGACATGTCCTGTGATGTTATGGACACATCTATATTCAAACTCATTGGGTAGAAATTTTACAAGTGTTAACAAAATGTGACAGCTTTTGGTTAACCTCAATCTAATTAAAAACCAATTTCCTGTCACTCCCATTTTCTGAAATCTTGTGTAGAGGACCAAAGAAACTCAACATGAGGTCACATGCAAGTGACCTCTTAGATATGTTTTGTTCAATCCATTGAAAATGCAAGTTACAGGATCTTGAAAGTTAATTGTATGATAAAGGTATGTAAAGGTTATAAACAAAATGAACACAAAATCCAGAAGTAGAGTAATAGAATCTACCCCACCTTGAGGGTATGACAAAGATACCCTCAAGGTAGGGGTTGTTTATTTTTCTCCCATTAAATATATGTCTATGTAGATCTGTGCATGATCTACTTGAGTCATGTCTGACATAAATATGTACTGCTAGAAATGTTAGTTTTCTGGATATTTCCGGAATTCCATATTTTTAATTCCCATCCCCATCCATTCCGGATTTGATTACTATTTTGTTATTTAGTATAACCAAATTCCGGAGTTTGATTACTATTTTGTTATTTAGTTTAACCAAATTCCGGAGTTTGATTACTATTTCGTTATTTAGTTAGTAAAACCCAATTTTTCTGGTTCTTTTTGATAATTAGGCAGACCACTTAGATACATTTCCAGTTCATCAGACAACTTTTGCATCCTGTTTATTCATTCGTTGATCATAACTGAATTGACTAATCAGCATCGATGTTGCTTTGACGCAGTGGTAAAGCGTGGTGTCTGAGCGAAATTTGAAAATCTAACATGAGTGCTAATTTCAAAATGATTGACCAAGGCCAAGGATTAAAAACAAGTTGCTGGAGGAAAGGGACGGCATGGGTATCTTCATGACATGTCAGATTATGTCTGTAAATTTGATGTAAAGGGGCAGTGTTTATGTATTGTGTGCAATGATCAAATCATTTTATATGTACACTTTTTCCCTAAGCAGAACAAGCCTTCAATATATATTACATAGTGGTTGGTTTTTACCTTGATTCAAATGAATATGAAATTTATATTGAAAGAAGCACAAAACAGTCATTATTTTCTAAGTCCTTTATTGTAGTCAAACTCCAGAAAGTATCCCGGAATCAATCTCTGAGCAGCTTTACTTTCAGAGCGGCCAGGGGCCTAGGCGGCCCCAGACCCCCAGCCCATATTGGCTCAGTAATTTCAGGAATTTTTCCAGTAAGCCACTAGCATCTCTATACTGCATTCTGGAAGCCACAGATATTATGCATCATAAATTCTATTGTGACGTTATAAAGTGTGTAGCTTGTCATCAACTCCCCTGTGGATGACAAGCTGATCATTTTGCACTAGTTAGAAGGATAACTCTGTGTTATGGGAGAAAATCCTTTCATAACCTTTGACAGTCCTTTATGCTCCAAATGTATTCTGCAAACTGGCAATTTCTTCTTTATAAAAATGAGCTACATCTCTTTAACATTGTAAGTTGTATTTTCATTGGTCGAACAGTATACACTTATAATAGGTTACTTTCTTGTGACCCTATAGAAGGTTTCTGGAGATCCTTTATCCAATTGGAAAAAATGAGTGATCAGGTTTTAATTAGATTAGGTTAATCTGTCTTCGGAAGTGTGAGAGAAAAATAATCATTCAAACATGGGTATGTTGCTTGGACATCGAAATTTTTACCTTTATGGTAAGAGTCTGGAGTTCCAGTTCTCTGGAAACTGTTTGATAAGGCAACCAAATTCTTACCACTCAGTTTTCCTGTCCAGTCATTTCAACCTTGTAAGATCTTGACCATTTGATTGTCAGTGTTGTACTTGTACTGTCTTATCTGGTGGTCAGAAGATAATGGCTGTAGGGATTACTGTACACTGGTGCTTGTGTCTCAGATTTGACATGTTACAATGGTTAGAACTTGGAGATTTTGGTATGTCTAAGTTCTGTCTTACTGATCTAAAGAAATGAAGTTTCACAAAATTTCAATGTTTAACTTGTGTACCCCTGAAAAGCAATTCACTCTGCTTGAGGTCAATGACATTGAATCAGTCCATTTGTCTGTAGGGGTAAATTGGGTTAACTTTAAGTTTAGAGGTCAGTAGATTTCTGGCTTGTGTTAATTTATTGGGAAGTAATGACTTAAGTTTTTAGCTTAACATCCATTGAACGATTTCTTACTGGTATTAAACTGTTACTGTACATAATTCCAAAGGGATACACTATTTATATGAATATCCAGTGTTTTGGCCATAGGCCCTCATCAAAGAAAATTCAGAATTAAAAATGTTACATATTCACCGTTTGTTTTTTAGATTAACTCATTCACCCCTGAAAACAAATTTGGACTGGTCAAAGTCGTTGATTTTCAGAAGAGTCCATTGTTTTACAGGGGTTAATGAGTTGAAATCACAACAATTTTTTTTTTTCAATGTCATGGTCACCATTGTGAGAGGATGGAACCCCGTTATTGGCTGTATTTAATGAATATAATCTTGCCAATTTTACATTAGAAATATAGATAAATCACAATATGAAACTGATCTTTACAAATACAGGTTAATTGTACTTAATTGGATTTATGCCATATATGGTGTTTTCAGAAATGGGGACAGAATTTTGTAATGAATAGCTTTAGATAGACAGACAAATTAAAGATTTGAATTGATATCTTTTTTATGTGTTTTGTGATGCATTTAAATGCATTGATAATCTCTAAAATTTACATTTGTTTAACTATAAAATCTGTGCACCTGTAAACATATGATGTCTGGCTTTAGATATATACAATTTCATTTTATTTAAACAAGTTGTGTTCTGGAAATAAGAGTCAGATATCAGTTTCATCATCACCTTGACCTATATTGTGAATGGTTGACCTTGACCTTTTGTATTATTATTGCAAGTGCTTAAAGGATATATGTGTCAAAATGTAATGTTCAAAGGGAACATTGAATATGTCATAATTGCGTACCTACTTCTTTGACTGTTGTCAGTGACAGTTAATTATACAAAACACACATATCCTTGATTGAAATGTTCTAGAGTGCTTGAGTACAAAGAGGTCATCTCTGTGAAAGAGAACAGGATGTCTTTAAAGAAAACTTGTATATATATATACATTTGTATACAAGGAATAAATATGAGTGTTGGCAACCATAAATTTCCAATAAAATGGTACTCTAGTCTGGCCCATACATAGACTGAGGAGATAGATACTGCTATTCTTGTTAGGTCCAAATATAGACTGAGAAGATAAGATTGTGTTGTTCTAATTACCTCTATACATAGACGGAGAAGATTTTTAGTGCTGTTCTAATTACCTCCATACGTAGACTGAGAAGATAAGATAGTGCTGTTCTATTTTCTCCCATATGTAGACTGAGAAGATAAAGAGTGCTGTTCTAATTACCTCCATACATAGACCGAGAAGATAGAGTGCTGTTCTAATTACCCCAATACATAGACAGAGGAGATAAGAGTGCTGTTCTAATTACCCCCATACATAGACTGAGGAGATAAGATAGTGCTGTTCTAATTACCCCCATACATAGACTAAAGAGATAGACAGTGCTGTTCTATTTACCCCCATACATAGACCGAGGACACAGCATTGTTTTGATTCCTGTTTCCATGTTATGTTTGTTGAGTTCGGGAAGCAAATACCAGTCTTTGAATTAACAATGACTGTCTCTGCATTAGCAATTTGGCTTAGCTGTTTTGTTGTGTTCATATGTAAGAGAATCGGCCAGAACAATGCTGTGCAATTTTGCCATGCTGCCTTCAGCAATTTCTTGTTATAAGCGAGCTTCATTTAGGTGTCCAGAAAGGAAATACTGTATTTGACCTTTTGGATGCTGGGTGTGGGTAATTGGATTACAGGGCACCTTTATTTTGACATTTTTTCTTTCATGATGAACATTTTGATTATGTTGCCAAAAATGGTAAAATACTCTGCTATGCAAAGTTATCTACATTGTATAGGCCCTGTAGCTGTTTGTACTGACTTAATTAATAGTTTGTACTGACTTAATTACTTTATATATTAATTTGGGAAAAGAAACAATGTAGCAAAATTTGTTACTCACTTGGTCACTTGGTCATCTTACTGTTTCATCAGGAAACAATCAAACGGGATTTACAACTGTTTGAACTGTAACAGATCAGGAAACAGTTTGGCATTACTTTGATTTAATGTGATCTCTACCAAAGGTAAAACTGGTATTGTGGACATTGCACAACTAGACGATGGGTGATACACAACGCTTCTCTTGAAAACACTCGAATTCAGTTTTATAAAGTTATGGAGTCAAATTGAAAAGTTTCATATTTCTTTGTAGAAAAAAATTGGACAATTTCTTTGATTTAATGTAGTGATCTCTGACATTCAAAGTGTAACTAACTGGTCTCATTGTGTTGATGAAGATCGATGGCGGCATCAAAGATATTGCAGCAGATGTTTTTGCAGTTTTGAAAATGATATTTAGCACTAGACGAAAGTACGTTGGAAGTAATCTTAACTTTAAAAATTTTTTCAAACACAACGCTTCTATCCAGTTGCCCTTATTAGAGCCGCCAACTCAAAGAATCACCGATTCAGTATTTTAAAATGTAGTTAAAAGGTGTTATAAGGGTACAGTTGATATTTATTGCACTAAACAAATAATTGGCTATGTTTCATATCTTCTTTGTCATTTTTTTTCAAAAAATAATCTACGAAAAAAATTTCCAGGGGCGCCCTTATTAGAGCAGGGGCCATTTGATAGTGGAATACAGTGTTTTTCACAATTTCAAAGGTACCCTTTGAATTGGGAAAAAATAAAAAGAAAAACAAAAATGTAGAATACTATGTCAAATTTAGGTCTCAATTTCAGTTTGTTGATGAATTGTGTCTAATGGCGACAGTTCTTCATAATGACCCTGCATCTTTGACTCATCCTGTTTCGTTTTTTTGTTATGATATTGCTTAAAATGTTGTTGTAAAGATGGTATGTCACAATGAGCTGGAGTTTTGCAGTACTTTTTGAGGCTTCGTAGATATAGTTTGTGGTATTTATTCTCCACTGAAAAAAAAGATATAAAAAAGTACGTTGATGTAACGGGCTGTAAGTTAAAAATTAAAAGGCAACATTTTTTCAAAAACATCCCATCAATAAAGATCTACCTCATAAAAATTTTTACACCTCAATATACCCTGTGATGTTAAGTTAAGTTCCAAAGGTGCATTTTTTTTCCAAAACACCCTTAAGGTTAAAATGAGAAGCTAAGGCGTTTTCATAATTTTTCCCCATTTCCCTGCATCAATTTGAAGGTCAAGAAATCACCAATGATAGATTAGCTGTAATCAAAAAATGTATTGCATAATACAAAAAATGTAGTTAACTAAAAGGTATGCATTTCAGTTAGTAATGCAGTTTTATCAGAATGTATACTTCTTGATATTTTTATATTGCACTCAAAAAAAAAAACAAAAAAGTCACAAACTTTTAAATGATTAAAGTTCGTAAACATCTGCACCAGTAATCGTTTTAAACTAATTAAAAGGTGTATCTTTTTTCTGTGGCAAACAGTCAATAGATCTACATCGTATCCATCTCAAAAAAATGTCTTTTTTCCGAAGGGCGACTCCTAAATTTGGGACGGGTTTGAGTTCTCATACCAGCAGCTTCGCCTCGGCCATTTGGAGGATTTTTTTTAATACGAAGTTTTTTTTGTGTAGTATCTGGACATAGTTACATCTTTAACGGCTACACGCCATGTGTGCAAGCATTCACGCAAACGTATAAGAGTGCTAAAGTCTGGGTCCGTGGGGGATTTTTGGATCTTTAAAATAGTAATTATTTTTTTTTTTATTTTGAAATAGCCTCGGCCAAAGAAATTATTTATTGACATTATTCTTTATCATTTAAATAATACAACAACAAGTCATACAATTTCAATAATTATTATTGTAACAGTCATGTAAAATGGGGCAAAACTGCTCAAAGTAACAATGATTTTAAGTTTGGACAGTAGACATGCATTAAGAAATTTTAATTTACCTTTGTGTGTTCAATGGCAGACATTTTTAAATATAAAAAACACTTACTGGTCAACCGGACCAGTGAATAAAGGAATTTCACTGGTCAAAGAAATTTTTTTACTGGACTGTATATATACACAGTTGAAATGAAATGGAAAATTACTGTCCATTTGGACCATTTAGCAGATAGATTTCACCAGACTTATGTAAAATTTATCGGTTTTTCTGGTTAGACAGATGAATTTCAAAAACTCTGCAATGGTCAGTCTTCTTGTGCCATTGTTTACTAATATTGTATACTAGTATATTTCATTTTTCTGACCCATTATTTAGAATGTGGGTCAGTAGGTCATAAAGTTGCTGTGTAATGGAGAAGGAAACCCGATGATTCCTAAACATGGACACAATTAGTTAACTCTATCAATGCTATGGACGATAATAGACCAGGCTTACTTGATAGAAAATAGATATAATATTCATGTACTTACGATATAATAATTAAAACTGATGTAATGTTGTGTTATTAGGTTCCCCGCACATGTACTCTACCTGTAAATTTAACAGTAGGGAGTTTCTCAAAACAAAACTTAAAATTGGTGATAAGCTGAGGTATACAAGTACAGGTATCTAGATTTAAGTTGATATATGACAATTTACTTTGGTCATCAGTCCTGATTTTCAAGCAGTTTACTGCTCTGTAAAGTCACTCTTGACAGTTGTCTGGCAAACTAATGTTGTGTATTAGTATTACCTCCATGACCTCTGGAAAAAGGTCAACTTCTGTCAGTTATCAGTTTATCTAAAGCCACATGGGTCATTGTAGAGGTTGGAAGTAATGTTATTTTGTGCTATGTTAAAGTGTTTTAAAATAACAATTCTCAAACAATTGAAAATGCTACCAAATGCAATTTGAACAGAGTAACAGTGCTAAGGTGTCTTTTATAAGCTTTCCTAACATTACACATTCTATCCTTCTCTCTGTATCATCGCTGTACATTCTCTCTCTCTCTCTCTCTCTCTCTCTCTCTCTCTCTCTCTCTCTCTCTCTCTCTCTCTCTCTCTCTCTCTCTCTCTCTCTCTCTCTCTCAATAATACATGGATGGTTAAAGTATGGCTTGTATCAATACAAGTATGAATGACGGTTGTCCAATAAAAAGAAAGTCGGAAGTAAATAGCAATCCTGTGTTCACTGGTTACTAAAAACTTTGATGAGAACATGAAAACTGGTATCTCATTCTAATTACAAACATTATACCAGGATATGTAACAGGTTCTGTAAGGGAATGCTCCAGTATGTAACAGGGGCTCTGTAAGGGAATGCTCCGGTATGTAACAGGGGCTCTGTAAGGGAATGCTCCAGTATGTAACAGGGGCTCTGTAAGGGAATGCTCCAGTATGTAACAAGGGCTCTGTAAGGGAATGCCCCAGTATGTAATGGGTTCTGTAAGGGAATGCTCCAGTATGTAACAGGGGCTCTGTAAGGGAATGCTAAAGTATGTAACAGGAGCTCTGTAAGGGAATGTATGTGACAATTATTCTGGCTGTAATGGAATGTCCCAAGATGTGACAGGGGTTCTATAAGGGAATGTTCTACCTTCTGTAAGGGAATGCTCTGGACAGTGACAGGTTCTGTAATGAATGCTCCTGGAAATAATAGGGGTTCTATCATGGAATACTTCAGGATGTAGTGTGTTCTCCTTCTGTATGGCAATGCTTTAGGATGTAGTGTGTCTTCTCTCAGTATGGCAATGCCTCAGGATGTAGTGTCTTCCTTCTGTACGGGCAATGCTCCAGGATGTAGTGTGTCTTCCTTCTGTATGGCAATGCTCCAGGATGTAGTGTGTTCTCCGTCTGTATGGCAATGCTTCAGGATGTAGTGTGTCTCCCCTCAGTATGGCAATGCTTCAGGATGTAGTGTCTTACTTCTGTAAGGGCAATGCTCCAGGATGTAGTGTGTTCTCCTTCTGTATGGCAATGCTTCAGGATGTAGTGTCTTCCTTCTGTAAGGGCAATGCTCCAGGATGTAGTGTGTCTTCCTTCTGTATGGCAATGCTTCAGGATGTAGTATGGCAATGCTTCAGGATGTAGTGTCTTACTTCTGTAAGGGCAATGCTCCAGGATGTAGTGTGTTCTCCTTCTGTATGGCAATGTTCCAGGATGTAGTGTCTTACTTCTGTAAGGGCAATGCTCCAGGATGTGACAGGAGTTGTGTTAGGGAATGCTCCCGGGTGCTGTGTATCTACCTTCTGTAGGGGAATGTTCCAGGATGCCATGTGATATTTCTATCTGGATGTGTGTGTGTGTGTGTGTTGTGTTCACCAGTAATTTATTTGGTTTCATTAAAGTGAGAATCCCCCGTTTTCCATATCACGGTGAGAGTTTCAAGGACTGGTATGGTTGCAATGCAGTGAAAAATATTTCGTATTGCACTCGTCCCGGCCTTTGTACTTCTCTACACATCATCCATGCTGCAAGAATATTCCATGAATGTCGGTCCATCTACATAAAATAACTGACATGCCCAGTTTAGAATTTGCATAATATTGGATTGGGTCACTTTTCTTGGCTTCAAATGGTGATCTTGTATCCATGACGATACAATTCTGACAGTCGTTATCTTTTCATGTAATATGCAGAGAATTCTTCTTATATGAAATTTGTAACTTCTTGGACAGAGGATCAATACTAAAAATCGACTTTACAGGGGGAAAAAGGACTTTGTCCTGGTATATCACGAAGTGTTGCATGCACCTTCAATGTTTGTTTTGCATTTTTCACAGTGTTTAAATTGACTTGTTTAAATACCCACAATCAAATATATGAAAGATTTCTAAGAGCGTTGTGTCATTTGTATAAAAACTATCATCTTGATAAAAGTATAGATAGTGGAATTGATTAAACTTTAAAGTGCAGAAATGTCTGATATTGTGTCCTTTCCATTAATGTAACAAGTAGCTCTTCACACTACAGACACTGTAATAAATTACAAAATTAATTTTCCTATGGGCTAAAAGATTACTTTAGCATATCTGTTCCCCCTCTCTCTCTGTCTGTCTCTCTCTCTCTCTCTTTCTCACTCTCATATGATTATTGCAAAATACAAGATATTCTTCTATCGACCCAAAGAATTATGTGAATAAGAAAGACAACAAAACTGTTGTCCAAGGGATTTTGATGTTGCTATCATTTTTGTCTTGGCAAACATTAACTGACCTGAGGATTAGTCTGAGAAATGAAATATACTTCTGCTGGCAGTGCTGGGTAAATTTGTCAACCAAATAGTGACATTCATCACTTTTGTAGGTCATATTCAATGTTCATTAGCAAGATAACTTCAGGTTTCGCCTTTGTCCATCAATTAAAGGTTTTGGTTAAAAGTTCTGTAATTACTCTTAATTTTCCTTTCATAGGTTGGGAACATTTATTGATCCATCAGACAATTTTTTCTGAATGTTTATTTCTCTCTTTTAGGTCACCTTAGCTCATGGTAACCTATTGCCATTGTCTTTTGTTCGTTGTCCTGTGTTGTAACTTTTAGACGTTTTCGACTTTTTCTAAAGAACCAATATGGGAGATTCAAACGGTGTGTTTGGCTCAGGATTTCATGAGGCCTACATTCAGCCCCATTCCCAAGGCAAAATTCTTAAGTTTTTCCCCAATTTGATAAAAAAAGTTTTCATTTTAGTGCACAGTCTACAAAGGTAAAGAAAAATGAATTCATTGTATACAGGGAAATGCATTTAATAAAAGAGATTGTGTTACATTTAGATTTACATTTGTGGAAATTTATTTTTCCCCAATTTGACCCAAATTCACATTAGAATTCACTAGGGCTGTCATTGATAGACTCGAAATCGATGTATCAGTATACAAATTGATTCGATACGATAATAGATACATTTTTTTTAGCATCGATACATTTCATAATGCAATTCTCAGTATGCACTTTCTTTTTACAATTTTCAAAATTTTCCATTTGTTTTACTTCATATTCTCGAACTATATTATATTTTATTCTAACGGCTCAATTTGTTTAAATAAACAATGCTTTCCTTGCAATGACTTTTTTTAATCATCAGATAGTATAATACACAGTCAAGCACTAAATATTACAATGAGACTATATAGTTTTATT
Organism: Atrina japonica; assembly: GCA_030159075.1. Lineage (NCBI taxonomy): Eukaryota > Metazoa > Mollusca > Bivalvia > Pterioida > Pinnidae > Atrina > Atrina japonica. Next base: position 429,327 of record BROG01000480.1, on the reverse strand, counting down.
GCATTATTCAAAGAAGTACCATATTATCCGATTTATCGATATATTGATACTTTTTACTTATCAATGTATCGATAGATTTCTCATCAATGACAGCCCTAGAATTCACAATTGTGTTGCCAACAGCATTTCCTCAAATTTGGTAGTAAAAAGCCTCAGCTACTGTCTACATGGAAATTTTGATCCATTTTAATTTTTCGCCTTTTGATGAGATAACGATGACATCTTTGCTGTAAAGAAATAAATACATGTTATTGCCAATGTTACAGCAGGAAGATTGGTCATGGTAAACATCCCTTGCTTAGCAGGAGGATCTTAGCAAAAGAAATAAACTAACTTAGCATTCTGGCCTCATTTACACAGGGTTCCTATGGGTCAGGGAATTTCTGGAAAGTCCAGGAGAAATCTTATATTTTGCATCCTTGAAAAAAATTATGTTTTTCTGGCTTGAATTTCAAGTCAATTTTCACCAGGAAATGCACCAAAGGCCACCAAATGACTTCTTATTTTCAAAATTTTCTGGGGGATGATCCTGGGACCTCTCTAAAGGGACGTCATGCCTGTGGCGCTCATGGCACCGCCCCTTTGGCACATCATAATAAGTCCAGGAAAATTGGGAGAAGATGTAGGAACCCTGTTACAAAGTGAGTCAGTAGAAAGTATCTTATCTGTTTACAAGGGATGCTGCAAAAATACACGTATTCTGTATTTTGTCCTATCAGATCGTACCTTAACCTTAGACCTCAGCATAAGATATGAAAGTCAGCAGGTGCCACAGATGAGACTTAAAACAGATGTCATGTACCATGATTGCTGTGGCAAATCAAAGACCTCACACTCCATTTGACCATACATAAATTATACGTGCACTTCACCTGTGGCAGGTTGGGCCTCGTAGCGGAGTGGTTAGATGATCACACTTTGAACCATGAAGTCTCTCACTTCTGGTCAGTGCAGGTTTGAGCTCCACTGGAACATAAGCTGATTTTTGTCTCCCATGGGAAGCAGAAGTAAGACATACATTTAGGGATCACTGATTTCTTCTGGTGTTGTTGACATCAGCGGTGTGAACATTTTGTTTCTGGAGCAAACCTCCGAAACTATGTGGTGGATTGGTCTGACCTGATTTCTGGATAGTCCTAAGGAACTCCTAAATTGCTGGTGGATTGATCTACTTCTGGGATTCTTAGTTACTGTTATTATTATTAATTGTAATTCACTGCAATGAGACATAGCTCCTTGGAGCTCTCTTGTTGTAAGAAGGTTTGCCAGTTTACTTGCAGAAGGCCAGTGGTTTCTGCCAGAGTACATTGTAACTGACGGCCAGCATCTCTCTCTCTCTCTCTCTCTCTCTCTCTCTCTCTCTCTCTCTCTCTCTCTCTCTCTCTCTCGCGCGCGCGCGCGCTCATTTGTCAGAATCAAATCAGCTGCCGTCTTCATTTTGTAAGTGAACAATTCCAGACAGGATCTAAAATAACACTAATACATACCGTAGATATGATATAGGGGTAAGTTGATTGTACTTAATTAATATCCTTGTCCCATAGGAAATTTGACATGAGACTACAAACACTGTATTATGAATGATTCAAGTTATGCATGGCTCATCTTTAAACATTATTTTTTATTGTTTTCAGGATTCCTGACTCACATGTAAAGAATTGGTTCCTAGGAGCTTCTAGTTGAGGTTTATGAACTTGAAAAGTCTGGGGGGGAAAAGAGTAAGTATAGATAAATCGATTATTTTTTACCCGCAAGAGTTATGATACAGTTATAGTTGCATGCAAGAGTTATGGTTCTTTGTTTTTTTGCTTGCAAGAGTTTTGGTTCTTTGTTATTAGTATGTTTTGAGTATTTATAATAATGTAATTCACGGGCTGTGACATCATTGGTTTAGTTAAGATATTTGGCTAAATTGCAATGTCCTTTAGAACACGACGAATTAGATGGGCAATGGTCTCAACATGAAGAACAATTGCGAATCCCAAGGAACTATTGAAATATAGCTTTAAACTTTCATTATCGTCCGCTGAACAAAGTGATGCAGAAGACATTTGTCATGTAGTGATAAAAGTATGTCAACCATATATATGGTGTGAGCCAGGTTTGAATTGTAGAAGAAAAAACCTGTTAACGTTTAAAAAAAAAAAATGTGGGAGGAGTGGGATCATTTTTGGAATTTTAGTGGTCTTGGGATTAAACCTTCAGCTACTTATGGGCTGTTTCTTGTGGCAAAATATCGCTTATTACCCCCCAAATTTAAGTGCATATAATAAAGTTAATTGAAATTTTTGCATTTAAGAAAGGGAGAGAGGACTAGAAAAGTAACTGAACCTTCTGCAAGTTAACTAGCAAACTTCCTGACAGTATCACTAGGGGGCGCTGAAATCGGGCAAAAATTCAAAGTTGTCAGATTTCAACCAAATTTGGTAGAAAGCATCCCCCAGGAAAGGCAATCAAAGTTTGTGTAGAAATAAAAGGTTCTGATCCTTTGGGGGCCAATAAGGGGGTAAAAAGGGCCAAATATTGAAATCTTCTTTAATGGACTTCTTCTCAAGAATCACAAGGCCAATTTCAACCTAAGTTGGCAGGAAGCATCTTCATGTGAAGACGTTATGCCACCTTAGATCCTTAAAAGGGGCCTTAAAGGGATAAAATTAAGAAAATGTATAAAAATCTTCTTCTTAAGAACCAACAATGGGAATGACTTCATATTTGATATTTAGCATTTCTAGGAGGAGGATTACAAAGTTTGGAAATGAATAAATTATTTGATGAAAAACGACCCCAATGGGGGGGGGCTAAAATCAGCCAAAAATTCAAAATGTCTGATTTCAACCAAATTTGGTAGAAAGCATTCCCAATAGTGAAGGCAATCAAAGTTTGTATAGAAAAAAAGGTTTAGGGGTCAAAGTTCAAGTTAGAATTACAGGAGGATCATAGGCATATGCATTTGAAAGTTGTAGGGACTGATCAGAGACGCCCAATTTCTCTGAGAAACTCCGATTTTGTTTAAACAAACACTGCGCCTTTGATTGATGAAAAATTTTCTCCGATAATCTGCGGTTGTTTTTATAGTGTACAAGAAATTGCATTCACACCATCTGAGTAGGGCATTATTCGCCAATACACCGGTCGCCCGACTAGTAACTCCTCTGGCCTATTCGTTATTAACAAAACAGAGATAGGAGAATTATTAAATGCCACCGGTAGCCTAAAATTGCATTGTCAATGGTGCAAATTTTGTATAAACACTGCTATAAGCCTCATGGCCAATGCTGGACAGGCACAAAGGTTTCGGCACAAGTAGAGATGGACAACATACGTGACGGAGAAATGCTGGAAGGCATTGGTAGCCCTATGTCACCCAGAAAAAAAAAACAAGTCGGTGCATAACCAGACCTATCTTAATTAAGTTGTTTATAGTGTAATTTGTCTAATACTCTGAGATTTGTTTAGTAGGTATAATAAAAATATAAAATGAATTGCTGCTTGCTTTGAGTGAATTTTATTGCACAATCAGGTAAACCACGCAATACCACATACATGTGTCAATACAAATAAATTTATGTTGTTAGACAGTATTCAAACACAATTTTGCAGTCCCTAAAGAGTCTTGCATGATTCCCTTTCTTAAAGTTGGCCTTAACATGTCAATCACTTAATTTAAGCGATTGTTGCTCTTTTACTCAGGTGACCGTTAAGGCCCTTTGGGCCTCTTGTTTTTCATATATCAATTTAAGTAGTGAAAAAGGAAAGGATTTTTTTTTAGGGGGAAAATAACCAGCTAATGCGACTTTAACCAATGTTACACCAATAGGGCTAACCTAACAACATATAGTGAAACTACCTACGTCGCAAACTGTTGATTGTTTTAGATTTGTCTTTAAACAACAACAAGCAACTATAGCTCTACCCGCTGTGCTATTTTGGTATTTCAATATATCTGTCATTAATCATACCTGCCAATGGATGGGCGTGATTTTTCCCAAATACATCTTGTTTTAATTTGATTTTGAGTTGGAAATTGAAACGTGAACAGCCAGGTAAGAATTATTACCTGTATCAAACAGGTAATCACTTTCTATTTTTTCGAAGATTGTGTGACATTTATTTGAAATGTGGGACAAATGAAAATCTATTGTGGAAAGGCTTTGATTACAGATTGCCACAGATCAAGTGTAAATATTGCCCTAGGTTTCAATTTATTTGACTTCCATACTTTGACACTGACCTGTACATGTTGACAGACTCCTCGAGGTTTTATGAATCTTTATAACTAACTAAACTGTAAATAGTATAATGTGATAGACCCAGGTGAATAGTCCCATTTTTATCTCGTCAACCCCTGTGGTCACATTTAGACTTGCCCAAATTGGTGAATATTGCTGTCTACTCTCATAATTCAGGAGTCAACAAGTTCATATTGCATTATTATTATAGAATTTAGATTTTTAAATATACACTCCTGAATTCTGACAGTGGACGTCAGCATTTTTTGAAATGGGAGATTTCAAATGAGGCTACAGGAGTTGATGGGTTAAATATTTTAATTAATAAGATTAATACTTAAAATCTTTACATTTATTGTGACTCTTTCATAATATGCAATTTCCGAATTATCGTAAACTTCTATGGTTTTCTTTGTTGTCAAGTAATTTGGTTTATACTTGCAGGGATTCTCCACCCAATAGTTCAGTGCTGAAATAAGACCCCATTCCAATACAAACAAAAACGATTTTTTTTATTTTCTAAATTTGCAGTATGTAATTTCCCAATTGAAATCAAATGACAATGAATTTGAAGAGAATCTTGTATTATCAAAAAATTATGTGTATATTTAGATTTCCCTATTTCAGTGAAAAGTTGTTAAAAGTACAAATTCAAAAGGTCAAGTGCCCATTCCAAAAAAAGAGTTGAAAAACCTTCGCTTGAGCATACAAAAGATACAACGTAAAATGTGATCGGTACAACTCTCGTTAGTTCCTGTTCTTCCTGAATTTTTCAGGCAGTGGCAGTTTTATTTAGTTGGAAAGAAATGTATTCTTGGATAAAAGGCATCATGTTCTGGTCACAGACATTCTGACAAGTTATATTTTGAGTAGCCGCAGCTAATCAAGACATGGTTGTCACGGTTGTTCTAACAGTATTGTGACCTGTGGTCTGTCACTTCTGATCAGCAAGCCACACTAGAAACTGGGTAACTGGGTACTCTCCTCCACCAACTTCAGCTGATTTTGGTGAGAAAGTTTGCCAGTATACTTGTGGAAGGCTGGTGGTCTCTTCCTGGGTAACTGGGTACTCTCCTCCACCATTTAAAACTGGCCGCCACCATATAACTGAATAATTGCTGACTGTGGCGTAAAACACAATATCAAAATCCTACAGTGCTTTGAAGTGTGGGTAACCAGTGAATAGGGTATTGACCATAAGTACACAGGAACCTGTCTTTAGAGACCACCCCATCTGCCACTGAAATGTGTTCTCCCAAGACAGGTGCTCCCTCAAAAGAGGTTTTATATAAAGGATTAATTAACTGACTGATTTCTTTAATGTGGTCTTATAAGATAGGTGGACCTTCAAGATAGGGTTCACTGTATTTATAGAACAGAAACACTAGAAAAAGAAGGACCAACATTTACATCTTAAAATTGAATTCAAAGTAGAAAGGATGTTGGAAAAAACAGTCAACCCTTTCATCCCATTTATTTTTTCTGTTGTAGTAGGTCAGTCCATTATCGATTAGGGGTTGAACTGTTTGATGATAACTATATAATGAAATTAAAAGTAATAGTTGGTATCAAAGACAGCTTATTTACATTCTATTAAATACCTTACCATAAAGAAATTGCCTTTAAAAAAAAACAAGAACAAAGCTGTTGTTTTTGTTTTTCCCTTTGTAATAGAAATCAAAGAAAAATGTCAACAAGTGTAAGTTTTTTGTTTTGAATATTTCTTCAAATCTCTATTTATACACCTGCTGTTTGGATGTAAGGATATTTGTAAGTGTAGAAAACACTCCAGTAAGACCTAAGTACCCAAGGTAGGAGTCGTAACTCTCAACATATAAAAGTAAAGTGTCAACTCTTAGGTCTTGAGAGGTACTGATTGACCCGTGTCACTGTACTACAATGGGGGCACAACTCATAACTTGCGAGGGTGTATAATAAAAACATTCGTCAAACGAAAATGAGTGTCACAACAGAGCTTTTTACGATTACTGATCCTGTTTTTTTTTTTGTTTTTTTTTTGGATGGCAATATGATACAGATACCTGCAAAAACCGGTAATGTTATAACAGTAACTTATTGTTTTTAGACGTCAAGTTACAGGGATCTCCATGGATGTAAATTTAACGACGGAGCTATCTTTGACTCAACACAACCCCCACCCCCAAACACCACCTGCACACATCCCCACCAAAAAAATCTAAGAGTCATGACTTTTACAATTACAGATTACATTTGAAATTATTTAATTATTTATTATTCTCGGACATCTGTTAAAAAAGTGAAATTTTATCTATTCCTTTACTGAATATATCACAGTTGAAATAATGAATGTTTAATATCAATTAGATATGAAGTATAAAGTATTACATGTAGATTAGGTGAGGGTAAAAGAGCATTTTTGTTCTGTTGGAGACACAGACTTTACACCATGCTACACTGACATTAAAATATAAATCAGTCAATTGTATGCATATTTATCTTTCAATTAAATAATTTAAATGTGAAAACTTAAATAAATTAAATCATAGAATTAAAGTGCAAATAAAATTCATGGAACTTATTTTTGAAATTTGTACAGTTTTCATCGATTGGGTTTGGTGTTGTTCTGTTCTTTTAACTTAATGGAAGGGAAATACGGCCAATTGCATTGCATTTCGGTTGTGGTTAATCATTTCCATTGGTAAATTAATGAATATACTATTATATATATAATATTGTTTGTTTTTCTTCTGTCTGTTAAGGCATTAATGCCAAAAATTCATGTTCCGAGATAAATTTGTTTATGTTAGATATTGTCGCTGTCTTTCAGGACAGCTTCTACTGTATACCACTAATCTGTGTACACTTTCATAGAAGGGTAATCTTCTGATACATTTTACGACATGATATTTCCATACAGACCCTGATAGACGGCATACAAGGAATCTCTGATGTTCTAGGACTTTAGCAATAATTTAATTTAATTTTTCTTTTCTAGAATCTTCACAAAAATCAGATGTGTTAACAGAGTTAATATTGATGTATGATTTTATATTCATGCATAATGAATATATGAAAAAGGAAAACAAATTGATGAAGCATGCAATTTGATATACACTTTTATATAGGCATGTACAACCTTATTGAATTTTACGCATATAAATCACTTTTTATAACAAAAAAACGAGGAAAAGAACAAATTCCATTTGTAACCAGATTCTGTGTGGTACACATTACAGGATGTATCACTATACATTTTCCAGAACCTGAAAAAGCAGATAAGTAAAACGATAACCAAAGCATTGTAAACTCACATTCATAATAGAACTAATATCTCTAGAGTTGAATTGAAATTTTATTTTTATTTAAAGTGTTTTTGTGTGGAGAATGAATGAGATTTTTTTTCAGTGAAATGAATATATGAGTAGTGTAGTTACATGTATGATTATTGCCTATGAATGTTTGACTTTGCCTGTTGGTGTTTTACTTTTTAGCTCACCTGAACTGAAGGTTCGCGTGAGCTTTTCTGACCACCTTTTGTCCATTGTCTGTCCATCTGTCTGTCTGTTAACTTTTCATATTTTCGACTTCTCCAAAACAGCATTTAAAGGAAGCAAGCACTTAAGGTCCTCTACCAAGTTTGTTAACTTTGACCGGATCAGCCCAGGGATGGATCCAGGGTTCCAAAACAGCATTTAAAGGAAGCAAGTACTTAAGGTCCTCTACCAAGTTTGTTAATTTCGATCAGATCAGCCCAGGGATGGATCCAGGGTTTGTCAAAATAGGCCTCAAGGGGTAACCCTCTATAAAAATCTTCACCTCCAGAACTGCTGCATGGATTGAATAAGTGATCTACATAAATGTATGATTCAAGTATGATAATTTCGTAGAAATTGGGAAATGAATTTTTTATGTGTATTTTGAGGACTTTGTCATTTTCATTCATTTTTGTATGATTTCTATGATTTCCTTCCCTTTTATTCATTTTGATGGATTTATTTTGTGTTTTACCAGTAATTAGATAGAGAAATGCTCTTTTGAAAAAAAAATTGCTGATATTTAATTTTTTTAATTTTTCAAAACTACAAAAATGAACCGGCACTGGTTGGATGCATTTTCCCCCAACACCATTAGTTTATTCTTCAAATCTGTTTTATAGGAAGGAAGTACCCAAGATTTCCTGCCAAGTTGTTTTTTTTTTTTTTTTGGCCAGATCAGTTCAAAGGTGGATCAAGGGTGGGGCAAAATATGTCTCAGGGGTACTCCCGTTTGACAATCTTCTTCTCCAAAACTACTGCATAGATTGAAAAACAGTTGCATCTGAATGATTTACATGGATGTAATTTTGTGCTTTTTGAATAAATTGGAAAATTCATTTTTACCCTAATTTGTCATTATCATTTATTTTTATGTCTCCTCCATTCCAAAAGAGTGCTATAATAATTTATAATTGAGATTCCCATATTTGTATTGTAAGACATTTACACTTTTCAGGTGAGTGATATAGGCCTCCTGTTCTGTGAGTGTTTGACATTGTCTGTGGGGGTTTGACCTTGCCTGTGAGTTGGTGTTATACTTTTCCTTTGGGTGTTTGACATTGCCTGTGAGTGTTTGACTTTGCCTATGAGTTTTTGACTTTGCCTGTGAATGTTTGACTTTTCCTTTGAGTGTTTGACTTTGCCTGTTGGTGTTTGACTTGGCCTTTGGGTGCTTGACTATCTCTGTGGGTGTTTGACTTCGCCTGTAAGTGCCTTTACCATTGGATTGATGTTATACTTTTCCTTTGGGGTTTTTACCTTGCCAGTGAGTATTTGACCTTGCCTGTGGGTGTTGGACTTTACCTTTGAGTGTTTGACCTTGCCTGTGAGTGTTGGACTTTTTGTGTTGGTGTATCACTTTTCCTTTGAGTGTTTGACCCTGCCTGTGGGTATATGGCTTTGCCTGTGGATGTATGACTTTACCTGTTGGTGTTTGACCTTGCCTGTAAGTGAGTGTTTGACTTTGCCTGTGAGATGATTATACTTTTCCTTTGAGTGTTTGACCTTGTCTGTGAGTATTTGACTTTGGCCGTTGGTGTTTGACTTTTTCTGTGAAAGTTTAACTATGTCTGGGGGGTGTTGACTTGCCTGTTGGTGTTTGACTTTTCCTGTGAAAGTTTGACTTGGCCTGTGGATGTTTGACTTTGCTTGTGAGTGTGTGACTTGTGAAAATTGTATTACTTTAAGAAGTACACTGAGGGTATATAATGAAAACCATATGATTGTCATAACTCTTACATATAACAGATCAGACCCTTTTGCATAGGTTACTTTGAGAATTCTACTCAGCTATAGCAAATTCCAGAATCTGATTGGCTAAGTTACAGATGGTCAAGTTATGCCCCCTTGATTCTAACTTGATTTTCACATGACAAGTTTGTCATGGTAACAAAAAATTTATTCTGCTACTATAAAGGATGACAGTATTAATAGCAACATTTACAGAATAATGGTGAGGGTTAACTGTTATTGTTTGGTATAAGGTATAAATTATAGTGTGTTTGCATATGGCATTTTGTTGGTAAGAATAAACAGTGTTTAGGTAAGTTATTAAGTCCTGTTTGTACTGGAGATTTTAATATCTAGTGACAAACCAATTGAGGCTGTTCTTGAACTGACCAACTTTAAGTTTTAAAATGGCCATAGGTAAATAAGTGCTTTTTAACATCTCAGAACTCGACAAGATAAATGTTTTTGTTTACAATCACAAGTAAACTTATATTAAATAGCAACAAAGCTATATCGTCACGGTGACTTGAGGTTATTTTTATATTTGATAGAAGTATTTCTCCTTAAAGGGTTAAAGTATTGATCATTGAACTAGAGTGTGAACAAGTGGGTTATATTTAGAATCTCTCTCTCTCTCTCTCTCTCTCTCTCTCTCTCTCTCTCTCTCTCTCTCTCTCTCTCTCTCTCTCTCTCTCTCTCTCTCTCTCTCTCATATATATATATCACCATCACAAGCATGTACATTTAGTGCAGTTACATTTTTCGTTGGTCGCTCATTTAATTCCCCGATTTTTTGTTAATGCAACCCAAATTTGATTCCATTATTTGTTAATGGAAACGTCTTGATCTTTTCCTCCTGACACACTGGTCTACTTTGTTCGAGTGCGCTATGCGGCAGTGGATTTCTCTTTAAATATTGGTAGCCAATACTTGTAATGAAACTAAACACTGTTTACATTTTCATATCGACGATAACAACAAACTGTTTGTCTTTTATATGTTTGATGAACGAGGATCGTTGTAACCTGCCGACATATAACACATACCGTCTGCCGCGAGAGTCGCGCGGTAAATCTAATGTCTTCATTATTTATAGTCAACACTCAACAGGTGCTTGTTCCTAGTCAGTCGTACACTCGCGTCGTTCTACTAGTAAATATTAAATAAAAAACCACGACTGGAGTAAGATATTACAGAAACAAGGGAGAATAATGAAACGCTTGCGATTTTGTATAACTCTCCATTTGCGCGTCTAGTGGGTGTAAGGGGGGGGGGGCACCCTCATTTGATTTTAGTTTTTAAAATATCAATGATGAGGGATGCTTGAAAGAAAATATTTTTTTTCGTTATTTTTTGTGTGCAGAGGCCATAAAATGCTTCCCCGCAGTTTCTATTTTTTTATCGAGAAATTCAGCCATAACATTGGTCAGACTTCCTTTGTACCCTCCACTAAAATATTTCCAAAACTAAAAACAAACATTGTTTAACAGCCAATAATTAATTTCTTTATATATTTCATTGATGTCATTCAATAAATTTTCAAACAAATTTATATTTTGAATTAATGTCCTCCGCATTTTTATAATTTTTTGGGAAATACATGTATTTGAGTAGGGGATGCAAAAGGAAGTCTTTCCTTAGCATTTGTATGTGTCAACTGTCAAGTCCATTCCATAGTGGAGGCAGTAAGATACCTATCCATTTGAAAACAGGTTCTAATGCACTAAAATATAGATTTGATTTCAGGAAATAAGACAAAGGGCGAAAGCTGTTATCACTAACAAATTTCCCAAAATTTTCTGAAGAAGCATGTCTTCTGATCCTCGTGCACTTTATTACCTTGAAACCATATCTGCAGTATTGAATTGTCCGTGTAGTACTTCCTGTAGCGCACAACACGATTAGCTCATAACCCACCCCTTGAAAAATTCCTGAATCCGCCACTCTTCTGTCGATGTATTCTAAGCCTCTGTGTATTATAGATTCCCGTTCCTAGCATTCTGCCATTTATACTAATATATGTATGAGGGGAAATATATTCACTTTTTGTTGACACAATGTTGGTTTTAAATACAAGAAGGTTACAGTCAAAGCATTCGATATCATTGCAGTATAGATAATATAGGTATGTTGACGGGATTAAATAAACATATCATGTTCAACACAAGTTTGGACTCGGAAAGTTTCTTGTAGATTTATGACTGTGACCAGGTAATAAATTCGTATATATAGATGTATTAAAGGATTTTAAACTAGATTGTTATTACTTTTACGTTCTCTTCTTATCTCGCCTCTTTTTCGTGTATTTTTTGTATTCAATTTCCAGTTCTTACCTTTTGGACGATCATCTTGTGAATTAGAATTTCGTCATTTTGCCAAATATGGCATTGCAGCGCGTGCGTGTGTAATTATATTACGTGACTGCATGCTTATAGCTATCTAAACGTCGGAATGATAAAAGAATGAATGTTGTCTCGCACCATTAATTTACTTTTTCTTTTTTCTTTCTTTTTACAAAAAATGTAAACTACTTTTGAAATAATTGTACAGCCTGCATGCTTATTACCTGGATCCGTCAGAAGTAATTTTTAGAGGTTTTATTTTTTTTTTCGGGTAAAGAATGAGGTGCTTATTTGTTTAAGCACTGTGGTCTAGGTTAGGAATCTGTTAGTATTCCTGAAAACGTGTTAAAATGTGGATCGTACTTGGATAAACGTCATAATCCCTGTGTGTTGGGGTTACTAAGCGCATTGTCGCTAATTGTAGAAATGATTATGGTGTCACAAACATCTGGTTATGTAACATTCAAACTTTATATTGGTATCCATAATGTACATAAATCTCGTGATCGCGTTAGCTTTAAATTTGAGCTGAAATGTTAGATGTATGTAATGTGTGTAGTGTATAGTATGATGAGGCTAGGATTAGTGAAAACATCGCTGCAACCGTACAGGATTATGGAAGATTCATGTAAAGAACCTTAATCCTAGCATTGGATTTTGGTTGGTTGTATTGTTGCTTAAAGTCCCACTCAAGAATCTTTCACTCATATGGAGGCGTCACCAAATGCCAATGAAAGGGCTTCAAATTTTTGACTTATGCTTACGGTCATTGAGTAGTGAGTTTTCTTTAACGTACCGAAACCTACTGTGACACAGGACCTCGGTTTTTACTGTCTCATCCAAAGGACAGGAATCCGACCTGTCGCCGACTGGACTCGAAATTCACGATCAAAGAGTCGAGTGCGCTACCGACTCCTAGCATTGGAAGTTTTGTGGTGTATGTATTTACTTTTATGGGAAGAGGCCGTTTATACAGTTGTCGTAACTTTTGACCAATCACATATTCATTCCATGTGAAAATAAGATAAACCAAAAGTAAAAAGAGTACAGCTGATATAACGTTAGTAGTTATGTGTTTGTTTGTATAATGTTTGATTAACAGGGAGATGGCACTGTTAACGCGAATTCTTACATGATAATAAACTGGGAGTTTAATCAACTCATCTAACTTGAACATATATGGCTCTAGAGTCAAAGTTATCATGAATCGCAAAAATATGTTTGTAATCGTCTAATGCGAAGATCGGAAACCATCAGATGAGACCAGGTGTAACAGAAGACATCATTCACGGTCAGAGGCTTAGACGTTATCAAAGCCATCATTTGTTAAACGTTCTTGGTTCTACCGACATCTCTTATACAAACTCAAAATTTGCAGTCTGTTGGTTTTGTTAATATATCGCACCAACTCGTTGAAGCAAAAACACGGATCTTTAAGAAACGGTTTTATAAAGGTCGTAATCAGATTAAAGGGGCCTTTTAACTAGCGATCAATACACGCGCATTGACCCTATTAACCTCCCATTGGATAAAAATGCTTTTGTTACAAATTTTTTGATACTTTAAGCAATTGTATTGATATTGTTATGTGACTGTTATTGTGTAATGGTGTTGGTTTTTTTTACCGGAACGACGTTGCTCAGGAGCCCTGAATCGTAACAAAAACCGGATTGGTATCTTTGATTTTTAAATCTTTTTTTATGTTGTGATAAAACTGCCATGAATGTGACAAAAACGATGATCCTGTTTGGCCAAGCCCTTCAATATAGATCGTTAATCTCAGATAGTCTATACAGCTATGTATTGGCGTTCCACATGTACACGGATTAGCAACCATGGGGTTCGCACTCGGATGAAGTTGTGTCCGAGCATTTCGAATAAATTTATTATTTACCTTTTATTAGTTTCTAGTTTGCTTGAAGTAGCTGTTCTTCGCTTTCAACAGAAGTTCAAGTTTTATCGCTGGCCGTGGCAGGGTTCTGCATTAATATCGAACGAGCCGTTGCGAATATTTCTTATTTTGTATAAGTAGCATCATTAATTTCTGTCGCCCAACGTGGCGAGAGGCTTTGTCTGAACACGACCTTCCTAGTGTTGTAGCTTTGTTTTTTTATTCTACTTCATAGATACAATTCGATCTGATTAATCCTTTCCAATCCCATGTATTCAGATGCTGTTGTGTATTGTTATATTAGTTGATTCTGATTTATAGGCTGGAGTGGGTTACGTTGGATACTATTTCCTTTCGAAAACAAATATATCAAGGTCTTAAACGTATAATTCGGTTGTTTTGTTTCTGTTGGATGATAGTACCTTGAAGAAAGAGGAGAGAGAGAGACTCTTGCAGACCAAAATCTTGAGTTTGTGTCCATTAAGGATCGAGGTGAAAGATAAGATCTGGCTGACGAATTCCGGTCCCCAGTGCCGATGAACTTCGGAATTATTTAAGTCCAAGAATTTTTGTATTCTAGACCAATCAGATTCCATAATGACCAGAAGTTGTGCTACATTTTCTGTGTCAAGTAATCCTTATGCGTTACGATACTGGACTAAAGATAAATATCATTTGATTTAGAATTTAGAAAAGATAATGCCTTAAAGATGAGTTGTAAGAAATTTATTCGAACACGCTGACAACGCTTAAGATGGTCAAGCCATATCTCCATTACGGCGAAAATACCATTCTTTTTGTGTTCATATAGTTTAAAATATTATTCAATTTATTAACTGTAAAGTATAGGCGAATAAATATATACATTGTATATCGGAGTCATGTTCACGGAAATGGCAGGATTCGTGACCGAAATTCATTGCTTAAATAAGGTATCATTTTTAATTTTAAAAAAAATTGGAAAGCACTCCTTTCTCAGGTGTAATCTGCAATGAATTCTGAAATATTATCTAAGCTTCATCCCCAAGTGGTATCGGATAGTTTCAAACTGCGCTAGCATCTTGATTGTGTTCCAGTCAGGAGTCTAGAAAACGCATAATAGTACATATATACAACATACCCACAATATAAACTCGTTTTCTACAGTAAAAGTTGAAGAATTCGCGTAGATCACAAACTTCGAGGTTTAGAATTCGGTAAACGTGATGTCGCTTAGGATTCGCAGATTTGAAGAGAGAAACTGAGAGAAAAGTTTGATAGATAAATTGTGACGGGCATGTTTGAGTTTAACTTGTACTTCAAGTTGTCTTGTAATTTGAGGAGTACATATAGATGTTCTCTAGTGTTATACGTGTATTGATCAAGTCGTAAATCTCTTAACTGACAAGTTTATGGAGAATTCGCCACTTGAACGTTTCGGTTAGTATATCGGGTCGATAGCTTTTATCTTATTACAGTCCAAGAATACATTTGTGTGGTGGTACCCGTGTTTTAGAAAGAAAGAAAACAAGCCGCAACCCTGGCTAATAACTGACATTTGAACATATGGAGAAACTTTATTTAATTATATAAGTATTGAATATCGACATTTTCAGTTAATTAGGTATTGTGCAAAATACTAATACTTGATTCTAAATATGGACAATTCACATCTTTGAAACATAAGATAGAGTGAAACTGGCCAATTCATTAAACATGAGGAAAGAGACGTAAATCATGAACGGAAGTATCATTGGTTTACCAGGAGTTTACCAAACATTGGGGAGAGCCGGCCTGGCTCAGTCAGTAGCGCGCTCGACTCTTGATCGTGAGTTTTTGAGTCCGGCCAGCGGCAGGTTGGTTTTCTGTCCTGCGGATGAGACAGTAAAACTCGAGGTCCCGTGTCGCAGTTGGTGCCGGCACGTTAAAGAACACTCACTGCTCATTGACCGTAAGTGCCGAGCATAGCCCAAAATGTGAAGCCCTTCACCGGCATTTGGTGACGTCTCCTTATGAGTGAAAGATTCTTGAGTGGAATGTTAAACAACAATAAACAAACAAACAACCGACCAAAAAATCGGAACATGATAGAAGTAAGGCCAATGTAACGTCATGTTTTGGCTTACGTGATGGTAAATCTTGGACGGAAGTAAGGCCAACGTAACGCCATGTTTTTGGCTTACGTGATGGTAAATCTTGGACGAAAGTAAGGCCAACCTAACGCCATGATTAGGCTCACGTGATAATTAACCTTGGACGGAAATAAGGACAGCATTTTTGGCATACCTGATAGTAAATTTTGGACAGAAGCAAGTACAACGCAACTTGATTTTTTTCTGCTAACTTTATTGTCGTATAGACGAGTTCGGGTAAGTTGACCAACTTTAAACTTGAATACAATTGTTCTGGGAAAGAACGCATGTTTTGCGTCCGTTCAAATTATAGGAAATCAATGCACTTGGACATTTCATAAAAATAACATTGGAAATTTATAAGCAAATGAAATTTGTATTTGTATTACACAAGATATCCCATATGCTTTGTAACGTTTGTATTGTTGTTCATTGTCCACGGATATATTGTCGATCGGATACAGAAAAAACGTCCACGTTTCCGCATCGCTTAATCGAATCAAACCCCCGTGAAACAATTTTCCTATTGGCTCTAACGTCACGGTTTGTGCCTCCAGTTGTCTTTCTTTGTTTTCCGTAGATCCGTACACAATAGCAGATGTGGATAAGCTTTGACCATGAGTCAGTACTGTTTCTGTATTGCTTTTTTGCGCGTACAAAGGGGATCAGTCATTTAATCACCTATTTAACTCTGTCTCGAGTCTTTTTACATGGACGATTGGAAAAAAAGGAATAAAAGTTTAAAATTTTTTGATCACGTGGGGATAATAATTATGTGGTCACCTGAGTTTAATTTAAGATATATCCCCGTTTCGCCAAAAGGAGTGGGACAAAAATACACTACAAACATAAATTTGGAAATCACGCGGGTCTCCTTATCAAGAAGAAATTACCTCATTCGGATATGCATGTGGATTACGAAACTTCGGATTGGTAATATTGTTTTTTGTCACAAGTCTGATTACTGGTATGGCGTTGTTTTACCAGGGAAATGTCATCAACACTCACTTCTCACTGACACCCTCCTCCTTGCCATTGGCGAGAAACATCTATAAACCCCGATGTTGTAACCATGTGGTCTTTGAAGGTCCCTCGGTCCAGTTTATTATGTTACAACTATTTTACAAGTAGAACAATTTTTTTTATTTCTTTAAATAAATTTGAATTGCTCGGGTTTGAAAGCAGGGAACTTACAGGTATTGATGTAATTCATTGTTCCAATATTTCATTTATCTAGATGAAAACTTGACAAAGACTAAGATGCCGGGTATTTTGACATGACAGGACAATGTTGATAATTAGCACTGTAAGTAAAATATTAATCCTGGTGCGTAAATAGAAAGTCTTACCATTTGTTTGTTAATTCATTTGTTTATTTATTTAGAGAAATACTTGTATTTCTTTACTTCCAGTCGAGCCGACCTGGCTCAGTCGGTAGCGCGCTCGACTCTTAATCGTGAGTTCGAGTCCAGCCGGTGACAGGTCTGTTTCCTGTCCTTTGAATGAGACAGTAAAAATCGAGACGCCGATCATAGGCCAAAATTTTTAAGCCTTTCACCGGCATTTGGTGACGTCTCCATATGAGTGAAAGATTCTTGAGTGGGACGTTAAACAACAATAAACAAACAAACAAACTTTACTTCCAGTCCACTAATTAGGGGCAAAAACATGGAAACACTACCCCATATTCTTTTCCCCGACTTTCTCATCGGGTACAATGATGTTTAACGGTGACAAGGTTTACGAAGTCGTGAAATGAAATGAACGTATTCCCATCAGCGGATATATTCCTTTTATACTATTATTATCTTGCTGATACCTATTGTATATGTATCAATTGATAGTTTCACTCTTGGTGAATTATTATGTGTTGTATAAACCTACAAATAGACATATCACACTTATGTGTTTTAAGTTTTATTTTTTAGCTGATCGGTATTCGTTCAAAGATCGTGTTGTTTTTCGCTACATACCTGTATTACATATTTTGGGGATACTAAGGTGTGCATTGATAAGCGGTTGCTAGAGCGAAGCGACTTTTTTTATCTTCGGTGTGTTTACCAGTATTTGCATTTAAATGTGGCGCATCTTATTAATTCACTTTTCGAATATCAAGATATTAACAGGTATTTATTTATTATTTACTTTACATAAAAGGCTGTGACGTTACACACCTAACCTAGCTCATGTGCGTGCATGTATATCGGGCAGGCAAGGTTGTGTTTTGTTCGACCTAAAAGGCACGTGGAAATTCGCGGTCTTTCACAAGTAAATCGCGAAACTTGATTTAAAGTACCAACCAAGAACGAAGAAAATAAATCGATAAGGCGATAGCCTTACCTGTGTGCGCCTCTAGTACCGGTGGTTTTTACCTGGGATTATATTTGACTACCTGTGACCCTATTACAACACAACCATGAACAAAAGCTTCTATAGTTCGGGTGTACAGACGTGCTTTCTGTCGCTAAGACTGAATGCACTGGTTAAGTGTTTACTACACATGGTAGAAATTGTTCTAGAACTTTGATTCAATTCTTAGTGGATGTCGTTACTTTGAGAAGAAAAATAACAAGGATGTATTTACATAATCTTGTAAAATACTGTCCGGAATCGTCAAGTCGAAATTTGATTTTACGGCTGAACAAGAAAGTCGCATTGTAGCTGCATGTGTGTCAACAAACACAATATATTTGATCGGGTTTTCTTTGTTTGTCGATGTTTGGAACTTACTTGAGCTGTGCGAGTATGTGTAAAAATTCATGTCAGGCGTACGGGGAGGAATTCTGAACATTGACTTTAACGAGGACTTCAAATATTAAAAGGAAAGTTGATTTGTTCCACCGAGCACGTGTTCTGAAATGTTAAGAGTGCCGTAAGAGAACTGAGGCGAGCGGAAGAAGACTCGCGCGAGGCTTAAACGGGTAAATTTATTTAAGGAACAGGATTCAACTTGTATAGCAGTTTGTTGTAAGTTTTCATTCTAAACTGAATTTAGATGTGTGTACCTATGATAACTGGATTCCATTTGCCCTTCAAAACAGTGTATATGTGTAATTATATTGAAATTAAATTTGTACGTTTCTATTAAGAGATTTGAAGAACACAAGCAAGAATGGATTTAGTAACCTTCAAGTTGAATGAACTTGTCGGTTTCTCACTTATGGGGAAAGGATAACCGTCACAGAAGTAAGTGATTATAAAGATACTTGGATGAAAGTTGCCTGCGATAATGAGAAGATCCGCCTGTTTGAACGGTCGTTTTATCAATGATCTCAACCCGGTTTTAATCCGCCTATGGTTTTTATGATGTTATTCATGACATGATACGATGATATATTGAAATGGTGATATGATAATTGATAATACATGTTTAAGAGTAGCTAGATCCGCCAATGGTTTGCTTGATAATATTAAAAACAATATGATGAAATATTGCTAGATTTTATGGTAGTTTAATAGAATAAAGGTTAGGCACGTGTTTACGCATATCTTAACCCGTGATCCACCAATCTCTTTTCTGGTTTTGATCGGCAGGTTCTCCTCTTTGACCATTTTACTAGATCGATGTACTAAGTCATTTCATTTCCTCGTGTGTATTTTGGGGGGAAAATGGCATCAATATTACTCACGTAAATTTGTATTATTAAATCAGGAATCGTGTTTTTTGAGAAGTTATACTCTCAGTCAGATACCCGAGCCTTTCGTAATATTTTTAGAAACTTGGTTTTATAGTTTATACTGGTGTTTTTCGTATTAACCTCGAAGTTCAAAATTTGATGTCATTTTATTCATTATGTCAATTATCTATCAGGAAAGGAGTTAGTCCAACTTTGTGTCTGACAGTCTTATTGTAAACACAGAAAATGCTGGGATATTTTAGCAAATTAACAGTGTTGATGAACACTAATAACTCTCTCACTCTCTCTCTCTCTCACTCTCACTCTCTCTCTCTCTCTCTCTCTCTCTCTCTCTCATTCATTTTCCGCTCTTAGGTCGGGGTTGCTAATGCTTTCAGTTTTAGCAAGTATTATCCGTATGACAGTAAATCACAGATTTAATACGACTGCAGGTATTTGTTAAATTTGTCCTACTTTCTTGGTTAGCGGCCCAGGTATGTGTTTCTAGTTATCACTTACCTGTCGATTGTCACTATGATAAGATAGATAAGCGTTTTTGAAGTTTGCAAATCTGTGTCATACATTGAATCTCAACAAATTACCATGGCTGTGTCAAAACGTACATACACAGCACGCACATGCCTTATTACCACTGAAAGTGCGACAGGGACCCCCCTTCCGATAAGTTATGTAGATGTATGCGTGATATACATAGCAAGGTGATCATGAATATTGCAACGATGATTCGCATGCTTGCTTTTCACAAGAGTTGGTTTTGGAGGGCCTTTTCACCGGCGACACTGAGTCAATGTCATTATAAGTTAGATCTTTGTTGATAAAAGGGATTATTGCTGTTTAGAAAAGGTTGCAAACATTTATATGGCCTTATGTACAACTCCAGATCTGGGGGAAATGTTTAAACAGGAAATATATATAACCATCCCCGCAAGCAGTTAATTTTGTTGTAGTTTCAGTGGTTTTAATATTCTTTCATTCTTATATCGAACACATCAGATTATCAGTTATTTTTGTGTTGTTTCGACAATGGTTTTAATTCTCTCTCCACCTTATCTCTCTCTCTCGTGCGCGTACATATATTCGATTTTCAAAATATTTTATTGAACGGTGCCTTGGGATATCGGAATCGGGCTTTAGTTGAACAAGTCGATCAACTTTACAAAGTTGACTGGATTTACAAAAACAAATGTAATCGCTTATTTAAAAATAAGTTGTCAAACATCAGTTCTGCTCTATTTACTAGTACTGTTCTAGTTCACATTTGGAGATTCATAAATGCTAGGGTAAGATGGCCAACAAGGGGAGATAACTCGGTAGATAAACTGTAATTGCGTTGCATTTATTTAACTGCATAACGTTAGGAATTTACGGGACGATTCGACACCCATGACTCTCATTGAATTGTAATACAAGAATATCTGGACAGAGATCTGACACGCAATTAAATCTTCAATTAATATTTAAACTGCGATATCGATAACTCGAATACAATGGGTAATATGTTAAAAAGCTTAAGTAGACCGTACCGGTAAGACGTCTTGGAATTGTTTGGGGTTGTTGTCTTGTTTTGATATAAACATTTGTTTTCTTATCGATAAAACTTGGTAATGTTTTGTGTACCTGGGGATAAATAAAAAGGAGATGAGTTCGGAGTTAACAAATTCATGAGATGATAAGTTTTGTGCGTCATTACGAACATAACGGTCCCTGCATGTTTTAGATTTAGTGATAGAACTTGTCCATGCGTGTTACAACTGAACGGTAACCGTATTTCATTTTGTATAAAGTCTCGTTACTCTTGTGTCTTACAAGTACATGTTATAGATATGTGAGGACAATTCATTGAATGCGTTACTTTTATATCGATATACGGGTAAAGGAACTTGCCAACTATTGGGATGGAAATTTTGAATAAACGAGAAGCGACGTGTATACTCTCATTATTGACAGATACAAGTGTGATTGCAATAATTCATAGTTTTGGCACAATTTCTTACACTATGATATTGGAATTTGTACGTCGTTTATATATTCTTATGTACGTGTCCGTTCTCGTCGTTGTAATTTGTGGTTTTTCATTGAAGATTGGGGACAGAGTGGTTCTATCCCCGCTGGAACATGAGCTGATTTTTGTGAGAAATTTTGCTAGTTTACTTGCAGAAGTTAGGTGGTCTCTTCCCTGGAACATTATAACCGTGTTCTCTCCTCAACTGAGTACGGGAGTAAAACACTTCATAATTCCTTGCTGATTGACCCCTGATTCAAATGGCCTTTTGTGATTTTATGTCAGAACAGATTAGTGTATCTTCTTTTAATTACAATTTATGTGTAATAATTACAGCGTATGTGTTGAACAACTTCACAGAAGTTCCTACGTCGTAAGGTAGCAAAATGGTATTTCTAGCTACGATCAATGAAAGAGCTTATCTTCCTATCTGTTGGGAACATGACATTGTTTTATGTTACCATGCCTTTATTAATTTTTATGTTATTTGTGAAAACTCCGTAGCGTTGTTTATCATTGCTATTAATTTTTCGACATTTGAACTTGTGATAATCCTGCCTACTGTAATTTAAAGATTAGTACGGTAGTCTGGTTTTGGCGTATTTCATATTAAATAATAGACGTCAGTATTACACAGGGATTGTCGTTCTTTGAATACAAGGTCGTAAAGACGAAGCGATGCCGCATCTATATTAATCATTTTAACCTTTGTTTTAAGTTTGTATTCTAAAGCTTTAGAGGTAGCAAAGCTCCTGTTGTATAGGCTTATGATTTCTATTTAACTTACGCATTCGTTGGGGTGTTTTACATACATTTTGATCGTCTGACGGGGTTGAAAGATTTCTTTTAAAACCGCATGCCGTGAGTGGCTGACGCATCTGGTTTTGTCGAACATTGTTTTCATCGGTAAATATGGATTATCCGTACGCAAACAAAATACGGTTTAATCTCGTTCTTAGACTAATTTTTTCCATTCTTTAAAATCATTGACCTATACGATTTATGCCATTATTATCCGCTAATCCTTGTAATTTGTAAATGTCTTAGATAAGCGACCTCTGTATCGTAATAGGGTAGAATAGGTAAATGAATGGGCATACGTACAACCCCAAACCCCTGTCAAACAGGAACCGGAAATAGCGCAATTCTGGTAGTATAATCACACTTCCATGTGTATTACATATTGGTGTTTTTTTTTCCATATTCTCAATTTCTTGAAAAACAAAATGTATTAAAACGCGCATAAATAAATCCCGAATTATCATAAACCAGATTTCTGAGAACTTGTCTTTCCCACGGTTTGGAGCAGACATCGTTTTTCTTCCCATAATTCCCATGGATATCATATGATTCCTCCGTTACGTTACAATGGATTAATGATCTTGCTTCATTCAGTCTTTGGTTTAGTTCATAGTGTCTTTTTTCTTTGCATAAATTTGTACTAATTTTTCTTTTTTTTTCTTTTAGAACTAGGGAGAGACTCGTAATGCAGTGGTTAATGATTATGCAGTAACAACGACAGCAAGTGCCCGGAAAACTGCAGATAGAACAGTATATAATCAAACGGCATTATGATCAAAGAAGTATAATTCCCAACGAACATATTTGAATCGCTGGAGTCTGATCCATTGGTGACTACAAATAAATTACATAAACGACACACATCTTGGCAGGGGATACGATGTGTTTGTATAAATAACCCACACAAGAACGTATGGGACACATTAATTCGTTGTCATGGGTGTACAGATGTCAGTATTGAAATCTGAATGCCACAAAAATTCTTATTCTTTTTATAGAGGTAATATTGATCACGTGGCAATTTAAATACGGTGGTTGTAGCTTTAATGACGAGAAATACGGGATGACAGGTGCGCAGGAATGACGTGAATAGACAACTGGTAAGTTTGTGAAATGACCGACACCACAAGAAACCAAAGAACTGAAACGGCACTTGCACCAGGCAAACTACTACTTCCGTTACAGAAAGGGTCATTTTCAAGTAGGTCATGATGGGTGCAATAGTTCATGTCATAGAAAGTTGAATTGCACCTGTCCCGGCCTGCTTACTATGACGACTACATCAAATGTGTTTTGTTCTTCAGCTTATATCTGTTCCTTCCCGGGTTAGCTTTCACTATTTCGATTGCTTACTCATTGATAAGCATGTTATTCAAAATGGCAATAAAGCCGTCCTCCCGTATAGCTGAAAAAATGTTTTAATGTTTTCTAATAAAACTTTTAACTGTTGAGTCTATAATAAATTGTTGATTAGACCTCTGTGTGGATACTAGTGAGATACACTTTTCCAGGATAATGCTTTGTCAGAGCGATCTACTCTGTTATAAATATTTTAAGAATAGTTAACAAATGATCCAGTAGCATAGTCGTGTCTAACGTATTACTTTTTATACTACTCAGTCATGATTGCTGGAAATCCATCCTTACACAACGGAGACAAGACCATCATATAGTCTCCTTTAAATATGTATTTTTCGTACATTCAATCAACAATTGACAGTTGCAGAGAGGAAAATGAAGTCAGAGTCGGTGCGGGCGAGACTTGTGTAATCTGTTGGACTTCAAACCAAATTGCACTTGTCCCGGCCTGCCTCGATTTTGTACAATCTGCGTGAATTTGATGGCAGAGTGAAAGATAATTCTGTGAAATAAATAAAGAATACTATCTATCTCTCTCTCTCTCTCTCTCTCTCTCTCTCTCTCTCTCTCTCTCTCTCTCTCTCTCTCTCTCTCATGGACTTCTAAATTGAGCTTGTGATAATGTGTCTTCAGGTATTCATACATGTATTTTAATTGTTACATTCATCTGCATGTTATGCAGTGATGGTAAGGTCATTGTTACGCACAAGAAATGTCATCTGATTGTTGAATAATGGAAGAAGGGGTAAGACTGCCTGAACTTACAAAAATATGTTGCTTCCTTAGATCATTTGACAGATATTGTCTCGCTGTAAATATGTTATACCGCTTCAACAATTCTTACCAGTATGTTTCCCCACCCTTTCACTGAAGGAGTTATTCAAACGTCATTCTTCGCCAGCTTTTGTATTGGCAGTCATACTAAGTTAAATGTGTTTCGTTAAATTCACAAAAGTTAATCTATTTTGGCGTGTCATTAGTTGACATATTAAAAATATCCTTGACCTTCTTTCCCTTTGACCATGGGGTCAAATGAACCGAGTAAAGTTTTAGATGTTTTCAATTTAGCTCGGCTTATGACATTTAGAAAGTTGGACTTGTAGAGGTTTTATACGCCCGTCTAAGACGGACGTATTATGAACACAGTAACGATGCATGACGTGGAATGTTTAGGCTGTGATGTTTGCAAAATTTGTTTATCATTTCAAATTGCACTCGTCCCGGCCTGCATAACTGCGCAATAACTTCACATTTTTCAACACGAGGTCGACAGATTCTAGGATGCCAAGTAATTTGAGTCAAGACGGAAGGGGTAAGTTTGTATTCTCGGGCGGTAAGAGGAAACATTTTCCGGCGAGTTTGTCGGAGGGGGAGAGACTGGCAATAAGAGACTTCTTATAAAAAGACTGTCCTGTGAACATGTCATATTATCTGACAATGAGGCATTTTATGACGTTGAGAGAAGCGAGACGGTTATATGTAGCGGGCATGCGTATTTCGACACCTTTTTTCTGCATTTTGGAAATAATAAAACTAAGGCTTTCCTCAAGGATGTTCAGTACATGTTCTTTCTACTGAATCATTTGTTGTAACTTTTTAAATATTAACAGGAAAGTTAAACTATAATGATAATTTTCATAGAGGAATTCAGGGGCGGATCCAGTCTGATTTTTTTAGAGAGGGTGTGGATTTTTATCATTACGAAATGCGAGCTCCGAAGGTGCGTACCGTTAAAGGAGAGGGGTCTGAGACCCCCACCCCCCCTAAATCCTCCAGTGGAAACTATAATATTGGGATTGCTATGCATTTACACACATTAAGATCTACTTCCAACACTTGTATTCATACAAAGATTCAGCGTATTAATTTTTAGTGGAGAAAGGTAACTCCTCAGAAGTAGCGCAGTTTTCCAGTTATGTTGGCGCATGATTTCAATTGTAACGGGTAGTTTGTAAAACTAAGTTAGCTACCCACCACTGTCACAGGAAACTTTTTCGAGACAATTTGATTTTGACTGTTGTAGATAAACTCATTCATTGGTGTCATACACATATCAAATTATGTTGTACTCACTCGCTCCTCCACGAGCTAAACGACAACTTTTATTTATTTCATTACATATTTCGTAAAAGTAATAGGTATCTGGAACATTTACGGTAATTTGAAATGCAATCATTAACGATGTAAGCGGCCCGATATTATTTACATTTTGGCGCGCGTTGAAGTTTTGCGACTCAAATCTCGTTTAAGGATTATCAAGAATTAATTACACATGTTCCATTCATGGATATTGATTTGGGTATCGGAAAAGATAGTATGAATCGCAGGTATGCTTTGTCAGGCGTATATAGCATTTTGAGCTTACCTTTTTATGGTCGAGTGTTGCCTGGTCTATGCGTTGTCACTACTGCACTCAAGTTTATCTGCTACAGATGCCAGTCCACCTTAATTTACTAGATTGTTAGATTTCTACGCATACTAACAATTTATAGTGATATTATTGATGTTTCTTGCCTGTTTGGGAATGAACACGTCTTGCTTTCATAGAAATGCAATCACAAGGGCGTAGCTACCGTTAGGTAATATAGATACGATTTTGCTCTGGATCCCCTGCCGAAATAAGTGCCTAGATCCATTTTCAGGTCTAACTTCGCCCCTGAACATACTTTTGTCATTGTATAACCAGTATACTTTGTAATTTTTCCAAGTGCTCATGGTCACTGTGGCTATTCAGGCCTTTGATTTAATAGCTATTGGGTTTAGGATAGACGAAGTAATAAGTTAAGATTTTACACCACCGTAGATGATACCAAATTGGCCGATTTAGGTCTATGAGTGGTGTATGTCGGGCAGTTTTTCACAATATACAACCTTGGCCTTTTCAAAGTTGTTACTGGGGGCCTCTATGGCCCGTGTCACAGTAGGTGTCGGAACGTTAAAGAACCCTCACTGCTCAATGGCCGTAAGTGCCGAGCATAGGACAAAATTTGAAACCCTTCACCTGAATTTGGTGACGCCTCCATATGAGTGAAAGATTCTTAAGTGGGACGTTAAACAACAATAAACAAACAAATAAACCGAGTGGTTAGAGCACCGCGCTTAAATCATGAAGTTTTTCACTTGTCAACGTAGGTTCGAGTCCCGCTGGAACCTAAGCTGATTTTTGTCAGAAAGTTTGCCAGTTTACTTGCGGAAGGTCGATGGTCTCTTCCCGTTACAGTGTAACCAGGTTTTCTCTGACCGCCGCCATATAACTGAAACAATATTGACTAGCGTAAAACAATTTTCAAAATTTCGAATTCTTAGTAGTTACTAGTGTAATCCAGCTCACATAACTTGGTGGGTCGGAGTGCACATAACATTTGGATTATCATACAGTCGATTCTACCCATGTTATGGTTATGACCAGCTTCACTTGTTTATTCCCCACTGGATACTCGTAGGTATAGGGACAAGTGGGAACGATAACTCTTGCCTACGGCGCCCCTTTAGTGTCATAGAATGCAGTATATTTTTTACTATATTGTGCCCACAGTTTAGTTACATTGTGCACACAGTTTAACTATATTGTGCGCATAGTTTAGCTATATTGTGCGCAGTTTAGTTATATTGTGCGCACAATTTAGATATATTGTGTGCATTTTAACTATTTTGTGCGCACAGTTTATCTATATTGTGCGAATAGTTTAGATATATATCTGAATAGATAAGAAAAGGGGGCTTATGTCGCTCACCTGGCAAATTAGTTCAACATTCCTTAAGAGTTCAAAAGATGGGGATAGTTCCTGCAAAATTTTGTTCAACTATTCAAATGTCCAAAAGTTTATTATAACTGATATTTTCTGTTAACCTTCGACCCCATAACCTTGACACTTTGTCAAACTATTAATCCTTAATTGAAATCAGATTATAAATGACCGTATGGCAAGCACTTCAAATGACCCATGGTATGGTTTTATACAAATGGCTTATTATCCCAAAACTGACTGTACTTTTGTCTACAAAGATATACTAGTTAATTGTTTGAGATTATCTAACTATCATTGTGACAATGTTTCAAGGCCACAGGCTCCTTTGTTTTACTTCCCAAGAACCAATAGGCCAATTTCAACCAAACTTGCTAGGAACTAACCTCGTATGAAACCACATTACCTATGGAAATGCAAATGGTCTAGGATCCAGAGGGCTCCAAAAGGGGGTTAATTTTCTCATAAACCAAATGGATGATTAGGTTTCTTTCAAATATGGAATACATCATTGACAAGTCTATAGCTACATTTTTTTTAAATGAAATTGAAATCTTTACATAAACGAGCCTTGAGTTAGCACTTCAAATGACATAGGATATGGTTTTATATCTTAGTGGCTTGTAACTCAACCAATATTATCCGATTCACTTAAGACGGCGGGGCGGAGTAACCTTTTGATAATCATACAGAGGATTTTACTCGATTTTCAGTTAGGACAATCTGCATGGAAAAAACGTTTTATTCCTCAATGGATATTCTCTTATGTACAGTGACGAGTATGAACGATTACTCTAGTCAGTGCAATTTTAATAGTATCCTTTATTACCTAAAATTTAAACTCGTCCAGGTCAAGGGAAGGTACTCCGTCCGACAGATATGGATTTCTTTATAGACATTTTGTATCCAAAAAAAAATTGTTAGTAATAATCTAAAGATCAGTTTGACAAAGTGTCAAGGGCATGGGGTCAAAGGTTTAGGTCACGTAAGTAAACAAACTAAATTTTGCTATAACTATTCCCATATAAAGCGCAATGTTTTGCAAGGAAAAGGCTTCGTATGCGATGTTGAACAAATTTACCAGGTGAGCGATGTAGGCCCCATTGGGCTTCTTCTTAAATATTCAGATGTACAGTCATGGGACATATGTATCCATCACTTATGTTATTTTTCTTCTTTGTCTTATTTAAAACCAACAATTTTTAAATGCCTACAAAATACACTAAGCAATATTTCAAATATTTTATTTTTACATGAAGGAAATTGAATACATATTTTTAATCTTTTGGAAATTTAGATATACTCTTTGTTAATTTTGAGAAAATAATGATTCTGTGGAGGATGAAACTATTTCATGTAAATTTTGACATATTTCATTAGACTGAAAGAATAATTACGGAATTTATAAAATAATTGCATGAGAAAAAATACTGACATTTCTGAAAATGAACATGATAATTTTAATATGCATACATTTTAGAAATTTGAAATTATCCTACTATAAATTTGTACAAATTTGTCAAATTCTGGTTTGATTTGTGGATTCAGCATGTAAAAATTGTTAATTTTATATAAAACAAAGTAGAAAATAACATAAGTGGCGAGTTAAACTGCGCACAATATGATAAAAATACACTGTATTCTATGTCACTGAAGGAGCGCCGTACTTGCCTGTGTAATTTTAATGTTATGATTTATTACCTAAAATATAAACTCGTTCATGTCAAGAAAGAGTTCACGAGACTCCACCCCGACTGGTTATATGGATTTTACGATAGCAAGATCGTTTACATGTGGAAAATAAACGTATTCTCATTTGTCAACTTTTGAATTGAAAACTCATAAACAAGCACATGACTATTTGCGATAAAATTTTAAATTTAAAAGTTAGCAAATGACAGTAATATTTTTATCTGTAACCCGAGACCAAGTTGCTAAGGAGAGTAAAAACTTTCATTATGATTTAAAATAAATACCAATAACTTGCTAACAAATGTATTAATGCATTTTGGTTCTGGGCTTGTTTTGATTATATACAATATACTTTGCAAGAACTACTAAAAAGGCGCGAAAAATGGTGTCTCACGGACATGACTTGTAAATGTTTAATATGATTTAAACAACTTATATAAATTCCTTTCTGATGTTGGTGTTGGGTATGTTTGCCGTGGGAGGAAACCGAAGTACCCGGACAAAACCCAGTTTTGAATTTACAACACTACGGAATATTGACCCGTCTTTCTATCGATCAATCTATCTATTTTAAAAGTGATTGCACAAAATTTGTTTGTCGTCTGATATTGATATCTTTACCGCAATGTTATCCTGATCACTTTTCACGAGCAATCCACGCGCAAATCCTTTTCGACTATCAATGTGAAGAATTCAGTAAGCATCTAATTATCACGTCATTTGAAATCCTACATAATGCATTCAGTACAGTTTTAATCCTTTTTAGTCGGATTTTGCATCGCTGTTCAACTCTTTCAGTATTCAGAAATCTCATTAAATGAATTTCCTGTACCGGAATGATTACACGTGAGCAATTCCTCAATAAAATAGAAAAAGACGATTCAATCTAATTAAAAACCCATAACTCATCGCTTCCGTTTTTCGATATATCACATGGTAGATATAATGAAAGTCGGCTAGGGGTCGTAGGTGTGATGGGAGATCGGTTTTTATCCCCCGAAAAAAATCGATGGGGGTACAGCTGTCAAGCGAGATGTCCGTCTGTCCATTTCGTTTCCCGACCATAACTTCAGATTGCATAATGCTGGGGAGCTGATTTTTGGTATACAAATTCCTAAGCAGGGTCAAGGTCACAATTCCGTTAGGTATATATTTTTTATGCTTTCTCGTTTCCGGACCATAACTTAGATTGCATGATGCAAGGGAGCTGATTTTTGGTATACAAGTTCATCTGCAGGGTACTAAAAACCCTTTCGTTTCGGGGTCAGGTCCATCAAAGGTCAAGGTCGTAGTTGCGTTAGATAGATCTTCTTTATGCTTTCTGGTTTCCTGACCATAACTTCAGTTTGTTTGATGCTAGGGAGCTTATTTTTTGGTATACACGTCCCTCTGCAGGGTACTGAGAACCCTATTGATTTTGGGTCAGGTCCTTCAAAGGTTAAGGTCACCGTTGCGTTAGATAGATTTTTTATGCTTTCTTGTTTCCGGACCGTAACTTAGATTGTACAAATGCTAATAAGGTCCACCTTCATAGAAATAATTTTTAAAGATAAAAATAGCTGTAGATGAATATATGACAATTTTCTAAAAGGAATTGATGCAAAATCAAAAAGGTGAAGAAAAATGGGAAAGAAGCTTAGACTTACCACATAATTTTGAATGGGAAAAATCCACAGATTAGTCTTTCAATGTACAACAGAAAGAAAACTTAAATGATTTCAGTACAGAATTATTCAGTCTTTAGTCACAAACCACATGCTTTTTAAATTTAAAATAAAACGGGACCCAAATTGTAGTTTTAGAGATACTTTTATTGAAACAATTGAACACCTGTTTTTCTATTTGTAGACATTAAAAAAATCTTTGGCAAAAAGTTGAAAATTGGATTAAGACTTAAATACTGATATTTCATTAGATATTGAAGCAGTGTTATTTGGATATAAAACATTTAAATATGCAACTATTAATTTGATAATACTAATTGTTAAGCAAAACATTTTCCAACAGTCGCGAAAAAACTGTAAGATGTCGTTTAATGAAGTAAATGGAAAAATTTGAATACGTAGAAGAAAAGACCATGTTTTCACTTAAGTTGGAAAGTAAAAAATTTGAAACAAGATGGAGTCCTTTTAGGGCTCTTTTCGAAAATTAAACATTAGCACCAGTAAAAGATAATATTTCAAATTTTAATAACCTATTGTCATTAAGGAAGTTGTGAAGGTAATCCAGTTCATACAATACTACAATGTATAATTGTATACACATGTGAAATACGAAAATTTATATAAACGTACCATCTTTTTATGTGTACATTAATAAGTGAATAGGATTTATACATCCCAATATGGTGCAAGTGTGTTTATTACTTCTAACAGAGATTAATATATGAATACAGATTGTTGAAAAGGATAGGTAAAAAAAACTCTTTTCTCGCCCCCTTTTTTCCTCTCCTTTGTGTGTGTACTCATTTATGTATATTGATTTTTCTTTTTTTTTTCTATTTTATTTTATTTCATTTTTACTTGCTCGTATTTTCTCTTGGTTGTAAATTGTCAGTTGTCTGTCTGTCGTCTAACCTTAAAGGGAGCCTGGACCTTTAAGGGTTTCTGTAACAGGCATGTCAAATAAGTGTTAAAAAATAGATTGCATAATGCTAGGGAGCTGAATTTAGGTATACAAGTCCCTCTGTTGGGTACTGAGAAACCTATTAATTTTGGGTCAGGTCCACCAAAGGTCAAGGTCACAGGTGTATTAGATAGATTTTCTTTATGATTTCTCGTTATTGCATGATCACAGTATTGCATGCAACAATCCAACAAAGATGCCACTTTCCCTTTTTCGTGGGGATATGCTGTCCCTGGTGGTTCTCTCCTCTTTAACTCACCTGGCCGGAAGGTCAAAATGAGCTATTGCTGAGGTCCAATGTCAGTCGTCCGTCTTCTAACTTTTCCATTTAAACGATCTCTTCTCAAGAACCATCGGGCAGATATCAACAAAAAATTAACTGAAAATTGGTGCGTTTTCACCGAATTTCATTTTGCTTGTTTTTAGCCTTCCAAACGACTTCATTTAAAAGGAAATCCGAGACAGATTTCAATCAAATTTTGCAAGGAGCTTGTTCCTGGGAAAAGACTTCCACGTACAACATAACAAGAATCATGAATAATACTATAAAAGTTATAAACTTAAAGTGTACAACATAAAGAATCATTTATAATAAAAGAAATTAATTGAAATACATAAGGAATACGCCATAAATTTTTTAAACGAACGCGCCTTATCTCGGGAACATTCTTGACGGCTTGCATTGACTGCTGGTATTGACACTAGTCTTTAACGACAGATAATAATATAATCATTACATAATCATTACAGTCCCATGGATGTATATCCCGCTTCAATTATTTAGCTTGAAAATTCCGCTGTAATTTTAAATTCGCCATCTCTTTTAAGGGCGAAAATTAAACGGAAGCGAAAATACAAATCCGCACTTACTAGACGCAAAAGTTTTTTCCCAGTTATATGATGGCGGTCAGTTTTTAATGGTGGAAGAGAGTACCCGAATAGAACTACAATGCACCCGCGGAAGGACCACTGGCCTTCCGCAAGTAAATTGGCAAACTTTCTCACAAAATCACCTTGGGTTCCAGCGGGACTCGTATACACACTAACTAGAGGCAATATAGAATAATGGCGACGTGTAGGCTATGGCACGAGTCTTTTAATTGGCTAAAGCCAGGAGTCAGTGTCGGGTCAAGCTAAGTGAATTTTAGATCTGCGCTAGATATTGCCACTAGTGTCAGCCAAATATGAAATGCAATCTGTCAAGGTGTTTGGGGAACGACGTGGATCAGAAAACCTTTACTTGGGAAGATGATAGCGGAGTTGACTTATGGACCTTTATTTCGTGTGTGTGTGTGTGTGTGTGTGTGTGTGTGTGTGTGTGTGTGTGTGTAGGTGCTTTGTATTTTGTGCCGTTTCTGTTATATGATGGCGGCCAGTTTAATGATGGAGGAGAGAACCGGGTTACAATGTAGCGTACCCGGGAACTGATAGCCCGTGGTCTTCCGTAAACTAACAAAAATCAGCTTAGGTTCCAGTGGGAGTCGAACCCGTGCTGGCCAGAGGTGAGAGACTTCATGTTTTAAAGCGGGATACTCTCCCATTAATGAAAATTAAAAATACATAGGCGTAGGAACCGAGGGCCATTTGCACCTCGCTCCGCTCCACTCCAACTTTGAATCCTCAGTCTACTTTTGATGTTTGCATTGCATCACAAATGGGTATTATTTTATGTTACAAATTTCCAACCAAAATTTTGCGCCTCGCTCCGCTCGGGGAATAAATATACCTTACTCCAACTTTAAATCCTCATTCTACTTTTGATGATGTTTGCATTGCATCGCAAATAGGTATCATTTTATTTTACCAATTAAAAACGAATTTCCAAAAAAATTCGCGCCTCGTTCCGCTTGGCGAATAAATTACCTTACTCCAACTTTAAATCCTCATTCTGCTTTTGATGATGTTTGCATTGCATCGCAAATAGGTATCATTTTATTTTTACCAATTAAAAACGAATTTCCAAAAAAAATCGCGCCTCGCTCCGCTTGGCGAATAAATTTACCTTACTCCAACTTTAAATCCTCATTCTGCTTTTGATGATGTTTGCATTGCATCGCAAATAGGTATCATTTTATTTTACCAATTAAAAACGAATTTCCAAAAAAATTCGTGCCTCGCTCCGCTTGGCGAATAAATTTACCTTACTCCAACTTTAAATCCTCATTCTGCTTTTGATGATGTTTGCATTGCATCGCAAAAAGGTATCATTTTATTTTACCAATTAAAAACGAATTTCCAAAAAAATTCGCGCCTCGCTCCGCTTGGCGAATAAATTTACCTTACTCCAACTTTAAATCCTCATTCTGCTTTTGATGATGTTTGCATTGCATCACAAATAGGTATCATTTTATTTTACCGATTAAAAAAAAAATTCAAAAAGATTTCGCGCCTCGCTCCGCTCGGCGAATCAATTTTATATTTACACTACTCTAACTTTGAATCATCTGTCTGCTTTTCACGATGTGTGCATTGCATCACAATTTGATATCATTTTATATCACCAGCCTAAAAACACCCACCTTTTAATTTTTTTCTTCATCCACCAGTTGTATATATTAATTGCATAATCAAAAGGCACATGGCATTTTTTTCTCTAGGCAACCCCCCCCCCCTCCCTAGACCGAATTTTCTGCCCCGATCTTAAGCGATTTATTGGTGATAAAACCTAATTTTACCACCAAGAAATCGCTTAAAATCGGGGCAGAAAGTTCGCCCCCCCCCCTCAATTTTGATTGGCTTCCTACGCCACTGAATTGTATTGTATATATCTAATGTTCATGTAACCTGAATAATCCAGTCATTATATTTCGCACACTTCGATCACTACATTAATGAGTTCCGATCAAGGGCGTTAATCATTCACGTTAATGCTCATGAAGTGTTACGTCAGTAGTTTGTGGGCATGGGCGCACTGTGTATCGTCGACGTTGACATCTGCTATAAATCTCAGTAAAATTACTAGTATATACACAACTGGTAGCCTACAGTTAAATCCATATAATCTTGCGAGTTGGAGTCTTGTGAACTTTTTCTTGACCTGGACGAGTTTCGAATTTATGTGGCGGCCACTAGATAAAGAATCTATGCGGATTCTGCCAGGTAATGGTATGATGTCCGTCATATAAAATATAGGCTATTACTAATGCGCCATCTACGGACTTCCATAACTGATTTTCGTATGAAAACTTGAGAATATTTGAAAATTAAGACATGGAAAATTCAACTCATGACCCATCTGAAGCATACATTTAAACTTCTCCATTAAACTTGGGAAGTCTGTATTTTGCGAAACCTCAACAACGCCGTTTATTGACCAAGGGAGATAACTCCGAGTATTATTTAGAGGTCATCATTAAATTTGACTGTTTTCATTGACTTTGAGTCTTGTTTACGTTACAGTCAACAATTAGATTGAAAAGTGAAAATGAAGAAGTGCCAATTAATCATTGAAGCACAAGTCCATTAGAACACGACGAATTGGATGTGCAATGGTCTCAACATGAAGAGCAACTGCGAATCCCAAACGGGATAGGGTCGGGTGTCCGGAAGGAGTCAGCATCCTCTGCTGGCACGCCACACCCGTCGCAAATGTTCCATGGAAACCTTTCTAGTACGATGAACGGGTCAGTTTCGGTGAAAAGGTAAAGTTTGGTGAAGAGGTCAAGTTCGGTGAAAAACGCGAGAGTCACTATCTGTGGCCGTGCTCCAGAATACTATCTAATATTGTTGAGAGGAGGACTTCATTATGTTTATCAAGACCATAAAACTTCTTAAACGACAATTTCAAGCGTTCAACAACGTAACCTTGTGTACGTTGTTTATCGGCGAGTAGTTTCGCTCTCAGAATAAAACATTCATAAGAAGAGAATGCCCTGGCATAACGTATAAGTTGTGAAATGAAAACGCCATAGGCAGGAGAAGATGGAATATTACTACTTAGAAATGGCACTCGAGCCCGCGCTGACCAGAAGTGAGACTTCTCGGTATCGCGCCACGTAGGCTCCATATTTGGTATATGCATATGTACACAAAAGTTTCTAGAGTCCACTAGGTACCAAGGAATTAACTACTGGTTGAAAAAGCTGTTTTGAAGATAATCCGACATTTGATTGACATGAAGTGTACATTATAGATCTAATGTTTATATTTTTGCACCGTAAAACCGTGAAAATCTATAATGGATAGTGTACTTCTTGTTGATAATTTGTCTCGTCAGGAAGACACGTGACTTTTACCAGTTGTGTTAGGGACTTAGGACGTTTACCAGTTGTGTTAGGTACTTAGAACTTTTACCAGTTGTGTTAGGTACTTAGAACTTTTACCAGTTGTGTTAGGGACTTAGGACTTTTACCAGTTGTGTTAGGTACTTAGGACTTTTACCAGTTGTGTTAGATACTTAGGACTTTTACCAGTTGTGTTAGGTACTTAGGACTTTTACCAGTTGTGTTAGGTACTTAGGACTTTTACCAGTTGTGTTAGGGACTTAGGACTTTAACCAGCTGTGTTACGTACTTAGGACTTTAACCAGTTGTGTTAGGTACTTAGGACTTTTACCAGTTGTGTTAGGTACTTAGGACTTTTACCAGTTGTGTTAGGTACTTAGGACTTTTACCAGTTGTGTTAGGTACTTAGGACTTTTACCAGTTGTGTTAGGTACTTAGGACTTTTACCAGTTGTGTTAGGTACTTAGGACTTTTACCAGTTGTGTTAGGTACTTAGGACTTTTACCAGTTGTGTTAGGGACTTAGAACTTTAACCAGCTGTGTTACGTACTTAGGACTTTAACCAGTTGCGTTAGGTACTTAGGACTTTTACCAGTTGTGTTAGGTACTTAGGACTTTAACCAGTTGCGTTAGGTACTTAGGACTTTTACCAGTTGTGTTAGGTACTTAGGACTTTAACCAGTTGTGTTAGGGACTTAGGACTTTTACCAGTTGTGTTAGGTACTTAGGACTTTAACCAGTTGTGTTAGGTACTTAGGACTTTTACCAGTTGTGTTAGGTACTTTGGACTTTTACCAGTTGTGTTAGGTACTTTGGACTTTTACCAGTTGTGTTAGGGACTTAGGACTTTTACCAGTTGTGTTAGGGACTTAGAACTTTTACCAGTTGTGTTAGGGACTTAGAACTTTTACCACTTGTGTTAGGTACTTAGGACTTTTACCACTTGTGTTAGGTACTTAGGACTTTTACCAGTTGTGTTAGGTACTTTGGACTTTTACCAGTTGTGTTAGGTACTTAGAACTTTTACCAGTTGTGTTAGGTACTTAGTAAAGGTATGTCTACTACGGTCACTAAATGTTTAACAAAGTCTTAAGAATGAGCCGAATTCTGAATCGAACCCAGGGCTAAATTGTGAATGTACTCTCTTACCACCACTAGAGACCTCAGTAAGTAGTCAATCGTTGTGTAATTGTTTCTGCTTTGAAGAATTGAGGTAATGTCCCCAGTGTAGTCAAGTGCATAGGACAAGGGGGGCAGCGGGGGCACGTCCCCCAACTTTTGAAACAGGGGGCACAAGTATGTTTGTGCCCCCCTTTTTGACGTATTTTTTTATTACACGGCCACAGTTTTTTTTATACTTTATTTTTTCAAAGCAGTAGTTATAATTCTTTCTCACATACCATTTTTTATACATTATCAACACGTCTGAAATCCAGAAAAATCAAATATTTTCTGGACCCCCTTGTCATGCTCATGCATTTGTATTTGCTGATACTCAATGTATTTTGGATATATGAAGCGCATGTCAATTTAATGCAATATTTGGCCGGAATAAAAAAGAGTCGCAAGTGATAATTATCTAACGTAAACAATCCTATTTAGAGCTATTTCCATGATACATGAAAATATACTCTGCCTAGTTAAATAAACAACCAAACAACGTTCTCTATCTTGTATTAATTAATATAAATAACTGTACAAGTTGAAAAAGATTTTTATCCAGTGTGATGAATGGCGGAGAAATACTGCAGTTTCTCGAGGCAGGCTCAACATCACTGGAATCTTATATAGTGGAATTCCATATTTATAAATAGATCGATGACATTTTGTTGAAACTAACTACAAATCGTACTGTATAATTTCGAAAGGTAGAAGTAAGTAGAATTATATAGTATTTCATTTAATGATTTTTCAAACTAGATTTAATTTCATTTACACCAAAATATTTGACTTCTCTGTAAAAGTTGAATTCTTGAGTTGGACTATATTTTACACAAAGTGCGAATGCAATCTCCATGACCTCTTCACGGCTAACAGGATAGCCCTCGATGAAAAGTCGAAGTAAACCCATGATAGGTTGCTATTACATA
Organism: Atrina japonica; assembly: GCA_030159075.1. Lineage (NCBI taxonomy): Eukaryota > Metazoa > Mollusca > Bivalvia > Pterioida > Pinnidae > Atrina > Atrina japonica. Next base: position 391,332 of record BROG01000480.1, on the reverse strand, counting down.
ACAACACATAAAAAGTCGAAATTTAATACCTGGTAAGGTACTGGACCAAATATCAAAGGGGAGATAAATCTTGCACTTTTTTTTTTTATTATACTTGTCAACACATTAATCTCGGAGTTAATCTTGATAACATCAAACGTAAAACCATACGTCAATCAAAAATATTTCATTAATATTAAATATAAAACTTTCTTAGATAGTTTATACAGTGAATACCTTAAAATCAGGTACTTGACGTTTCTAAACCTGACCCTGTCAGACCAAATACTTTTAAAGTGATTGTTACACTTACCATGTTTCATTTCATATTGGACTAAAGTTACTTTTCACAGAATTTAATTATATTCCATTTATCACGGTTTTCAGCATAATGCTTTCTGTTCACCGACAAAGTTCCGTTCATTCCAATGTTAAAGAACGCACCGCATTGAAACAGAGTTAGAGAATCTATAGGATGTATGCAAGATAACAGTGTTAGAAAATCTATAGGATGTATGCGAGTTAAGAGATAGAGAATCTATAGGATGTATGCAAGTTAAGAGTTAGAGAATCTATAGGATGTATGCAAGTTAAGAGTTAGAGAATCTATAGGATGTATGCGAGTTAAGAGTTAGAGAATCTATAGGATGTATGCGAGTTAAGAGTTAGAGAATCTATAGGATGTATGCGAGTTAAGAGTTAGAGAATCTATATTATGTATGCAGTTAAGAGTTAGAGAATCTATAGGATGTATGCGAGTTAACAGAGTTAGAAAATCTATAGGATGTATGCGAGTTAATAGAGTTAGAGAATCTATAGGATGTATGTGAGTTAACAGAGTTAGAGAATCTATAGGATGTATGCGAGTTAAGAGTTAGAGAATCTATAGGATGTATGCGAGTTAAGAGTTAGAGAATCTATAGGATGTATGCGAGTTAAGAGTTAGAGAATCTATAGGATGTATGCAAGTTAAAAGTTAGAGAATCTATAGGATGTATGCAAGTTAAGAGTTAGAGAATCTATAGGATGTATGCAAGTTAACAGAGTTAGAGAATCTATAGGATGTATGCGATTTAAGAGGTAGAGAAAATATATAGGATGTATGCGAGTTAAGAGTAGAGAATCTATAGGATGTATGCAGTTAAGAGTTAGAGAATCTATAGGATGTATGCAAGTTAAGAGTTAGAGAAGCTATAGGATGTATGCAAGTTAAGAGTTAGAGAATCTATAGGATGTATGCAAGTTAACAGAGTTAGAGAATCTATAGGATGTATGAGAGTTAATTGACTCAAAATATAATTTAAAATGTACAATATAAAACGTGGCAGAGAAAGTGGTTATGTTCATAAAACTAATATTTATGTGAAAATAAAATTTTGACAAAACAACCTGATTTTCTTTGAACAAACATTTTGTTTTTTTGTTCAAATGGTGTTTTATGCCACACTCAACAATATTTCACTTATATGGTGGCAGTTAGTTTTTAATGGTGGAGGATATAATCCGGTTTCAATGTACCCAGGAAGAGGTTACGGATGGTTCATTTTCCAGTCATATCATGTTTTCACTTTTTTTATTTACCAGGGGCTTGATGTCATGATAATATTTTCACTATTGTGTTAAAAAAAATCCTTGTAAATAGAAAAGTGAAAAGGTGATAATTATATCTCAAAACCCTCCACAGCCGTCCCAAAGATAAAAAAATAATAATGACAATATATTGATTTTATATATTTTTTATTTTGTAGGTTTTATTCTTTTACTGGGACACAATTCCCAATATTTTTATAAGATGATTTTTACTTTACAAAAATGTACATTTAATGTAGAAAACAAATGTATACAACCAACTATTAGAACCTCAAGCTTCATAGTCCATTTGACCATGAAATACACAACTTATGCTTATTGGAGTTATATCCCTTTCATATTTGTATCACTCTTGAGTTATGTCCCTTTATATGAAAATACAATGTATGACAAAACATATTAGTGTATTTAAATATACATATGGAGATTCAAAAAAATCTTCCTCTTTGAAAATTTATACAACAATGTAAAATTGTTGCCATGGTAACAGAATGCTGCAATATAAGTTCCCCTGAAAAATCCCCCCCAAAAAAGGACAGAACCTGGCATTTGTAATTTTACAGAGTGATATATCTTTGCATATATACATTATGTATTTGCATATTGATCTTCTCAAAACTAATATTTTCTTATTACTGTGGGGAAACTTGTAGAAAGATAAAGAAAATGTAAAATATGCAAAAACCATGTTTGGGTATGATATAAGATATTGATCAACTGTCCAAAAACTTTTATCCCATCACAAAAAATAGAATTTTAACTATGTGAAATGACAAAAAGTTGAAACTGTTACCATGGTAATCATATTTACATTTGTTTCTCAAATTTATAATATATTGGTACATTGCACCAACTTTGCTATATTTTAATTGTTTGGAAAATGTACTGCCATGATTCTTGCTATGATGCTTAACCAATTTGGCTTACACTATTAATGAAATGTTCAAGAAGAGTTATCTCCCCCTTGTCACAACCGCTCTTTAGATATAACGATAAAAATGATGATGATTTTAATTTACACTGAATATTTTAAAACTTATGGCACTTATACCTTAGAACACAATTTAAAAAATGTTTTAATGTGTATCAGGGACCATGTCAAAATATGAAATTAGACTGGCCTTCTTTGATCTTTTGTTACAACTTTTTCATGTCATGAATTACTGGAACCATGTTTGTTGCATTTTTAAAATTGCTGATCTGACTGACAAAATAATAGTTTTAAAGATAGTCGGTAAAAAAAAAATTTCAAAATCTCATTTCTTAAATGTATAATTTGAAATAATTATCCTTTCTTAATAGAAATTAAAAATAAACTTTGTTTCAAATGGTCCCTACTTTTGCCCCAAAGAAATTAACACAAAAATGCTGCACCTCAATAAAACTGATAATCAAGCTGCTAATAAAGAACCATATTGCCAATTTTCCCATAATACCCCAGTTGTCTCCCACCATGAAAATTGTGACAGAAGTAAAAGAAATACATATCTATATATACATGTATCTGTAATTTTTAAAAATCAAGAAAGACATAGTAAACCAATTAACTCAACTGTATGTGTTTGTAATATCAATTATAAAATAAATACTTCACAAATAAGTTTAACTTCAAATAATGTCCTCCAACAAATACACGTACACATACAATATAATCAACAATGAATTCACAAGGCTAAAAAATTAAATATTTGTGAACCAAACCAAAAAGTCCAGACTCAAAATTCTTTACAGTACTTTTGCCATTCTCTCTTGTTATTTCGTCTGAAAACTCAGAAATTTGAAAATTCATATTCGTAGATTTCAAAAATAATTAAGGGCATACCAAATAGTGGTTTATCTAAATGAAATATTTTGTGGCAATAACAGACAAAACCACCTGTTTCTAAACATTTAGAACAGCTCAGTAACCTTTTTTTCAGTTTTACAAAAATCAACTTCAAAAACATCACAGACTCTGAAAAAGAGAAAAAACAAACAAAAGGCACTTTTTAGTTTAGAAAGACCGTGTGCAGACTTACTCATATTTGCATATTGGCGATTCTTAGGGAAGGGAAATAAATCTTGCTTGATAAGAAATAACAACAAGGATAAGAAACAGCAACAAGTAAGAGTACCTTCCCTTTAATATAAGATTTTTTTTTTACCAAAAGAAAACCCCCCCAAGATTGATGTGTTTCAATTATATTTCTTTTTCATAATTAAGGTAATTTTGTACCTAAAATATGTATGATCTACCATGAAAATGGATATTTTTGGTTATATTGGCTGACAAAAAGTTTTGTTGTTGACATTTTTAAATTTAAAAATACCCAGAACATATACAAAATGTATATATTAACTGCATCTTGAATTTTTTCTCATTTATCAGTGAAGACATCTAATTTCATTCTTGCATTTCCTGTCAAATATGGATGTCAATTTACCAGATATAAAGATTATTTTCATTCTGATAATGGTAAGACTATTTTCCCTAAATGGCAATAACATAGTTACCATAAAAATTTGCTTAGCAACAGGTAAATTTTTGATAAGGCAGCCGTTTTTATGAAAAGTAAATAGGATATCACAGTACGGAACTTGTCAAAATACTTTAATAAAATCATTATAATAAAAAATTCAGTAAAATGGGTCAAAATGAAGCTGTATCTAATTGTCATGATTCCTAACATGTACACAAATTAGTGTAAAATTTAGTGAAAATAAAAACATTTGGGGAGCAGCAATTTTTTGGTATTTGTTAATAAGATGTAACCAAAAACAAACAAAACTAACAAAAAAGGCAAAAAACAAAAAAACAAAAACAAAAACAAAAAAATGGGCCCTAGTCTGCAAGTCTAAAAACTTTTAGCAAACAGTGTCAGACAATTTCATAATTATTTTGTTAGTTAAAACATAAGTCAATAACACACATAAAGTGGTCTTTAGTCAATTAAGTGTATCCATGGGCAACAAACAGTTACCAAGTAACAAATGTATGATATCTGGTCAAAAAAGTTTATCTCTAGGTAACATGATGGTTACCTAGTAACAAGGCCATAATTACAGTGGGCCTATTGTCAACAAAATCACAACGAAAGAACAATTGCAACAAGAATCATGGCTCTTCATGCCTTTGTTACAGTTATAAAAACATCCGAGGATTAAAATAAAATTATGGTTGCCAAGGAAACAAAAACAAAGAAGATGTATAAGGTTAGGTAACTATAAACTGCTAGATTTTGGTAAGTTCTGATATTTATTATACCAAGACTGTTTACTACATGGTTAAAAAAAACTTTTCCTAAAAAGAGAAATTGAAAAAGAAAGAAATGCTTAAAGGTAGAGAAAAGAAATACCAGAGGAATACTAACAGAAGAATTTAGACCTAAAGAAAAGTTACTCTCCAGTTTAAGAGAGACAGAATAAATATACATATAATCATTGGCCCCTTAGCACAAATATAGCAAATAATTCTATGTTTCATCAAACCTGATAACAAAATGTCATGTGACTATCATGTGAAGATGACTAATATCGTTTGAGGTTTTTATATGGATCATACATATACATGTATTGTAACAACAAGTCCCTGCTCAGTATATATATATATATTCATAATACATAATAATGTTTAATTTCTAGACCATTCTCAATGCCTTCCATTTCTGGATATTTCTTGCTGCGGTATAAAATGGATCACGGCCAGTAATTTTTCAAGCCCTTTCATGTAAAAATAGCTTCAAGGTAACCATGACTACGAGAAAGAAGGCCCTGTAGGAATACAATAACGTCTATCATACTTGGAACCAACATCGACGTCAGTTACCACCAATGAGAAGTTAGAAGATAATTGTAACACAGGTTATGATTGGTGGAAATTAGGACAAACACTGCTGTAGAATGGGCTGATAAAATGATGGTGTTAATGCTAGTTAAGTGTTAGTTGATTCTACAGAAGTATTTCCCAGTCGGTCAACATAGTTCTTGTTTTAACACCCCTAAAGACACATTTGGACTGGCCAAAATAATTGATTTATAGAAGAGTTCATTGTATTTAGGAGATGTCGAGTTAAACATTTGATCCCTTTATTGAAATCTAGAGGACAATACGTGTCCAACCTAATTCTCGTAGGACAAAAATAAAGGCACTAAATCCCAACCTCTATCAAAACTGACCATGATGTTTCAAACTGGTTCTACAAGTGACCACATTGTTGATGGCAAAATTTTTGGATTCATGACAGAAAAATGGGTCGTCCATCCTTAAGGTGGATGTCCCGACTACATCCTGTTTGTAGTTATATTAACCGTTAGTTTCTGTAGCCTCGGCATTTGACATAAATAGTGACCTTATTATTTAGGGCGAGATAGGACCCTAAAAATTCCCTAGCGCTTATATCAAAAACATTAGAAACCATGATAAAATATGGTACTTTTTGAAGTTCTTATACTGAGAACATCACTGGTTATTTTCTATGGATTGCTTTCTTAAGACATGTAGCTAACGGTAATACTTAATGAGTACGATGTCGAAAGGAAAGAACGCCACTGGTAATAAACTGAGCCCTTCTTATAAACACTTATGTATCCTGGCTACCTGTATATTCTGACCTGAGTCCCGAGTTGCACAATGCCGCAAATGACACGAGATAACGTCACGCTTGACTGAGGGAGTAAATATATATCAATTATGTTATCCACATAAATGAGTTATTATCACCTGTTTACATTCAGTAACACTTCCACCCAACACGGACAGGAAGTTATAAACTGTCTATGATACGTCGGACCCCAACCCTTAGCGAAACTAATGCGTATTGACGATGGATCATAGGGTCCATCTAAATAATTGGGGTCTCTAATGCCTTTTATCACACGAGCAATATCGTAGTCAAATATTTTCAGTGAATACCCAGGATTCACTTTCACGACCACTAATCTCCGGGAATTAGGAATATCCAGAGTTGGCGAATTCACAAAAATTGGAAATAATGACCGGTTATACATCCATACACCGTCCTGTTCTTTACTTAATATAATTCCAAATCCAATTTTTTCTCTAGTTCTTTTCACAGAGTCTAGGTCTGACTTTCCTTGTAAAAGCTTCAGAGCTAAACCGCTGCCGTGAGGTAGATCCTGAAAAATGTTCACGTGTAATTCTTTCACAGTATATAATCGTCCAACACGCTGTCGAAGTTCCCAGTATGCCACTGTACACCAATGAGTACTCCCTCTAACACTATCTGTACCTGTGATGTCTGTTGACGCCACTGGAAATAGAGAAAAAAATCATTATTAAGGATAAACATTTTACCATAAGTTTTTAGAATGTGGTCTCAGAAAACAGGTGTTCTCTCATGAGAGTGGTCTTTCAAGACATGTACAAGTTCCAGAGAACAGTGGAACCTCGCTATTAAGACTGCCTAACTGGCTGACTCAAAGTGGTCTGATTAGTGAAGTGTTACAGTGGAACCTCACAATTACGACCACCTAACTGACTTAATCAGTGGTCTGATTAGTGAGGTGTTACAGTGGAACCTCACAATTACGACCACCTAACTGACTGACTCAAAGTGGTCAGATTAGTGAGGTGGTCTCTTAAGTGAGGTTCTGCACTTGTTAAATATTGATCAAGAGACTGGAAACTTATGGTTTGAAATGTGGTCTCCTATATGAGGTTCCACTGTATATGTAATTACATTAATAAAATTAACTCATCAACACCTGAAAAGCAATGGACTCTTCTGTATATCAATGATTTAGGCCAGTCCAAATGTGTCTTAAGGGGAGAATGAGTTAAACATTGCTTCATCAACTTGAAACTGGTGTGTCCTAATCAGAAACGAAATTTTCAGAACAATGCAAAAAATGATATCATTTAAGTTAATAGAAAACATTCATGAAAAAAAAATAATAGAATTTCATAAAATTCCGAGAAAAAGCACACCTGAGGTTATCTGAACTTATAAATTATACATATCAACTAACACACTCATGTTAATATTTTTAAAAACAAATAAATTAAGAAAATATGTTATACACAACTAGTCAATATAAATACATGGATTTGTACTGTTGTTTTCAGAACAAAAATAAACAAGACATACAAAATCCCCGAAACAAAACATGATTATGCTCTTTAGTATTTCATTATCACGTTTGACACTGGCAACATAATTGTAACATATTATCTAGTCAGAGGCCAACAGGGTCAGCCATTTCCCTGAGGCCACCTAAGGGAATTATTAATATTACTTACATATCACAAAGGCATCCTACATACTGGCATTAAATGCCACATCTGTGTAAAGGGCACCTGCCTATAACGACCATCCAAACATAAGCTTTGTTAACTATTTTATAATGAAAAAAAACTCTTTATAAAGGCCACCTGTCTATAACAGCATCTTTTGTCTGTTCCCTTGAATGGCTTTTAAAGACAAGGTTGTCGTACCGTATCTTGTTTTTTGTTTTTTTTAAATAATGTTTCACCCCATATTCATCAATATTTCAATAGCTGGCTTGAGGCGAATATTTCAATTTTGAATAGTGTTTTATGCCACAAAACAAATTTTCAGTTCTATAGTGGCAGCCACTACTACCAGTTACTCAGTACCCTGGAAGAGACCATCGGCCTTAAACAAGTAAACTGGCAAACGTTCTTACAAAAATTAGCTTAGTTTCCAGCAGGACTCGGACCAGCACTGACAGCTAGAAGTGAGAGACTTCATGATTTAAAGTGCGATGCTCTAACCACTTGGCCATGGAGACCCCCTGCTTGAGGTGAACTAGATTTTATGACTTAAGCTCCCTGCTCTAACCACTCGGCCACTGAAGTTCCCAATATCTATATCAATCATATTGAGATAAATTGCACAAAAATCACATTTAAACTTTTTTAAACGATTATGTGTATATTTTGCATTCTTAGAGAATTTGAGATTGTGAAAGATGAGTTATATGTAAGTTTGAAATGTAGGTCATCATGACAAATGCTTGTTAATCAAACTCAATGTATAATTCATAACACAAAATGAAAAATAATTCTCATTTATCATTTTCATCAAGGGAGATAACTCTGAAATGACTACTCTGAATAAAGTCTTGGTGTTCACAAGAATCCTGAGTTAAGATAGAATGATTTGTCAATTATGTGTGATAGTATCTCAAAACTCATGCATTAAATGTGTCAATGTGGTGCCCAATTGTATCCAAGATACAGGAATATTGTGGTGGTCAGTTTTATGCCCAAGATATAAGTTAATTGTGATGGTCATTCACACATTTGTATCCAAGGTATTGAGATGGTCACTTTTGTATTTATTTTACAGGTATATTATAAAGGTCACTCATATTTGTATCAAATGTACACTACAAGTATATGGTGGTGGTCACTCTTGTATCTATGGTACAGATATATTGTGGTGGTCACTTTTGTATTTATGGTACAGATATATTGTGGTGGTCACTTTTGTATTTATGGTACAGGTATATTGTGGTGGTCACTTTTGTATTTATGGTACAGGTGTATTGTGGTGATCACTTTTTTATTTATGGTACAGGTATATTGTGGTGGTCACTTTTGTATTTATGGTACAGGTATATTGTGGTGGTCACTTTTGTATTTATGGTACAGGTGTATTGTGGTGATCACTTTTTTATTTATGGTACAGGTGTATTGTGGTGATCACTTTTTTATTTATGGTACAGGTATATTGTGGTGGTCACTTTTTTATTTATGGTACAGGTATATTGTGGTGGTCACTTTTGTATTTATGGTACAGGTGTATTGTGATGGTCACTTTTGTATTTATGGTACAGGTATATTGTGGTGGTCACTGTTGTATTTAAGGTACAGGTATATTGTGGTGGTCACTTGTATTTATGGTACAGGTATATTGTGGTGGTCACTTTTGTATCTATGGTATTGTCCGATTCACATAAGATGGCGAGGCGAAGTAACCTTTTGATTATCATATGGGTGATTCTTCTTGCCTTTCAATTATGACAAACTGCAAAGGGAAAGCATTTTAGTCCTCACTCAGTCACTGGATATTTTCTTTTGTATTGTGAAAAATAGTTACAATTACTCTAATCAGTGTAATTTTAATGTTATGCATTAATACCTAAAATTTAAACTCATACAAGTCAAGAAAGGGTTCACAAGACTCCAGCCTGCCAGGTTATATGTATCTTACTGTACAGCTTTGCTCAGGGAGGGCAGGCCAAAATCGGGAGACTCCCACAGAATGGGACTGATAGTAATTATGAAGTTGATATACTTATAGAGGGCTAGTGTTGTCCTCAGGTTTAATATAACAAGCATTTTTATTTTCTATCTGGTAGGACTTGCCTGTCACTATATACCGTAATCATATACTGGTAAATACCTGATATTGCCAAATGTCAGTCAGAATCAAACATGTCCCAGATATCATGACCATGAAGCATTATACCACATTTGTTAAAATTATTTGATGAATGAAATTTGTACATAAACAAATGACCAAAACCAATATTGCCCCCCACCCCCTAAACACACCACAACTCACCTGCCATCTTTTTTTCTTGGGGTATAAAAACAAATTAATAGATAGTTATCATTTCTGATGATCATTCTCATTCAGGTGAGTGGAAATATAACTGTCATGCATATGTCTATGGGCAAGTAAATGCCAAAAAAATTGTTGCCCGAAATAGATCTTTACTTGTCCAATATTTACTGACAAATTTTGTTTCTTTATAATGCACTTGTCCACGGACAACCAAAATATAAAAAAATTTCACTTGTCCGGACGGTAAACGTAACGGGTCAGGCAAGTCGGGCATTTCCTCACCCCTGTTATTCCACATGATGGAATGATGTTTTACGCAACACTCGACACCTTTTCCGTTACAGGGTGGCAGACAGATTTTATTGGTGGAGGAGAGAACCCGGTTACAATATACCCAAGGAAGAGACAACCGATCTTCCGAATGTAAACTGCCAAACTTTCCCCCCAAAAAATCAGCTTAGCTTCCAGCGGAGTTTGAACCTGTGCTGACCAGAAGTGAGAGACTTTACGGTCCAAAATGTGGTACTCTAACCACTGGGTCTATGGACTTGGTAAGAGTCCAAAGAGATATTCCCAGAGAAGGAAGATTTTTCAGAGTGTATAATCTTACTTAATTATCAATCAAAAAAATGCAGACAATGGTGTCCCTGTAGTTATTCTATCTAAACAACAAAGTGACATATTTGGAGATAGTTGACATTTATATCATAAGTGCTATTTTATTTCTTAATTGTTGTAACTTTTAATGTCATTTGAGAGAAAGAGAGAGACAGAGAGATTAGTTCATATGCTGTGAATTTTTAAAATTCTAAATGGATCTATATTTCAATTTCAAGCATAGATCTGCAGAAATCAGATTTCTAAGTGTGAATATATTTTATTTTTTATTTTATTTTGTACAACTATAGTTACAGACATTGAATTTGTACAAACATGTACATCTAAACTAATCCTACATTAGATCTTTCCATACAAATTTAATGCTGTGTATCAAAACACATTTAACTTACTTAAATATTAATAATTTTCTGATATACATGTTATACATGTATTTTACTTGCATGGAAAACAAAACAACCTTACAAAATAGGACAAACTGATTTCAAACTAAAAAAAAAAATCAATTTCTTTGTAGGAAAGAAAATAAATGCATCCAATATATCCATAAAATATCTTTTAATTTGTTTATTATCACGTAAAATGAGGGAGAAATGGGGATAAACTGATAAATAAACCCCTTTTCTGTACCTCATCTCACTGGAGTCACTCCCCTGATCACAGACGCATTCCACAGTCAAGACAGATTTCATAGCATAAGTTTGGCTCCAGTGGATCAGTTCATTATTGACATCAGATAGGGAGGTCAGGTTCTGTACTACGGCTAGGTAACTTATTTACTGATTTAAAGGTATTTCAGAGTGATGATTAAGGCTGAGCTAATTGACTGTTGTATTAGGTCTCGTTAGACCGCCAAATATCGGGAAAACGTGCCACTCGAACAGACACTATGTCGACCAGGATAGTAACTGATTTAAGCCTTTTGATATTTTTATAACAGGTTAATACATTTATGTATATTGGGTTTGTTTTTCATCTGTACATAAAATGAATGTAGCATCTATTCCTGAATATCATGTGTCAGAATAATTCTAATGGAACACCTTAAAAATGTGTCCATGAAATATTCACAAGTATTGATTAAAAAACAATTATTTGGAAAAAAATATACAGTGTACAAGAAAGGGGATTTCTGTGGGAATATGATTTTTTTTTTTCATGGCTAAACTTCAGATGTGATGCTAAAGTTTTAACTAACACATTTATGGCCTAATGGTTTTTTTTAAAATTATATTTTAATTGATATTTATTTTTGTATTTTTTTTCTAATATCAAGAAATTGTTTAGCTTCAGAAATAACTTTCCATGTGAGTAAAAAGTCGCAAGTATTTTGGTACTTACAAGTTACAACTGAGCATGGTAACTATCAACTATCAATACAATGTTCACACACGAATGACTTAAATGAGTAATTCTCATTCTCTCTCTCTCTCTCTCTCTCTCTCTAACATATATATACATATATATGTATATATTAGAGAGAGGGGGGAAGGAAGGGAGAGGCCTGCACATTCATACAAACATTATGCAACATTACCTATACATGACATACAATAATTTCCTTTAATCATAACTAGTTCATATTTATATAGAGAGTATCGTAAACAAAGAAAAACATGACTGATGCTGGGGGACTAGTTTGAGTACAGTCGCACTACAGCCCGATCATGTCAAATGATGAAGATATTTGTAAACACATCCCTTAATTCAGAACAACTGCTTTGTAACCTGGTGATATGAAAAACGCCAAGACTACATGGATGAATCTAGGTACAAAATGTATGTCAGCGTTTTTATGACATTCTTAGCATTGGAACAATAAAGTCATTTGTAGCACTTGTATCAGAAATGTACTGTAGTGACCTTTAGTTAGTGATATAGGTCTCAAGTTTTCGATTTTTCTGATCCCAAAATAACTTTTTGATTCATAAACTAAAGCTGAACTTTTCTAATAGAGATATCAAATCAACAGGAAAAGATACACAAGTTACGTGACAAAGTAAGCAAAACTCGACCAGCAGCCATGTATGTAATCCACACAAAATCATGTACAACTGCTTTACATGGTACAAAACGTGTAACGAGGGGGCAGCAATACTCTCTAACCCAAAGTGTTTCAAGTTTTTTCTGAGTTACTGGTCTGCTGATTTACATGTATAGGCTTTGTTATACAGTGATACGTGTATAAATAGATCCCCTTAGGGACACACCAAAACCAGTCTTTATAGGGAGGTGGTCTGTATACAGAGATTGATTGTACGCAAATAGTACTATTGGGAACAGCAAAAAAATGGTCTTTATGACCAGATGGTCTTTATACACAGGTGGTTGCTAAAGCTGGTTTTACTGTATACTGGTTCTTAAAATCGAAACATAATGAAAACTGAATTCAAATAACACAGGTGTATATTTCAACCTGAAAATTCAACAAGAGAGTGGGAGAGAAAATATATGATGAAAATCATTAACTTGATCCTGTACATATACAATGCAGTGCTTGATAACCATTGGTAAAGGTCAAATCAGCACTGGCTTGTTAGTTTTAATGTTACAAAAATTGAATATAAATATGGCAGTTAAGTTAAAAACTATTTCCATTATAAATAAGCAATTTTTTATTTCTGAAAATTTATTATTTTTGTGTTTTTGATCAGATTTTGGAGCTAATTTTGAAAATTGAAGTGGTAAAATCAGTTTATTGCAGTGTCCGCCTGTTGAATTTTAGGATGGAATCCAACTCTTAAAGAGTGCTGGCCACATAAGACATATTACCATTGGAGTAAACTGACCAGTACTTGCCAGTCTGGGGCCAGTTTCACTTGGGTTACAATTTTATTTATGAGTACATAGTTTCCATTCCACAAAAGGTCGTAACTTTAGAAGTGACTTGAGTTATGAGTATGTAGTTTCCATTCCACAAAAGGTCGTAACTTTAGACGTAACTTGAGTTATGAGTATGTAGTTTCAGATTCACAATAGGTCATAAACATACGCTTTCTCGTTAACCTATACCAAGTTACATGAGAAATTAGCAGTACCGTAGTTTGGAACAGACTACAGACCAGACATAAAATTATACACAAGAAGAAAGATGTGACCTTTAGTGAAACTTATTTTATACTTAAGTCTAGATTTACGTTAACACGTTAAGTTACGACCTTTAGTGAAACTGGCTACTTGTTCCTGTCAATGATAAATGCCCGTTGTATCGGCAAAGTCCGATAAAATGAAATAGAAATTTTTTGAACATTTTATCTGAAAATAGTTTTATCTAGAGATTTCATGTAAAGTTTTGTTGGCATTAAGAGTTTACTAAAGTCAGTTTTACTGCAAATTGTGATCTACCTACAGCACATCTAATAGGTAATCCCAAAAGACCATTGATCTCTTTCATAAGGACTAGTGAGTGCATTTCCTGTGTGTAAAAAATATATACCTACAATTTGACTGAGACTTTATCAATTTGAATTTAAAAAAATATTCCTTAACCCATTAACCCTCAAAACACATTTGGATAAGTCTAAGTCGTTGATTGACAGAAGAGTCTATTATTTTTCTGGGGTTGACGAGTTAAAAACAGAATTTCAATTTCTGCATGCAAATTGACCATAAAAATGAGAGGGTTTTATGGTGTAACAAGAATCTGGGGGCCATTTTATCAAAAAGTTATGGGTCCTAAATTGTAAATCTTAAGCTACTCAACTTCAAAACAAAACTTAAGACTGTTTTTCCACCCTACCCTAACTCTCTAGCCTTAAGTCATATTTACACTTTTTAAAAATATGTGCTTGATGTGTGTATTTGTTTTGGAGTCCATCCAAAATAAGAGTTAACGATCTAAGCCAGGGGGAGACATTGAACCTTAAAGAATCCTCACTGCATTGGCCTCAGTCCATAGCTAATATCAAAACTTATGGCACATTCCTTGGTGATATCTCAATATAAGATATATATACATGTCACAATTAAACAATATTCATTGTTATTTTTGTCATAAAATTTTTTGTCGACTCAATATAGTTTGAACTGTATTATGATTATGTCCAAAATTGAGATGTACAGGGGCGAAAAAGAGTCGTAGTCTCCAAGACGCTTTATATATGGAAGTTATTTACATAATATATACAGTGGAATCTTGTCTAAAAACCAACTCGCTATGGCAACGTCGTCACAGTTACGACTAAATATATCTTTACGTATATCACATAAGTACAGGCCCTCACATAAGAAACCATCAGACTGCTTTGATTCAGTTCGGTGGACTTCTTACCGAGGTTCACTTTATATATATATATATATATATTTATTTAAAAATGTCAAAATTTATGAATTTTAGTTATTTATATTGTTTTAAGACCATGTTATGTTAAACCGCACAGTGCAAAAATCGAAAAAAAAAACTTAAGTTCACACGGGTATAAAATTCAAATAATACACACGACAATCTGTTAAGAACACCTTTAAAAGTGTGTCACATATGAAAGATATATTTGACAAAATAAAAATTAGAGTTTTTCTCCTTTCATTCTGTTTCCTACATCAACACAAATACATTTCCTTGTCTACCTATCTGTTTATGTCAAACACAAATATTTTAATTCAGCCCGCATATAAAAAACAATTCATTGACGACAAAGTACACAGTTTTTTTTTTATTTAATCCCACAATAACACGCTATGCAATACTCACAGACAATGGCGTTTGTTCAAAGCCGCAGGTTGTACACAAAAAGTCTTTACTTAATCGTTAACCTTAACTCTAGAATGAAGTTGGGTCGCCATTAGACACGTTGTGTGCACTGATGTGTGGAGCAAAATGAATGAAATTTAGGTTTTACAATAAAATACACTGACTCATGGTGAAGCATACCTCCGTGTACTTTGTTACTTACTGCAATAAATCTGCACACAAGCGTTTGCATTTACATTTTTATTTGTTTCAATGTCGTTTTGTATCGAGTCTTTTTTTTCCACATTTTTATTTGTGTCAATGTCATTTTGTATCGAGTCCTTTTTTACATTTTCATTTTTTTTTCAGTGTCATTTTGAATCGAGTCTTTTTTTTACACATTCATTTGTTTCAATGTATAGAGTATTTTTTATTTGTTTCAATGTCGTTTTTGTATTGAGTCTTTTTTTTTAATTACACAGAAATGTTATCAGTAACAGATGATAGAACCTAGATTTAAAACGTTGCCATGGAAACATGTTTTGTTTTATATAACATGCAGAACATGCAGGTAAATAAAAAGGTATGTTTGATGTGATCTGACCAACTCAGCTAAAAAGCCCAGATCCAAAGTCATCTCATCAGCTAAAGGTTAAGTGCCACAAATTTTGACTTTTGCTATGAACTGATGCCAACTCTGGTTTTTAAACATGCCAAACTTGCCTTGACAGTCAGAACATCGGTTCTACATCTCGTCAGATATTCCCTAGACTACTGTATACCTAACAAATTTTGCTGACAAAACAGGCTGTCTACAAGAAAACAAACTAGTCCTGGTATGCAAAGAAAACAAACTTGCCTACAAAATCAGTTAAGTTCCAGCAGGCAATGAACCTTCCATTTGTAAAAGTGATTCCCTGTGGTGTAAAGCATGATGCTCTGCCTACGTGGTCACAGAGGCTAGAAATTGGATGATAATTAATTATAACTGTAAAAATGGCCAGGATTCAAGTCCTTGTGACAATGTGACCTAAAGTGTATCTACTAACATATTCTTGGCTCAGGGTCAGAGGATATCTATAAAAAAAAAAAAAAAAAAAAAAAAAAAAGATGTATAGCCCTCATTGTGACTTTCAAGTAAAAAAAGAAATTGTAGGAGCAGTTAGGGTTAAGTTCCATCCTTACTTAAAGCATAGGTATAGTCTTATGTCTACATGCTACACATCATTGCCACTCTACTTCAATAGACATCGGCAGACATCCAGTTACTATGATCCACTTGTTGCTAAGTGTTTCCGGAAGCGTTTACTTTATCTCTCAAGGGCATAGACTGTAAACCCTTAACCTCAGTAATCTACACTCACCACTCCAGAACCAAACACACAAACAACAACAAATTGTGATACGGTGAGTGGGCGGAGGATGAGGAGGAGGAAGTGACCAGTTCTATTTTTAGACACAATAATAATGGGAGGGGCAGAATATTTTGTTTGTGAAAGAGGGGGGAAGTAGATACGAATATGCGAGGGGGATAAATTATACATAATTATCTAAGAAGTATCTTGTAATACAAAATAAAAAAAATATGCTTCAATTCATGACCAACTCATCCCTGACCCCACTCTCTCTCTCTCTTTCTCTCTCTCAGACACAGGATGATGGATTTCCATCATTACACAGTTTAGCTCTATAATATATCTGTCTCAGCCTTATTCTTCAAGATCAAGTGCACAACTTTACATAGTGTAAATATGCACAGTATTTATATATAACGCTCTCTCTCTTTCTCCCCCCTCTCTCTCTGGTTGTCTGTCTGTCTGATGGACTTGCATGATTACACAATAAAGCTCTACAATATAATTTCCTCCTCTTACTATCTTTCTCTGGCTGTCCGTCTTCTCTCTCTTCCTCCATCCAATTTGTTCTTGAACATCCCAACTCTCTCTCTGAGACACAGGGTATTTCCCAGTAAAGTTCTATACAAGTATTATAATTCTCTTGGTCTCTGGTTTATACCTAACTCTCTCTATGGCTGTCTCTCTCCCTCCCCTCTTTCTAGCTATGTTTGTCTCTCTCTCTCTCTCTCTGACAGAGGATGATTGACTTACATGATTACAAAGTAAACTCTATAGTATAATTCTCTCAGTCTGTCTGTCTCCCCTCTCTTTCTCCCTGTCTTAAGACAACAGATGATTGACTTACATCATTACACAGTAAAGCTCTAGATTATAATATTCTCTCTCTCTCTCTCTCTCTCTCTCTCTATCTCTCAGACACAAGATGATTGATTTACATCATTATACAGTAAAGCTCTATATTATAATTCTCTCAGTCTCTGAACTTTACAACATCAGATTTGATCAGGAAGGCCGAGCCAGAGAATTCACAACACTAAAGGGATCTTCATACCAATGGAGCCACAACTCTGTACGTTTTGTTAGCTTAAAGAGGGTCCACTAGGGAGAAATAACATTAAAGAGAGACCACAAGGGAGAAATTATGTATTCACAAATATTTATGAGGGCAGCAAGGGAAAATTAATTTGCGTAGGTGATATGTGGAAGTTGTTTCATAATTAAAAATGATTAACAGACCTAGATTTACATGGCAGGCTAGGGAAAATGATAAACATGTCTAGTCTTAAGAGGCTCCACAGGGGAAAACCCTTAACTGATATAGATTTTTGTTGGGTATGCGAGTGTGAATCTTACATTGAAATCCTTATGGGAGTTAGCTACACTTCTGTAGCATCACCAGTGAATCAAACTATATCAAAAGGTATTAGGCAACCTCCTTTAAAGATTCCAGTGGATTAATTGAATATCAATCATTTTTTCACTGCATTTAACAGCTTTTCAACAGGCATTAAATTCACAAAACTAACGCAAAGCTCATGCTTGACTAACACTTCATGATTTTAAGGTTTGTTTGTTTATTGTTGTTTAATGTCCCACTCAAGAATATTTCACTCATACTGAGACGTCATCAAATGCTGGTGAAGGACTTCAAATTTTGGCCTATGCTCGGCACTTACGGCCATTGAGCAGTGAGGGTTCTTTAACGTGCCGACACCTACTGTGACACGGTTGACCTCAGTTTTTATTGTCTCATCTGAAGGACAGGAAACCAACCTGCCCCCCAGCTTGACTCGAACTCACGATCAAGAGTCGAGAGCCCTACACAACTTTAAGGTATAATTTATGCTGCAACTGGACGTGTATGTAAGAAAATGGCATATATTTGAAAATAAATAATGAAAAATATTTCTCAATTTGAAGAAAACTCACTCAGCAAGTGTTAAGGGGACAATAATAAAATGATTATATATATATTATTAGTTGTAGTTGTGTATAGAGATTGTTATATGAACATTTTGAGATCATACTCCTTCTAAGCCCAAGATTCCTGATATCAGCCTGAGGGCCAAAGGCCCAAGGGCTGATATCAGGACTGACGGATGGGTAAGAGTATCATATCAAAATAATAAGGCATATTATAAACTTTTTATCATGTGTCTGAATTACAAATTATAACACATAACAAGATACAACAATAACAACATACTTTTTAATTCCAATATTCTGGCCGACATGCAATTAAAAATCCCTTCACCCTGTTCAGTTTCAAGATTTTGGATGACACCGAACAAGAAGACGATGCATTGTACCAGAAACGAATGACACTCGAATTTCTCTTTTCTTTTCAATGATTGTAATTCAAATAGAGAAGTTACAAACAAGGGTACATTACGAGATCAATTACTGCAATGGGGGGTTCATTACGAAAATAATTAATGCATAAAAAAATGAAGTCATATCTACTACAGGCATCTGATTAGTATATTTAATGTATAAACTGACCCTAAAAATATTGGTCCACCTCAGGCACTTAATAAAGAGCCGATGACAAGTTCACTTTAGTGAAAATGTCATAACAGTCCCAGTGCAACCTAAATATGAACAAACAATATGTCTATGCATTTACACTTGATGCTCTTTAGTCAGTCAAAATGAACATTGTTTATTCAGTGAAACCTACCTATTCACCTACCCAGGGGTTGTGCTGGGCTTCGCCAATGTCGCAAATGGCGATTTCTTATTTCAACTGGCGACAGAAAATTGCTTCTGGCCATTTTTCTGGCGCCGCCATTTTATGGAAGGTTTAAGACATCTAGGTTACATAAGTCATTTATATCTTCCAAATGGTCATCAGGAACAGGGAATAATAACCCTGTTTATTAATTAACGTCAATAAACCACACAGAGTTGTAAATATAAGAGGAGTGCTGGGGGTAATTACACAACGACCTGTAGTGGTCAGGTACATGACTGTAAAGATAAAGTTATTAGATTTGATTTGATTTGATATTTTGTTTAACGCCATACTCAACAATCTTTTAGTCATATGATGGCGTCCAGTTTTTATTGGTGGAGCAGAAACCCCGGTTACCTGGGTAAAGACCACTGACCTTCCGCTAGAAAACTGGCAAACTTTCCCACTAAATTCGAAATGACCCTAGAGGGATTTGAACCAGAGGTGAGAGGCCATGTGATTTAAAGTGCAATGCTCTAACCACTCTGCCACAGAGGCCCCTAAAGTTATTATATCTAACCTGTATATTTGAATTTCCACACCTATAATCACTATCTATATGTTCTGTCCCCTAAGCAGACTTAAAGTTAAGATATCAACACCATTAATGCTGTGTTAATTTCATGCAGCTTGTATATCAATCTTGAATGATTTTAATTAAAATATTTAACTGAGAAACATCAAAGCAAGATCATGGTGTCTTCTACCATGTCCACACGTCCACACTATTAACCTATACAGTGTTATGAATGTATATTAAATATAGTGATGTTTTAAATACAAAAACGATGTTTTATTTCAATTACATAATATTTTCAACACAAGACAATGATGTCTTAATGTAACTCATTGAATTGAATAGAATAAATCGACAGTGATGGCAGTTAACACATTTATAGAATTTCAATAATCTTTTTTATTGACTTTGAATCTGGGTCTCAAATTTTGATTTTGACAACTGGCGATTTTTTTGGTGACAAATTCTTCAACCAGTGCAACCCCTGCCTACACACTCATCCCTAGAGACACATTTGGAATGGTCTAAGTCATTGATTTGCAAATGAGTCCACTGTTATTCAGGGCTTGTTGAGTTAAGGACACCTGACTGACTGACTCTTAGTGGCCTAATTAGCAAGGTGGTGCTGTAAATGAGGCTCTGTACTTGTTAAATACAGTGAAACTTGTATATAAAGACCTCCTTAGGAATCCAACAAAACCAGTCTTTATAGGGAGGTGGTCTTTATATAGAGGTTGATTTGCACACAAATGGTACTTGTGGAGACAGCAAAAAAATTTGTGACCAGGTGGTCTTTATACACAGGTAGTGGCTAAAGCAGGTTTTACTGTATCTATATATTTAGACATTTTCAGTAGACTGAAAGTTTATTGTTTTAAATGTGAGGTGGTCTCCTAAGCAAGGTTGGTTTTTAGGAGAGATTCCATTATCTATCTACCTTTCTATAATATATATATATATAAATATATGTATACATGTGTGTATATATATATATATCTATATATATATGTAGCATGAAAATATAAAATAAAGCAAAGAGATTAATAAAAGTATGTACATGTAACAAAGATATTTCAAACATCTAGAATTTCGAACAGAGACCACATTAAGAAAATTCCATTTATTTCATGTATCTCACAAAAATATAGAAGGAGACTATATTCTCTCCAGACGATTTTGACACCTGATATTAAATGTATATATAAAATGTAATCAAGCGACACATACAGTACTATTATAAGCTATTTCAAGTAAGAAACACTCATTTCTGTACAAGAAAACAATCAAAATTCTAAAATGTTAAATTCTTGAAAATAAATCACATAGCTATATACAATGTATCTATATACCGGTATGCTAATCAATCTTGTCAAGACATTGACAAGCACCTGATCTGACAGTTTGTCACCAGCTTATAAAATCGTCACTTAACATGGCACTTCCAACATATGCAATAATGTCCAGGCCTTGTACTTACAGTTGTGAAATCATGTATAGGTTTTTTAATTAGTGTGCATTTGGGTTAATTGTACATGTCCAGGGCCTAGACATTTAACTTATCCACCCCTAAAGACACATTTGGACTGGTCTAAGTCAATTTACAGAAGATTCTATTGTTTTTTTTCAGGGGTTGATGAGTTAACATGTGTAATTATCAGGATAGAACTTCTGTTAGCTTACTGTCAGCACTTGCACAATACAAGTATGAAAATGTCCAGAACTTTCATTGGGCTAATTGGACATATTCAGATCATACATATTATACTGTATAAATATCAGGCTAGATCTTCTATGATAAGAGTTCCTGAACTTCTCTAGAGCTTCTGTATAGTATTTAGACTGGGAAACTAGACATCATATCCAGAACTTGTGTTTACATCTCATAAATTAAAATGAAAGACAAGATTTGTCTACAGCTTCTGGGTACATTTTATAAATCGGTAAACTAGACATGGTTTCTAGAGCTTCTGAATACATCTTTTAAATTTGAAAACTGCAAAGATTTGTCTGGAACTACTGAATACATTTTATAAATTGGAAAACTACAAAGATTTGCCTGGAACTACTGAATACATTTTATAAATTGGAAAACTAGACAAATTAGATCAGAGATGTCTAGAACCACTCGTGATGAAAATGTTCAGAGTCTTTGCAAAAGAGTAGAAAATTTTTACAATTATTTGAGAACATAGAAATGTTTGCACATACATTAACTTTGTAATTTTTCACATTCTTTAAATGAACTTTTTTTTTAAAGGGATATATATATATATATATATATATATATATATATACACATACACACACACACACACACACACGGGGGAACACTTTTACCTCTCACCTTATCCCCCACAAGGTAACCTGCAATCTTCAGAAAACATAATAAATATATTCACACCATTACTGTATTTAAATTTCCTTGTAAAAGTGTCATGTCTTCTCTTGAAAATCTTGATTCAGCTATAAAATTGTTATTTATGTTTCATTGTATACCATTAAAGTGCCTATCAATCACAATATTTCAAGGAAAAGACATTTTCTATTCCCTCACACTGTAAAATCTAGATTAAGCTACAGATTGCTGTTCCTGTCGGTGCTGGTTTAACCCCCTAAATATCTAAATGGTATATCCCTTTTATTGTCTTAGACCAGTCTATTATAGTCTACAGTGGTGAACTGGTAAAAACACTAGCCTTGTTAGTGGGAGGTCTTTGGTTCAATTCCCAGAACAGGTCAAATCAGTAACTTTAAACCTTTCGCCCTCAAGTATCCTTATGGTATGCACTTCCCACTGCATTGGGTCAGTCTACAGTGGTCTGTAGGGTTAAAAGGATTCAAACTGGTAGTGTCTTATCCTATGCAAAATGTTCTGCATCAGAGGTAAAAGTTTGAGGCCTTTTTCCAGAATCAAAAGAGACTTAAAACTGAGGCCCCACATCAGAGCAAGTGTGACACAGTTGAAATTTTAAAAGCAATGGCCAAGTCCATGGCACAGGTCAAAATGTGTAACACTTCACCTTAACCCATTCACCCCTAAAGACACATTTAGACTGATCTAAGTTTGATTTACAAAAGAATCTATTGTTTTTCAGGTGAGTTAAGGAAAGGACGATAAAATATTTGTCCACATGCCTATGGTTCAAACACACTTATCGGTGGTAATATACATCAACATTGTATATTCAGTCAAGCTTGTCTATAAAGGCCAATCAATTGAACAGACAAAAGTAGCCGTTATAGACAGGTGGCCTGTACAAAGAGTTTTATTCATTATAAAAACATTAACAAAGGTTATATCTGAATGGCCTTAATAGACAGATGCCCTTTAATGCAAATTTAACAGTATACAGATACATCTGCGGAAAAATAAGTCTTGAGAAGCCAACCTTTCTGCCTCTGAATACATCTCTGAAGTCCTGAGATTTATCCAAAGGGAACGATTTGTACGATCATTAAATTCAGCAACTTTCTTTGAATTTTTTTCTTGGAGACAGTATGACATTCTAAAATCTCTTTAAAATGAGATAAAAATCACCTTTTTCTACAATCATAAAAAGGGCATTAATTTAGTACTCTAAGGTCAAATAGAAAAGCTGTGAAGCAGTGTTAATGGGAATGCCAAAAAGACTTCAGGAAGAGGTGTTTGTTCAGGACAAAGAAAGAACTAAAACATCCTAATCAAACACTTGGTCATTAGAAAATCCTAGCAAGCATCAGATAAGCATTGGGTTAGAGAGTATAGTGTCTTGATCAAATCTGGTTAGAGAGTATTATTGAAGATTTATGGCTTATATAACTGGTAAATGTTTACAAAGCATTTGACAATATCTAGAGTCAATACATTTACATATCTTCTCTCTTTGTGAGATATCAGGTCACCACTTGTCTCTTATACTTCTCTTCATTTCCAAATACTTCAAATCTTGTTGACATACTTTTTTTTTCTCTTGGCGATAGAACAACATATTTGGTCATCAAAAAGTTTCTGCTCAAATGACCTTATGTGAGACAGAGTGCATTTGTGAGTGTGTGTATGTTTGTGAGTATGTGTGTAGGAGTGTGTTAGCATGTTTTTGAATGTGTATCTGTGTGAGAAAGTGTTTGTGAGTGTGTATACAAGTGTGAGTGTCTGTGTGTTTGTGAGTGTGTGTGGGAGAGTGTTTGTGAGTATATGTGTGTGTTTGTGAGTGTATATTTACTCACATTTGTCCTGGAATGGAGCTAGGTCTCATAGGGGACCAAAGGGGCCAAAACTTAATACATCCTTAAAAATTTTCTTCTGATATGATTAAATGATGGAAGTTTATTCTGACTGTAATTCTATATTTCACTCAGGTGACCGCTAAAGTCCATTGGGCCCACTATTTATATGTATAAATATGTTAAACTTGATCATCAAGCAAATAACTAAATACACAGCTTTCAGTGGAAATAAAATTATTACAATAATCACACGACGGTCCTTAAAACTTCACGTCATCAACTGGAGGAAGAAAATAATAGAAACCCCCCTTTTTTTTGTAAGTCTTACCTTAATAATTCATCCCATGAATAGACTTAGTCCCTTAATACATCACCACATCCCAAACCCCCCCCCCCTGTTTTTGTGTGAGTCTTAACTTAATAATTCACCCCATGAATAGATTTAGTCCCTTAATACAACAACACATCCCCATCCCCAAACCCTTTATAGCCTCAGAGATTATAAACGTGCATCTATCCATCCTTGTCTATCCTGACAAACCAAAAGAAATCTCCACCCGCATATTCGATTTCTATTTCATTTTGAAGGTCACGTTTTCCTTCATTCATTCAGAAGTGTGTTAGCAAGTCTAATGGATTTGATTAGATAAACAAACTCCTTTGTGGTCGATTTTCACTGCAGTGAAAATATTTACCTGGGTCTACCTAATCATCGCACTTGTCAAAGTCCGTGTAATTTAACTTGATTCAATATTTTTACAAGCAAACTTCAATTTCTATCAAAAGTCAATCACATCAGTTAGCTCACAAATTAGAAACACAATCGATGTTTAATGCTAAACTTTGAACGACACTTAGAACTATGTTTTCATTTGGTATCTATGGAAAGCACTTGGGCGGCGAGAGCGTATACGTCTGCATGGAAAAACGGAGGTAGCTTAGGCTATGAGAATGATGTCTTCAGTTTATGTCTTTAACTTGTTGATCCTAAAAACTCATTTGGACTGGTCTAAGTCTTTGATTTACAGAAGAGTCCATTGTTTTTCAGGGGTTGGTGAGTTAATTGTTGTTTTAGATTCTACCAAGATTTTTCACCTACATACAGATGTCATTAGTTACATGTGCATTTCCACAAATTTAGACCTGTGCTAAAGACTCAGAGTTATTGATTTAGAGGACTGTGAAATACAGTGAATCCATCGCCTGTAGAACACCTCGTTTAAGAGACCACCCTGCTTTGGAGACCACACCTCACATTTAATGACTACAAATATTCATTCTCATGCGAATTTCTGAATAAATATTAAATGAGTCGAAACCCTCACTCAAGAGACCACCTCACTAATCAGACCACATTTAGTCAGTCAGTTAGGCGGTGTTAATAGTAAGGTTCCACTGTATACTAAAAATGAGGTGGAAGGAATATACAGTAAAACCTGCTTCAGCAACCACCTGTGTATAAAGACCACCTGGTTATAAAGACCATTTATTGTGTCCCCAATGTACAAATCAACTTCTATATAAAGACCACCTCCCTATATAGACTGTTTTTGTTGAATCCCTAAGGGGGTCTTCATATACAAGTTTCACTATATATATATATATATATATATATATATATATATATATATATGCATTGACGTTATATATATGCATTGACGTTTATATATACATGTGTGTATATATATATATATTTTATATATATATATATCGATAATATATATATATATATATATATATATATATGCATTGACGTTTGCACTATTTTTTTAGTCGAGAGGTATGTCCTTAACCTTTGATGGGAGGGACATACTAAAGGTCAAAGGGGTTACTGAAAGGACTGGGACTGTAAACAAAGTTCCAAAGTGAGAACAAAAAAGTCACTCTTAGAAAAATGGAAAAATTGTACTGGGAGCAAAATGTTACAAATATACTGGTATTCAAAAAGAAAATCACAAATAATAGAAATTTTTTCTGACATTTTTTAATTCCTAAAGTTAAACTGAAAATTAAAATATCCACATATATAAAAAAAAAAAAGAAAAATTTTGCAAGAGGATTGAATACTATCCCCCCCCCCCCCCCATTTAATTTACTCCCAGCTAAAAGGTAAAAGAAAGCTGTTTAAAAACAAAGTAGGCAGGGTATCTACAACCCAAGTTTATGTTTAAATGACCTGCTTGGTCATCTTTGCCCTCATGAAAAACAAAATTCCATGATAAGAGATTGACAAACTGGCTTTAAACTAGTTACTCCACATAACATACCTGTGTTGGCTGGAAGATGCAGGTAATGGAAAGAAAACCT
This sequence comes from Atrina japonica, assembly GCA_030159075.1. Lineage (NCBI taxonomy): Eukaryota > Metazoa > Mollusca > Bivalvia > Pterioida > Pinnidae > Atrina > Atrina japonica. The sequence goes on along the minus strand of BROG01000480.1, from coordinate 364,820 downwards.
GTCTTTAATGTATAATCATGAGAGGGTTACCTTACAATGTGGGTATATACATAAGTATTTGCTGTGTAGATCACGGTTCATGTATAAATATACTGTCACTGTCAAGGACTCCTCCGTCTTTTTTATATATTGGCAGGGCTTTCCTAACCCCTGAAATTTGGTCCAGGGTCCAAAAAAATTGGGAAAAATATATATAACATTTTAACAGGAACAGAAAAACTTAATTTGACACATTTCTTTGAAAATACTTTATTCTTTATTTTGAAATTCAAAATTGGGATATAATTATTGCATAATTTGGGGTAAATACAAGCAATATTTTGCACTGGAAGGGGTCCTGTGACCAGACCCAAAAATGGCATAGAAAAATCCCTGTATTTTACATCTCTCTGTCTTTCTTTCTTTTTTTTTCTGGGTACAAGACCAATACAGGAGTAAGTAGTTTATACAAAATCTAGACAATTTTAACACTGAGTATATATCCATCTTTCTATCCTAGTCTCTCTGATCACTACAATATAGTTACCCTGTATTTTTATAATCTGATATTTCACTTCGTCTTTCTCTCTATCCATCTGTCTGCCTGACCACTACACAAATAGTCTTCTAGCTGTATTTTATGTATTATGATATTCCTGCACTTTTTTCTGTATCCTTGCCTATAGACCTAGTTCTACATGAAAGTATAGTTCATATGTAAAAACCCTACTGTCTTTTATAACATTGTACAAATGTTCATCAATCTACCTTTCTCGACTCCCACAGACACACACACAGATATTAGGCATTCATTTTTATTACTCTTTTATCTAGTTTCCACACTGAATCTCACTGAGATAGATAGAGAGACAGAAAGAGGAAGAGCTAAAATATTCCCCCTCTCTAAAAGATACATCTTTCTTTTATACTTTCTTATTATCTCCTCTATTTGTCTTTCTACCCCATCTCTCTACCTTCTCCCTAGATGAATCTTTCTTTTATATTTTCTTTGTCTCTCTGTCCATGTGTCTGCCTTTGTATCTCTGTCTGTCTTTCTCTATCTTTGTATCTCTACCTTCTCCCTAGATTAATCTTTCTTTTATATTTTCTTTGTCTCTCTGTGCATGTGTCTGCCTTTGTATCTCTGTCTGTCTGTCTTTCTCTATCTTTGTATCTCTGTCTGTCTGTCTTTCTCTATCTTTGTATCTCTGTCTGTCTGTCTTTCTCTATCTTTGTATCTCTGTCTGTCTGTCTGTCTTTTCTCTCTTTCTTTGTCTGTCTGTCTCCCCCTCCCAGTAGCTACATCATTATTTTACCTTTTCTTGCTTTAACACTTTAAAAAGTTGCTTGTCTGTTAAATGATCTCAATAAATTGCTTCACAAATAGAAATGATATAATAGGTTGTTCTGTACTTCCTCTCTTCACAGCCTTATCAGAAAATTTCCTATTTTAGTATTTTTATCCTACATTGGCCTGTTCTACTTGGAAAGTGTGGGACATCTATAGCACAAGAAAACAATTGCAATGTAGGTCAAATGAGCAAATACATTTGTACATAAAGCTCAAAATTTTACATACAGGCATATATACACCATTTTCAATGATATATGAAAGAAACTATTAAAATGTTTTCATACAAAGTTAAATTTACAAAAATGTTTGACCACATAGTTTTCATAATTGATATAAACAGAGACCTATATATATATTTTTTCGTTTTTTCTCCATTATTGAAATCTATATTACACCTTTGCTGGGCCTCAACTGTGCTCTGCTAATAAACTCCATATTTTAGCCAGAGGGGAAACCACTGAAATACATCTACTTTCAAATTTAAATGATGAATTCATTACATTCAGATACCTTCTCCAGTCTGTATATGGTTGTATTCTATTGAAGGTGTAGACCTTGTTAGTGCAATAAAGCTGATTGTTTAATGATCCGTAGCTGTCACATTCAAACATTGTATATTAAAATGAAAATATGTACAGTCCAAATATATTATGTTTATTAAAATAAAAACCTTTATTAAGTATCTCTTACAGTCAGAATTATTTAGAGTAGCTGGTTGCTAATTTTTATTTTTTGGGTTTTTTGTGGTATTTTTTTAATAGAAACTTCATTTTTAACCTTTAACAAAATCAGAAAAGAATATGTGTTCAGATGTGACCCGACCAATCTACTTAAAAAGTCCAAAACTTGCATAGCTCATTGACAGCTTTCCAAACTTATTATTTCATATATATTTTTTTAGACAAAATCTGTAAATCTGGTTATTTTTTATTGTCTTAAAATATTTATTTGGGAATGGTATAAAGAAAAAAGGAAGATATTGAGCCTCTGGTCAATAACACATTTTTTTAAGTATTGATCTATCAGTGCCTTTTCCCCTTTTTTCACACATGATCAAGTATCTTTTCTAGCTGGGTAGCAGGACGATGTTGACCAGAATATAAATAACAGTTTATCTCTAGCCCCATACAACACAAGAATTCTGACAGGTGTCCACTGTATTAACTATATAACTTTACTGTTGTACCTTATAATTAACTACTTTACATCCATTTGACTAATTGGTCCCAATAAGTACCCATCCCTTTTTTCCTTTTTTTGTAGAACCCTGGGTGCTTATTGGATGAATACGGTACATGTTTTTAAAAACACAGTCGATTTATGCAGTGATGGTATCAGCTCTTATGTACAGGTGAGCTAACTTTAGCTAAGTTTTATTTGATTATGTCATTTAACAAAAATAATCTATAGCCTTGTAGATCTAAAATAATCAGCAGCACATATACTTATTCAAGAGTTATTACCCTTTACGATACTTGTAGTGTCCTTCAGTAGTTTCTTTTCTCATTACTTTTCACATCTAATTACTAATTCTGACAATAAGGTCACATGACCAGAAATCTACCAGTACTCATATATCACATTTAGTTACTAACTTGCCAACCCTTGTGTTCACATTAGACTCACCAAAATCAACAGATAGCATGTTCTACTGTCATGATTCAGGAGTAAGCAACTTAATGCTGGTGAAATATCTGCAATATTTAGATTCTACCAACTCCTGATCATGGACTTTACCATTCTAGGAAAATGGGTGATTTCAAATGTGTCTATAGGAGTGAATGAGATAACAAACATACTAGATGTTATCTTGACAGTGTTACAGACTGGCTTCAGGCAAAATCAGTTCATAGAGGTCACATAGGATAAAGTTTGGAGAAATCAGCAAATCATTGAGGGAAAAATGCTGAATTAGCATTTTTGTTTTGGAGAGAAAAGGAGGGGGACCAAATTTAATATAATTTATATTTGTAATCTAATTCATTTAGAATTATTATTATTCTCTTTTCATAGCATAGTCAAATATTCGTTTTTAAAAGTTTAGGGAAAGAGCAGTTAGTACACTAACCTGAAAATCTAAATCTAAATATAAATAAATAATTAAATATATTAATGAATCTCTCTCTCTCTCTCTCTCATCAACATGTCAGTATAGATACAAACATGCCTACGTTTTTGCTATCTGCTCTGATTTTCATTATTTCATTTGAACATTTACACATAATCAGCCCTGTCTAGCCATCTCTTAGTCTCAATGAAGACAGAGAAAGTCATAAATCTGTCATGCATATTCCTTAAGATTTGAGTCTTGTGGACACCACTGAAATATCGAACAGTGATTGACTCTTTACTTACAGTAGGGAAAAAAGTCACCCACACAAATCACTTATTCTTTTTGTGTTTATATGTGTTTTTCTTTTTTTTTTTGTGTTTTTTTTTCAAAACATGAGACGGTACACAGACACTTGTTATAATAAAAAGACAATTATGTTTAGCCACCTCCATGCCTCATTACTGTTAAATACTGTAAAATCGGTACTTTGTGAAATAAACATCAACGAGGTACTTCAATCTTGTCTACCGAGACCAAAAAAAGCTAACAAAAGAATTTGTATGGTTAAAGAAGTCTATTTGATCCGCAGACTATTAGCTGCCTGTTCTACTGCTTGGTTAGGCGACACTGATAGTTGAGAGAGAAGAGTTTACCATTCAAAAGAGGTATGGCTTTTCAAAGTGTAGGTTGATCTCGACATAGATAAATCTCGACATGAAGACTAAAGATCAATGCTATTGGGGCTCCATACGGGGGACTTATATTTATCTCTTTGAGATGACATCGTAAATCATTTAAATTAAAAACAGTCTAAAGATGATCATTACACGACTGGAAATGGTTCGTTCTTTAAAAAGATTTAAATACCTTAATGTCAACTATTTATTGTTAAGAGCCTTGTTGAAGTTGTGTTTATTTAATTTTTTTCTTTAACAATGCACTCCAACCATAATTATTTTCATTCCGTAAAATTACATGTACAAGGGAATTCATCCACTTTTATGGAATTTTAAAGAAATCAAAGTCACTTTTCTGAATGGCGAGATTATTCTTCACTGTACACAGTCATTTCCCATTCACATCCCCCTCTGCTACAGTCATGTGAACGGTAGATTTTCGTGCCATTTTTTTCAAAATCTATAAATCATATTTCTGCCATGAAAAAATCTCATTGAGTCCAAGTTCTTACAGGGGATATGGCAAAGGAAAAGGAATGCATTAAAGATGTAACATAATGACATGAAGCGTACATGAAGATACATGTGTATTAACTTCAAAAGTTTCATTCATATGTACATAGATTAACAAATTCATTGCCAGAAAAAATTAGCAATTCTGAACACATTTCATGGGAAATCACATTCAAAAGCATTTCACTGTTAAAGTGTTCCCCATTACCTTTCAAAAATCAAAGTCTAACTGAAAATATTGAGAGAGAGAGAGAGAGAGAGAGAGAGAGAGAGAGAGAGAGAGAGAGAGAGAGAGAGAGAGAGAGAGAGAGAGAGAGAGAGAGAGAGAGAGAGAGAGAGAGAGAGAGAGAGAGAGAGAGAGAGAGAGAGAGAGAGAGAGAGAGAAAGAGAGCAAGAGAAAATGCATGGGAAAATAAAGCTTTTGAATTGCCCCCTGGAGTAGACAAGTAAAGTGAGGTTTTTGTCATGGTTCAGTGAGCACAAAAACACTAGCCCTATCATAAGTAGGGCAAACTACACTGTGACTTGACAAGGAATGTTTTATCTGTCAAATATGAAATACACCAAAGATCCATGATCTGCTACATAAAGAGAATGAGACCAAGAATGCAACAACATATATGATCTCCTAGTTCAAGAGAGAGAGAATACAAAACAATCTATGATTTCCTAGTTAAAGAGAGAATGAGAGAGAGAATACATCAACGATCTATAATCTAATAGTTAAAGAGAATGAGAGAGGGAGAGAGAGAATATACCAACAATCTATGATTTCCTAGTTAAAGAGAGAATGAGAGAGAGAATACATCAACGATCTATAATCTAATAGTTAAAGAGAATGAGAGAGGGAGAGAGAGAATATACCAACAATCTATGATTTCCTAGTTAAAGAGAGAATGAGAGAGAGAATACACCAACAATCTATAATCTAATAGTTAAAGAGAATGAGAGAGGGAGAGAGAGAATATACCAACAATCTATGATTTCCTAGTTAAAGAGAGAATGAGAGAGAGAATACATCAACAATCTATAATCTAATAGTTAAAGAGAATGAGAGAGGGAGAGAGAGAATATACCAACAATCTATGATTTCCTAGTTAAAGAGAATAAGAGAGAGAATATGCCAACAATCTATGATCTACTGGTTAAAGAGAGAATGAATGAGAGAGAGAATATACCAAAAGAGAATTTCCTAGTTAAAGAGAGAGAGTACAACCAACAAATCTATGATCTACTGGTTAAAGAGAGAATGAATGAGACTGAGAGAGCGAGAGAGAAAAGAGAAAGAGAGAGAATACAACAATCTGTGATCTACTGGTTAGAGAGAGAGAAAGAGAGAGAGAGAGAATACACCAACAATATATGATCTACTGGTTAAAGAGAATGAATGAGAGAGAGAGAGAGAGAGAGAGAGAGAGAGAGAGAGAGAGAGAATACATCAACAATCTATGATCAGCTGGTTAGAGAGAGAGAGAGAGAGAGAGAGAGAGAGAGAGAGAGAGAGAGAGAGAGAGAGAGAGAGAGAGAGAGAGAGAGAGAGAGAGAGAGAGAGAGAGAGAGAGAGAGAGAGAGAGAGAGAGAGAGAGAGAGAGAGAGAGAGAGTTAACAAATAATTTTAAATAGTGGCATACATAAATGACAAGAGTTCAAATTAAAATTACTGTTAAATAACCTGAAAAAATATTTGGGCATCCGGTGGTTTGAGAGATAGGGATTGGGAGAAGTGGTAGTCCTCCTTTTATATTTGCTGATGTCTCATTGATGTGTGATCCAAGAGTAACTGGGGAGCAATATGATCTCTCCAATTCCCTGAACACGTTACAGGTAGCTAAGTTCTTTCTGGGTTTATTCCCTATTATTTCATTGCCTCTACATGTTTTGATCTGTGACCTCTCCAATGAAACTGAAAAAATGCCGAGTTTTCAAGCAACACAATTTTCAACCTACCTGTTGACCCTCGCTGATAAGGCGTGGGCGTTTCGCCTGTTTCCGTGGATACCACATCCATGACCCCATCATCAGACCACTCCAATTCTGCAATATAAATTAATGTATGAAAAAGTGCTACTACATGACTATCACCACTACTACATGACTATTGCCACTACTACAAAGCTACTACATGACTATTGCCACTACTACAAAGCTACTACATGATTATAACTACCACTTGTACTTCATGTACACAGTCACAAAAACACTCGTACACTTACACATCATGTCGGAGTTGAGAAACAAAAATAAGAACGGTGCCAAATCGAGGAAAAAACAAAAACCAGAGTACTAATCAAATGTATATCCAGCATCTAAGATCACGTAACGATCTTTCGTCAGAATTTGAACACTCTTAAAACTTCTCTTTATTAATTTTCCTTATGTCAGATTTCGAATCTTCTTTAAACTTCTTGTTATCAACTTTTCTTACGTCAGAATTTTAAAACTCTTAAGACTTCGTATTATCAACTTTTCTTACGTCAGAATTTTAAAACTCTTTTGACTTCATATTAACAACTTTTCTTACGTCAGAATTTCAATCTTCTTTGAAAAAGTCCTCATCAATTTTTAAAACAAGTTTTGGCCATTATAAGCATTTTGAGAAGATGACTGCACATTGGTAACACATCTATCAATAATAAATAATACCACGGAAATTTTCACAGAGTATTCCAATATGGAATTGGGTCTAAACCTGCTCCGTAACCCTGTACATATGATTTCAAGGTGATGCTTACTACAAAAGTCCTCAAGGAAACAAATAAGTTGGTAAATTCTTTAGAGTATTGGTGCTGGACCGGTTCCCACCACCATCAAACTGGATTTTTTAATTTTTTTAATTTTTGAATGTTGTTTTACACCACACTCAACAGTTTTTCGGTTATGTGGTGGCGGTCAGTTTTTAATGGTGGAGGAGAAAAAACGTACCCGGGAAAAGACCACCGACCTTCCACAAGTAAACTGGCAAATTTTCTCACAAACAAAAGCTTAGTTTCTGGCAGGACTCGAACCTGCACTGACAGGAAGTGCGAGACTTCATGATTTAATGCACTCGGCCACGGAGGCCCACCATCAAATTGGAATAATACTCAACTCCAGCTAATCCTGAAATCTGACTGGCTACAATGTAGCTAGGCATACCAAATTAAGAAATTTACTGTAAATTTGTAGGTTTTACAGCACCACGATTGTATGTCTTGATGTTTGGAACTTTAAACTTGTATAAAAACCACTAAAATGGTTACCTGAGAATTTCCCTGGACTTGAATCCATCTCGTTAAGGTAAGGTAAGATATTATCTGAAATGAATAAAGATAATCAGTGAGTACATGTTCGTATGTTTCCTAATAGTTTACATGTAGCAGAGTACTCAGTAGAACCTAACTTGGAGACTAAACCCTTCTGCCACTGGAATGTGGTCTTGCAAGAAAATGGAATCTCAAAGCAGGTTTCATTTAAAAGGATTAATTAACTAAGTAGCTACTAGAATGTGGTCTCACAAGACAGGTGGTCTTTTATGACAGTGGTCGCACAAGAGTGGTGGTCTTATATGACAGTAGTCACACAAGAGTGGTGGTCTTATATGACAGTAGTCACACAAGAGTGGTTGTCTTATATGACAGTAGTCGCACAAGAGTGGTTGTCTTATATGACAGTAGTCACACAAGAGTGGTGGTCTTATATGACAGTAGTCACACAAGAGTGGTGGTCTTATATGACAGTAGTCGCACAAGAGTGGTTGTCTTATATGACAGTAGTCGCACAAGAGTGGTGGTCTTATATGACAGTAGTCGCACAAGAGTGGTGGTCTTATATGACAGTAGTCGCATTGGTTGTCTGATGACAGTAGTATTGGTCTTATATGACAGTAGTCGCACAAGAGTGGTTGTCTTATATGACAGTAGTCGCACAAGAGTGGTGGTCTTATATGACAGTAGTCGCACAAGATGTGTGTTTTATGACAGGCACAAGAGTGGTGGTCTTATATGACAGTAGTCACACAAGAGTGGTGGTCATTTAACTCATTGACCCCTGAAAAATATTGGACTCTTCTGTAAATCAATGACTTATGACTTAGAAGAGTCCAAATGTTGTTTTTAGGGATGAGTTAAGTGAGTAGTCTCTCTCAAGACAGGTTTGTGTATAGACACTGTGTATACAATATGTTGTCTTGATACATAATCTGACAGGAGCAAAGCAATTGACTATCTATAGCATAATTGTTTTTATTTTCCACACTATTCTTGAGTATTTTGATAATCTGGACTGCGCCTTTTGATTTGTGAATTTTAGCAGCATTTTATTGAAATTGGAAAATAAACGTGTTAATAAACACAAAACTGTTTGCAAATACAAGAATCTCTTCAAGCTAATTGTCATTTGATTTCAATTGGGAAATTTTTATTGCAAATTGGAAAAAAATGCATTTTTATATTGGGAATGGGCTCTTATTTCAGCACCCTACTATAGATTGGAAAATTCCCATATAATCAATTTCTTTTTATTAAACATTCTTTGAACTCATTCACCCCTAAAGACACATTTGCACTGACCTAAATCATTGATTTATAGAAGAGTCCATTCATTTTCAGAGGTTGATGAGTTAATAAATTGAAATTTTTGCGAATTAAGAAGGCACTGACATGGACATGGACACAAACAAAAATCTCTTTATGTTCCCGACTCTATATGGCTTTGAAGAACAACTCACTACAAGTGACATTAGCCTACAGCACAGGTTCTGAATTTGTGTCTTCATAAAAAAAAATGTAAGTGTGTCAGGGCAAGAAAAATGTACTCGTCCATTCATCCTGGATGATTTTTCTTGTAGATCTACATCATTTTACTTCTTAGCCTCTAAAACTTTCCATGAACCCAACGCTTTCAAAATCCTTTACTGCCATTTTAATTGATAATAAGCCACATATCCGAGAAATAGTTACTCTTAATTGTTCCATAAAAGTTTATAAAAATTTGAGACAAGCTGAATGTTCAAGGGACAAGTGGTTTTCAAAATCACTCGTCTCATAGGACGAGTGATTTTTCAATTTTTTTTTCTCATCCTGGCATGTGTAAAATATTCTTGTTGTGGTACTTTAAAAAAATTAAACAAGTAAATGGTGAATAATTAACAACTGAAAGGTGTAAATTCAACAGAAGTCATTTACATATAAGCTACATGTATGTGTAGTGCCAGTTATAAGAAGCAATCACACACATATTCAAATACTTGCCCCAAATTCTTCAATAAAGCCATTAACTACTGCATTAAAAAAAACCTAATCAATTTTTATGTAGCCTACATATCATATTATGCAAAACTGTTGAATCAGCAGTTTTTAGAATTACTTATAACAAAATGTCCAAATGTATACACTGTCTACATGTGTAGATAAATGTATCTATATCAAACTTATACACATCTACACCTACATTGATAATTTATCTACATTCTTATAACACTGTACTTGTTTACTGTAACATGCTGGTATGTTTGTGTTATCTTTCTGTACGTTTGTGTATTTGGATACAGTCCCCAAGCTGTACAATTACATACTTGAAGGAAAAATGGCATACAACAGCTCAGTCTATCAGGCGCCTCATTTGCTGTGTAGTGTAGTTGATAATCTCTTGCTTTTCTGAGACTTCTCTCTAACTTTTGAGTTATCCTTCTATATAGGATCTCAAAATTGTTCTTCATGTAAAAAAATTAATATCCTGTTTCTGTAATTCTTCTTTCCCCTCATATTTTGTAATTTTCTAACAAGTAAAAGAACTATGTAAATGTGTACCTGACTACCACTGTGGATGGGAATACAAATCAATTCTCACAACCAGCAGGTTTCTATTTTTGTGGTGAACTGATAATACACATACATGTACATACATAACAAATATAAAAAGTGTCCATACATCAAGTGAGCAGATGCTTGTTTATAAGTGTGTGTGTGTGCATGCGTGAGTGCATGTGTGTATGTACATGTGTTTCTGCATGTGTCTTAACCATGTGTGTGTGTGAGTGTGTGTGTGTATGTGTGTGTGTGTGTGAATATGCATGTACAGTACATGTATGTGTGCAACACTATGTGTATAACATGAGCTTTTTCAATCCATATACATGACATTTATAATACAGCTTTTAAACACATATAACTACATGTACATTTTAATTGTATGTTGTAACAGTACATGTTATGTAGGAGAGTAAAAGAATTTGACTATTTAATTGATTATGGTGGGGTTTGTCTGATGTGAAAGTTTGAGTTGAAATATACAAGCCAAGCATGTTCAGTAATATTGAAATGAATGGGGAGGGGGTAGGATGGTGGGATGTCTTGGCGTCAGATAATTGAGAAATAAAAGGGTATCGCAGAGTTTTTGAAATTTATCGGTCTTACTAGAAAAACCGGTAAATTTTACAAAAGTCCGGTGAAACCTATCTGATGACTGGTCCAAATGATCAGTAATTTTCCATTTAATTTCAACTGAGTATATATACAATGTATACCGAGCAGTAAAAAAAAATTCTTTGACCAGTGAAATTCCTTTATTCACTGGCCGGTTGACCAGTATTTTTTTTTGTTTTATTTCAAAATGTCTGGTAAAGAAGGATGTTTGGTCCGGTGGCTAGATCTACAGGTTTGAGAAGTAAATGGGACATAATGGTGGAGGTGGTGGGGTAGGGGGGTCGGTATCACTCAGATACCTGTAGGCCTACGTGTATCCAAGTTTGACCACTAGATCTCAGCTGTTTGGAGGTAGAGTTGCTTTAACTTATCTACCCCCTGAGAAACAATGGACTCTTCTATAAATCAATGACTTAGACAAGTCCAAATGTGTCTTTAGGGATCAATGAGTTAAGATGAGATGTTAAACCAAATTTAAAAGGTAACATTTACATCCAAGATTAAACAGGTGCGATATTGATGGTTACTACATGTAGATACGGAGAGGTAAATGAAGAAAAAATGCTCCATGCCTATAGATAGGTAAATGTCAACAGGTAAATAAGTGAGGTAAGATTAGTTACCAGATGAAGACAGGTAGATGAGAACAAGTTACAAAGTATAGACAGGTAAATGTCCACAGGTGAATATGTGCAGAGGTATTATTAGGATATAAATGAAGACAGACATGAGAACATGGTACAAATACATGTACCTGGTAAATATATAGACAGGTAAATAAATGTCCACAGGTGAATCTGTGCAGAGATATCAATAAACAATAGATAAGACAACAGATGAGAACAAGTTACCAGGTAAATATATAGACAGGTAATTGTCCACAGGTGAATCTGTGCAGAGGTATTATTAGACAAGAGATAAGAACAAGTTACCAGGTAATAGTTTATTACCAAAAGCACATGCTTATAGGTGTTGTAAAACATGAAATTAAATATACAATATGATAGAGTGACACAAGTGGCAGACTGCAGAAATAAATACACCTTAAGATTGAGTTAATTTAAATTAAATTGGCAGAGAAGAGACATAACTACAATATATACAGGTTTCTTTTTTTAAGCCATAAAATAAAAATTTACCAAATCCCAACAATTCTGAAACATTTTGGGTTGACAGTAATTGAACCAATTTGATTACAGATGGCTTTCTGACATAATATGGTTTTATATATTCTTCATAAAGTGGGCATATCAATATGAAGTGGAATTCGTCCTCTATAGGTAAATATACAATGTATAGACAGGTAAATGTCCACAGGTGAATCTGTGGTGTTTGATCAGTTACTAGATGAAGACAGGTAGACGAGAACCCGCACCGACTAGAGGTGGACCAGTAAATACAGACAAGTAAAATAAAAGTAGATTTACCTGAATACAGGTAGATAATGGATATAGATTGTTGAATATTTCATTTAAATGAGAGTGAATGCTTTTACCAATAAGTTTACAAGAGTGAAAACATACATGTACCATACAAGAAGATGAAGATCTGAAAGTTACAGTTACGTGGGTACATGTAGCACCCCCATCCATCTTTTTTTTTTTTTTTTCAGAAAAAAACGATGAACATTTATTGTATTTTATTACATTTTTATGAAATTTAGTTAAGTCATAATTCCCTTCATTCAAATAGCATTTACCACCCCTGCTGGTATCAGGATTTTGAGAATGTTTGGGTGGGGTACCATAAGGAACCCCACTGGTACAAATATACATGTAGATCTATGGGTAGAATTGAAACTTAAGCTGGTTGTTAACTGTAGCTCTAAACTAAAAAGCATCTGATTAAATTACACATTGTTTAGTGTCCAATGTCCACTTCAGTCGACAGATGATAAAAAATGATACCTATTTAATTTAAAAAACACAGACCATTAATAATATACCTAAACACATTTTAATACATCAAAGCGTAAAGTAGCTACACTGACTTTTAGTCATGCATAACTCACGACATTCATAGTCAAGTTTCTGTATTACATTCAAATATTTATTTAAATTCAGCTGACCAAAGTCCAGTCCTAGTGACCTGTTTACTAAATGATTATCTAGAAATATTTGGAATGACAAACAGCATACACCAGGATATACAAATGTATACATCGGACAAACGGACAAAACATTGTCACCGGTAATTGGTTCTCACTGTGTGGAGAGCTCTATATCTGAGTAACACCAAACTTAATTCTTATACAAAATGTATATGTACATGTGCATGGCACAATACACATGTGTACATGTTGATACAGAAAGTATAGTACATGTGAGACCACTGTCATAGAAGACCCATCTGTCTTGTCAGACACTGTCATAGAAAACCACCTGTCTCATCTAACCACTGTAATAGAAGTAAAGACCACCTGTCTTGTGAGACCACTGTCATTGGAGAAAATAAATGATTGGATGATAGCAATTAACACTCAATATTATTATGTGTAAATAGCTGGCTCATTTAGCAAGTTCGTTGTTTGCCATGTACATGTGATAGCCTACAATGTGTTGGTCAGGATCAGTTGAAAATTACTTCCAGCTTTGTTCACCCCCCCCTGATTGTTACTGTTTACCAACAATAATGGTACAGATACACCTATCTTAAGACTTTACCTGTACAGGTAAAAGTATCTAAAGATCTTTAACTGTACAGGTGGGGGGGGGGGGGGGGGGGGGGGGGGGGGGGGGGGGGGGGGGGGGGGGGGGGGGGGGGGGGGGGGGGGGGGGTAAAAGTATCTTAAGATCTTTACCTGTACAGGTATATGTATCTTAAGATCTTTACCTAACAGGTACATGTATCTTAAGATCTTTACCTGTACCAGTACATGTATCTTAAGATCTTTACATTTACAGATACAGGTATCTAAGATCTTTACCTGTACAGGTACACATATCTTAAGACTTTACCTGTACAGGTATATGTATCTTAAGATCTTTACCTGTAAAGGTAAAAGTACAAAAATGTATCTTAAGATCTTTACCTGTATAGGTAAAAGTATCTTAAGATCTTTACTTAACAGGTACATGTATCTTAAGATCTTTACCTGTACAGGTACATGTATCTTAAGATATTTACAATTACAGGTACACCTATCTTAAGACTTTACCTGTACAGGTACACCTATCTTAAGATCTTTACCTGTACAGGTATATGTATCTTAAGATCTTTACCTGTACCGGTACACCTATCTTAAGATCTTTACCTGTATAGGTACACTTATCTTAAGATCTTTAACTGTAAAGGTACACTTATCTTAAGATCTTTACCTGTACAGGTATATGTATCTTAAGATCTTTACCTGTACAGGTATATGTATCTTAAGATCTTTAACTGTAAAGGTACACTTATCTTAAGATCTTTACCTGTACAGGTATATGTATCTTAAGATCTTTACCTGTATAGGTACACCTATCTTAAGATCTTTAACTGTAAAGGTACACTTATCTTAAGATCTCTTTACCTTACAGGTATACTATTGTCTGACTCATATAAGATGGCAGGGTGGAGTAACCTTTTAATTATCATATGGATGATTCTACTCACTTTTCGGTTATGACAAGCTGCACAGGAAAAATGCTTTTTTACCTAAAATTTAACCTCGTCCAGGTCAATTTACTCAACACAACTCCATAACCTGATGTCATTTCTTTCTATTAAATGGTCACAATTATAATTGAAGAGTTTTGTGTTTTTCATCAGGTTGTGTGTGTTTTTCAAATAGATAGTTAGGTTTCTGGTAATCAGGGTGGACGCTTAACATAGAAAAAACTTGGAATGGCCTTATCTTAAGATCTTTAACTGCATCATACATGTACCTAAATATTAATAGTACACATTTTCATAAATTTCAGTTAATTCACAATCAACATATTGATCCTCTCAGCTTCTAATTGCACTTATTTCTCCCCATTTCATACATGTAAACAATAACGAGAGAGAGAGAGAGAGAGAGCGAGAGAGCTCATCAGATAAAATTCCAATTAGTTTTCAGCAACTTAAAAATTTCAGTCACACAAAAAACATGTTTATTTTTTAGACCTACATGTTCTGCATTGTATTTGTAGTTTGACCTAGATGTTGGTTTATCAGATTTTCCTAGAGCCGAACTGTTCAATACTCAACTATCAAGCATTGGTTTCAACCTAAGGAGCCTGAAGGCTATACACATTGTTACAAAATAATACAGGTTCGTTATCTACAAAATGATACAACATGCATGTTTTCTGTTGCCTACTAGATCAATACACTATATGACTGATGTAAAACTGAATTTTTTACTGGTGCCAAAAATTCTACCATGGCCCAAGGCCTAGACAAATAACACATAATATTTACAATGTTTGCTGTGTTTTTAGTTCCTATGTAATGACATAGTCAAAGGTTTACTTCCATCAGGTACTTCTCAAGACTAAACAGCATGTTGTTTACAGCACCATGATTGAATATCATGTTCAAAATACACAAAAAATGTACAAACAAATTATGTACACTGTGTGAAGCACTTTTTAAACAATAAATATGGTGCAACTAATTACATGTAAATGATGTTTCCCTACAGAACAGTCTCTCATTTTTTTCTGAATTAGCATTTAAAATTTTTGTTTAATATATATATAGCGGAACCTGTCTGGAGAGACCACCCAATCTGCCAATGAAATGTGGTCTCTCAAGACAGATGATCTCTAAAAAGAGGTTTTATTTAAAGGATTATTTAAGCAAGTAGTTTTCAGAATGTGGTCTCAGGAAGACAGATGCCCTTTCATGAGTGGTCTCAGAAGACAGTTGCCCTTTCATGACAGTAGTCTCAGAAGACAGGTGCCCTTTTATGAAGACAGGTGCCCTTTCATGAGAGTGGTCTCAGAAGACAGGTGCCCTTTTATGAGAGTGGTCTCAGAAGACAGGTGCCCTTTCAAGACAGGTTCCACTGTAATCTGAACTGTGTATTATAATTATACCTGCCAATTAAGAAGACAAGGGCATCTTTGCTTGGGTAAGAACAAATCTCCTAGTACGAAAATTAAAAAGAAAGTCCTGCCATCTCCCAAGAATGTTTTTAATGCTGTAATTCCAAATGATCAATGAATGTGAATAAATTTTTTTTATTGATGTAATGAAATTTCTCAATAGTTCATTATTTGTTAATTAAAATCATCAAAGTTCACACACTTTGTTCAAGTATTTCTTTTTTTAAAAAGTACTCCTTGTTTTAAACAGGACTGCTAGAGGCATGACTAAAAATATCTTGAGCATCCATCTCACAAATAAGAGATCCTGGGATCAATTTCAGATGTAGTTCCTATTGGAGACACACCACACTACAATGAAACCTGACTTAAGAGACCAACCCAACTGCCACAAAAATGTGGTCACTCAAAATTGGTTTTGTTCAACGAATTATTTAATGAAGTGATTTTTAGAAAGTGGCCTGATAAGACAGGTGGTTATTGACGACAGTAATCTCTCAAGTCAGGTTCACCTGAATCAGAAGTACAAGTCAAACAGGTGTCAGATGAGACTAAAACACTTGTTTTAGTATCAGAGATAAATGATAAAAGACAAATTTCTTGTTAATACATAAAATAGCAATAAAACAAATAAACAAACAATAAAATAAAGGGTCAACGTTATAGTCTTACTGCTCTACCTGTACAGGTATGTTAGATATTTACAGGTATTTTATAATACTATACAAGGAATCATACTTCAATGCTTTAAAACACCAGTCTCCTTTACTAGGCTTGTTTGTTTGTCATATTTAATGGCGTTTTACATCACACTCAACAATTTTTTGTTGTTGTACAGTGGCAACCATTGTTTAGTCAGTGGTAAGAGAGAAATCCTGGTCACAGTGTACATAATTGTACACAGGAAAAGACCACTGGCCTTCTTCAGACATAATATATCCCTTATATAGTGGCAACTGGCATGAGAGACCACTCTCATGAAAGGACACTTGTCTTGAGAGACCACTCTCATGAAAGGACACTTGTCTTGAGAGACCACATTCCAAAACCCATGCAGTTGCATTTTAAACAAGCCTTCAATTCAAGCTTTGAATAAAAACTTTTCAGAAAGACAATGGACTTTTTCTGTCAATTTTGAGGAAAATGCCATTGGCGACACTTACAGGAATTTTTATGTGAATTTGTTTCAAACTGGGAAAATTTCTTTGCACACACGGAAATCTAAATGTGATGGAATCTCTCTTTTAAATGCATTTCCTCTTACGTTAATTAATTTTTCATTAGGAATTTTTGTCATCAAATTGGGGAAAACACAAGTATTTTGCTTTGGTAATGGAGCTGAATTTTGACCCAGTTATAACTATAGAAAAAGGCCTGAAAGACCACCTGTCTTGTAAGACAACATTTCTGTGGCAGATATGGTGATCACTTAACTCATTCACCATAAAGATACATTTGGGCTGGTCTAAGTCATTGATTTACAGAAGAGTTCATTGTTTTTCAGGGGTTGATGAGTTATTATGTACTGTAATCTTTTGATCTAGAGAATTATGATGTACATGTACAAAGTAACTCAACCAAATCAATGGAAGCCTCCCTCTGATTCCTCAACTCATGACTTTTCTTGTCTAACATTCAGGTGTACACTGTCCTCAAAAGTGGGAAAATTTCAAAACACAAAAATGACAGCTATAAGATTTAAGTTGATTAAGGGAGAAAATATTTATACAAACATAAAAAAAAAATGGGGGCGGGGGATCAAATGTTTTACTACTTGGGAAATTTGCAGTTCCACATGCACCTACATGTAAAATATCATCAATAACAACTCCTCTCTGTTTAATTAAAGCAAAGAGAAAAAATGACTTCTCCCATGAGGCTGCATAAATAATATAGGTAAAGATTGGAATGCAGTTGTTTATTTATATATTATATATATATATATATATACATGTACATGTATATGAATACTTTGATAGCTGTGTATATAAATTTATATACATGCTTATAAACATACATGAACACTAAAACAAATGATCTGCTAACCCGTAGCTGTTTGTGTAGAAGTGAAAAGTAGTTCCGTTGTTGTTTTATACCCCAACAACAATTTTGTACCTACATGGAGATATCACAAGTTTTAGATGAAGTGCCACAAACTTTGACCTGTGCTAGGAACTGACACCAATGTAGTGAGGAATCTGAATAAGCCACACCGGATCTCGGTTTTCATCCTCATTCGAAAGACCCACAACTTTCAGTTTTTATGCTTGGTGAAGGAACAGTCCCTAGATGTAACATTTTTTTAGTCTTGTTTATAATCCCATACTAGGTATCAAAGAGATTACTTTGCCACTAGACCACAGTGAGCATTGCTAGTGAAAAAGAAACTACAGTGGAAACTGTCTTAAAAGATCATCCCTTCTGTTACAGAAATGTGGTCTTAATATAGAAGACAGGTGGTCTCTCAAAACAGGTTTTATTTAAAGGATTATGAACCAAATGATTTTTATCATGTCTTCTCTCGAGACAGGTTCTACTGTACTACTAAAATATCTTAAAGTGAAAATTGAAATGTAGGACTTTACTGTCTTATTAGAAGGTATGGATGTCAGCCTGGGCCCAAAGCCAGCAAGTTCACTAAAATACTCAAGCTAAACTTGTATTTTATAATTTTGAAAATACAGTAATTTGTGAAAGTTACAAAAATGTTGATTTACTTTTTACACTCACAGCATAAACATTGGGTGAAATGAAATTTATGATTTTTCTACAGAAAGAATACCTGAAGTATATATGATACTAGTACTCAAACTATTTTTGGATGTTTTAGAGGTTTTCTTAAAATAAAAAAAAATTTCACCATTATTTACAATTGAATACAAACTGTTTAAGTTTAACATCATTCTTCATTTAGTATTGCATGTACATATGTGTATTAAATGATAATAAAATAAATTGTACTTCTCTTTATTTACATGTATATATATATATATATGAATACATTAAAACATCAACAAAATGTTATCCAGGCTTCCTTTCAAGCCCTCCCATTACCAACCAATATATATATTGATTTGGTTTAAATTGCTGAGAGATCTGTAAAAGCCACAACATGTACTTGTAAATATTACATGCACCTCTCTAGGTTTCTTTCCTATCAAAATATTTACACACAGTTTGAAGCCGCGGTATAAAAATAAAGTTAGTTTGTTTAGAATTAGAGCAGTATTTGCCGTTGTACACATATTTGCATAACATTGGTATATAAACCAATAATAACAGAATGATCTTAAAACGCCCATATGGGCCACGAGGCCCGGGTAAATTAACGTGATATTTACCTGTTTTCTGTTGTATACTCCAATGATAAGGGTTGCAACACGTGTAGGAAGGGTCACCCACTGTCTCACAACAAGGGAGCTGTCGTAACACCGATGTGGACGCCAGGTCGGGCCACCTCCAGATCTGGCAACACAACATATTTGGCGCCACCGTTCGTTTTCCAAGTTTTATATCACCACTTGGTAGAAGAACACAAGGGGTAGATTCGCCACCTTTTGATTCTATGCTTTGAATTAAAATCTCTAAGTTCTTTTCTTTCAGCCTTTTGAGAATAGATTGTGTTGTAGCTTTTATCTCTGTTTCCTCCGGAGTTTCATTTTTACCGACGGTTTCATACTGCGAGATCCGATTCTTCCAAAGACGTTTCACAAGGGCGGATCTTCTGGGCTTGAACATAAAATTTGCCACCCAACCACTAGTGCGGGCATCTAGACTCTATTTGACTTCACCAGGTACAATACAGCTCTACATTTTTGAAAATAAATATGTATATAAACAAAAAAAAATTAAAGAAAAATTAACTCCTGCTATTTACATCGATGAAAATATTCGTCTGCGTACGAAATACCTGGAGAAATATGCTGGTTTTAAAGGGATTTTACATTTTCGCTATTTCATGACTAAATCCTAGCTAGAGATCTAGAAATCGCATTTCAATTTTAGTAGAGAATATTCCGTAATAAATGTTATCCTCGAATATATCTCTTAGCCTCCGTCGAGTAATTCGTCTAAATCGTTTATCACTTTTCGAACTTACTACCGAAATGAAAACACTTAAAACTGTACAGTGTTTGAGTTAGAATACTAGGTTATTTTTCCTGTGCTTCAACCAAAACACGGCTCCCACAGAACACAGTCAAGAATTACATCCAATATAAAAATAAAGACTGGTATTAAAACCGTTCCATATTATATCCAATGCAACTATCACTGTACATTCCCGTCATAAAGCACAATTTTTTGTTGTTTAACTTCAAAACAGTGCCGACATTGGTTCTGAGTGTCTCTGACCTGGACGAGTCCATTTAGAAAGATCAAGGGGGTATTACGTCACAGCTTACCTGAGCACATAAACATCTCTTGTGTACTGTATCGACAGCTAATGGCTGAGTTTCGATGCGAATGAAATGCAAATGAACGTGTTATGTGTAATTATTTGTAAAAACGATAAATAACTAATTCCATTCATACGCACAGAAGTTTATTTGAATATATTTTTCTTTGCCAAACCCTTAAAATAGAACGGAGTACCTGCAAATTGCTGGCCTGCCGAGTTATTTAGATAACGGATTATTTGATTGGTTCATCCATACCACGTGAATTGTCTAGACTTTTTGGCGCGGCATACTGTCTCTATAATAACACTCTTTGCTACGATATCGTGTTTCGGGATCGTTCCCACTTAAAAAAAATTGTATGAGCTTTTATTATTTATACCTGCGAATGTGCGACTGTTGATTGAATTTCCATATAATTTTCCTATGTGAATCACTGACAAACAAGTCAATACGTCTATATGGTTTGTTTATTTGACTTATATTCAGGTCAATAAACAGCATTGTACTTTTTTTCACCAGAAGTGAGCAAAAAGAATGAGAGAGTAAAAGAATTTTAACGGGGAAAATAGAAATTTGAATAGATTCTTGACTAATTAAAAGTTAGGAACGTGATGGTGTATTGTGAAGAAATAAAATACCTTTCAGAAAAGGTTGAATTCTTGATTCGACTCTCACTATATGTTTACAGTAATTGAATTACTTCACAAACAAAAATTTATCCGGAACGTAGTATCTGGCATGAGGACCTCGATCACTCCCACAATATACAAGATCGGCTAAACAATATCCTCGTCTGAGTATGAGTCTAAAATAATATTGATTATGATGATAGTTGATATATAAAAATAATAGGCCCTATACCAAGGTTATATAACCCGGTTTCCCGTAATTTTTTTGACTATTTTAAATGAACGGGTTTAGAAAGAGTTTATAGAAATCTATATATTATATAACATTACTCAACACATTTAACCTTAATAAATGTAACTGTATAATCCAAATTTAGACAGAAAAAAAGATAATATCTCTCTCTCTCTCTCTCTCTCTCTCTCTCTCTCTCTCTCTCTCTCTCTCTCTCTCTCTCTCTCTCTCTCTCAACGACATCACGAACGATCGTACAAAACACAGACGTGGCGTCGAAATCGATTTATTAATTAACAAACTTAAAAACCTAAATTTAGTTTTAATAGATTTCCCACAAAGTATTCCCGTCACAATAATTGAATGGATCGATGTTTGCGTTCTCCCACACAGACAGTTTTAAATATGATCAATGTAAATAACTAACACATTAGTACACATTATCTAAGGGAGTTATAATGAAATATGAATGCCCATCAACATGAAAAAATATAAGTGATAATTGTAGGTACGAGTTTTTGTAGAGTGTAAATAACTTTTGTGATGATGATGATGATGATGATAATGATGATGATGACTCGGCGACGACGATGATAATGATGACTACGATTATGATAGCATTAGTAACAGCGGTAGTTGTTGTGATAGTAGTATAACTTGTCTCATTTGCTAATTTTACATTGAATTATTTAAAGGTGAGCAAATGACACATTATAATGATAAAACTTATTTCCGTTCATTGTAAATTTTATCGGAATGTGTTAAACAAGGGAGAGAACCATCTGCTATAGCCGCATAGTGATTTACCACCATATAATGCTATTTCCAAAATTCTAACTTAATTAAAAGAAATAATTAATTATTAATACATAAATTGTCAAAATAAAAATTGATTAACTAAGCCTTTTGTCATTTACAACATGTTATTTAATTATATTTTAAAATAAACTATGGTTTATAATGAGATAATATTTTTATAATCTATAGTACATCTGTTATTTAAGATAGGCGCCTTTATCAACATAGTAAACAATTAAATCTGGGCGCATATGCAGAATACATGTACGGTGTATATACAATTTATTAGGTTTGTTGATTGTGGGTACACTTTTTTTATTTCAACGTTTGTTTTGTATTGTTTTTGTCTGTTTATTGTAGTCTTACGTGTGCCTAGGTGTCTTGCATAATTAATTTTGCTATTTTTTTTACATTTTGAGAAGAACGATATTTCAATATTGATTTTACAGTATATCTTATTTCAGAATTCACAACAAAATTCCAACGCGTCGAAAATGTAAGAACAGACCAGAGTATACTTAAAATAAAGCTAAATTAAAATCACGATTAGTTGTTATGAAAATCCTCAAATTCGCTGTATCTTTCCAAGTCAGGGTTCTCCAATCCACTCCGTAACTTGTGTGGGTAAAGGAGTGGATAGGTAAACCGTGACTTGGGAAGATGCTCTCGCTGGTAAATTTGAGGATTTTCATAACAACTTATCGTAACAAATTTTTATTTATTTATTTATTTATTTATTTATTTATTTATTTATTTATTTATTTATTTATTTATTTATTTATTTATTTTATTTATTTATCTTATTTATTTATTTATTCATATCAGGATATTAAGCATTTCAATAATGAGAAATCATTTTGAGAAAATAATTCACGATAGCATTTAATCAAATTAGCGAAATAGAATTCTTTCTTTCTCAGTCGAGGTACGTAAACACAGCGTGCCCCGTAGAGAGGTGAGTATAACTCTATCAGCGTGGACCCTTTTCTCACAGGCGAGAGTTATCACCCCTTGAGTATAATTCCTCTCAGCAGGTACTTGTAATCTGTCGATCGCGCCCAGCAGGGTTTTGCTCACAAACTCGTAAATCCTTCACAGCTTTCGCTTTAAAGTTGTAAAAATTGGTAATGGGCAATTAATACGGTTGTGAAATTTGTCCCTCAACAAATAAATTGACGGGGAGTCTTTTATACGCTGTTATATCCGCGCGACCTTTAGCGGTAGGGTAAACGGTATTAAACCTTTTAAGGACTTAATTAGCAGGGGGTCGATTCTAAATTTCTTAAGGCGACAGAATCAAATTTACGGTATAACACTCAAAAGACGAAAAGTTGTAATTAAATCAATCCGTTCTCTCTTTGATTGAATTTTCGAAATAAATACACGAACACAAGCTTCCGACATTTCTATGCGATAAGTCGGATTTTTGGATTAAAGTTTTAAATCCCGTAGTCAGTTTTACGAGTGAGAGATTGACTTTTCGACTCCAAGCACATACTAACTTTGAAAGAATAAATAAATGAAAAATAAGAACAGGTTAATAGATAAAAAGTAGATAAAATAAATGATGTATCTAAATATAGATGAATATATAAATTTAATAAATAAACAATATCCTTTTAGTTAGACTAAATACTGGAACTGATATTCTTATGTATTTACATGTACATAGACAAACTGAGAAACGTTTGGATATTTTAAATCAAGGGATGGAGGGGGTACTTGTTTGTTAGTGGTACGGTCTTACTGTAATTGATAACCGAAGATCCCATGTGCGTTTTGGTCAAAGATTAGCGATAGAAAGATGGATATAAAATGATAAATATTATAAGTGACGGATATGAGAGCTGGTCAAAATTATGATATATATATATATATATATATATATATATATATATATATATATATATATATATATATATATATATATATATATATATATATATATGTGTGTGTGTGTGTGTGTGTGTGTGTGTGTGTGTGTGTGTGTGTGTGTGTGTGTGTGTGTGTGTGTGTGTGTGTGTGAGTTATATTCCCCAAAACGGGGGGAGGTTCCAAGAACTTGGGATTCCCACTCGTATGAGAGAAAGAGAGAGAGAGAGAGAGAGAGATTCCCTTAAGAAGTTTGATGATAGTAATGTTGAAACTGTACTAGTGTCCGGAATCTAAGAGGAATGGCCTCCCTTGACCTTCCCCTGGGAAGCATACATCGGGCACTTCTACATTGGTCTTGTTTAGGTTATGTCCAAAGTTTATGTCAACTGAATGTGTGAGATAATACATCAATCTGATGCATTATTATGGGGACAACGGATACTATATTTCAGTAAGGTAGAATGTGCCTTTCCAGCAAATATCTTACGTCAACAATCCAAGGACCGACAACTCTGTAAGAGATTGCCTTTATAGGCTTAACAGTTTAATCCCCCAAATGTGCCCGAACCCTCTAGAGGACCCCTCTGAATTGATGTCTGATTCGCCTCTGTTATTAACCCCGTTGAACTAAACATCATTGCCTCTCGACGGAAACAATTGGTTGATATTACAGTATGGACTGTGGTTTTCCATTCAGTTTGTGTTGCAGCCCGACCTTCCAATTGCCAAGGGTTCTCAGTTTGTACATGGACAACATTTTCTCAGATCAGTGGTGGATCTAAAAAATTTACAAATGGAGGATTAGGGCTAGTGACAGAGAACTATACTTTTTCAGCTAGCACAAAACCCTACAAGAGCAAAACATGAGTATATAGAGGGCGTCCAGAAAAGTTTTGATTTTTAAAAGTTCTGGGAAGCCCTTTTTTCTTGATTCAAGATACGAAAACCGTTATTTTAAAAGCACATGACTGATTTAATTCTATGTTCAAAAACTTCAACAATGCTAATTCTTCTTCTTTATTTACAAATAAATAAAGTTGCTATATTCAAAGCCGGGGTTGCAACCCCTGTAACCCCTCTAGATCCACCATCGCATACCATAAAGATTCGTTATCCTTCAGGTTTTGTATGAAGGTAACAGAAACAGTGAATTTTATGAGATAATCACCATGGACATTTCGACCCTTGTTTCGTTTGGTTGTTCCATTATTTTTTTTTACTAAGAATACTTCGTCCTACATTTCTGGAAACGGACGTACTGTCATTTCCCGACTTTGGTAAATTGACAACGAGTACACGGCTATATGAATGGAGAAAAAAAAACGACGAGGAGGCGAACCCGGAACCTTACGAGTCCGGGGAACAATGTGACTAGACCACTGTAAGCGGTCAGAAGTTATAGTAATGCTTATGTTATAGACTTTTCAAAATTAAATATTTTACAATCCGTTATAACAGGATTTTAAAATACTTAATTTTGAAAATTCTTATATAACACTGAACTGTTGGGAAACAGACGTTGTATTTTCAAACAGAAATTTTCTGTTAATGAGTTAAACTCTTTTAGAAATAAAAAGAATGCGGAATGTCGATGATGTCACTTAATCTTCCCAAGTCAAAGTTTGCCGGTCCACTCCTGTACTTGTGTGAGTAACAGAGTGGATCGGAAACCCGCGACTTGGGAAGATGCTCTCGCTGGTGAATTTGAAGATTTTCATAACAACTTATCGTAACAAATTTCTACTTACTTACTTACTTACTTTACAAATCTTAAACTGACAAAAAGACGGTATATAGGCCTTCCAGATCAGAGGAATACTGGCAAATGAATATCGCATATTCCGAGGTGTAAAAACGAAACTTTCAGGGAGATAGCGCGAAACTTGGATCTGTGGTGCTATTATTATATTCCCACTTTTTGATTTACCAGGGGTTTTACCAAAAAGTGGGGACATGATTTACCAGGGTTTTACCAAAAAGTGGGGACATGATTTACCAGGGTGTTTACCCAAAACGTGGGGACATGATTTACCAGGGTTTTTACCAAAAAGTGGGGACATGATTTACCAGGGTTTTACCAAAAAGTGGGGACATGATTTACCAGGGGTTTTACCAAAAAGTGGGGACATGATTTACCAGGGGTTTTACCAAAAAATTGGGGACATGATTTACCAGGGGTCTTACCAAAAAGTGGGAACATGATAATTTTATCATGTTACCAATTTTTGGTGAAACCCTGGTAAATCAAAAAGTGGGAGCATGGTACTATTGTCATGTTGTAAATTGTGAATGTACAGGGTGGATATACCCCACCCACTAAATTCAAAATTTATAATATGATAAATGTAAGTCCATACATGTTGGATATATATTGAATCAAAATTATTCAGTATATGTAATTCTTACAGCCCCGAAATTGGAGATTTGCTATATAATGCTTTTTGTCTTGTCCGTGTGTTAGTTTGTATATAATATGTTTTACTGACTGCCACGAACCTTGGCCCTGGCTATTAGAATATAGAAACAAATATTTTGAAAGGGACAAATACAGGAACTTCTCAAGGAATGGGGTGGGGGTGGGGTAGTTGTCAGTCTAATTAAAACGGATCTCTCACCGCTCCCGTTCTTCTACGTATTATGCATGTATATAAAAAACAGGAGAGGTGAAAAATCCGTTTTTGATTTGATTGGGAAATTTTTAAAATCATGCTTCTGTAAAGAAGAGACGAGATCCCCCCACCTTGTTCAAAATAATGAACTAATTAGGGAAGAGAAGAAATCTCTCAAATTGCCATATATCATATCGGTCAACAGGGGATGCTTACCCCTCCATGACACCTGATTCCACTTTGGATTTCCAGAGGTCCGTGTTTGTCCAATATCGCCAAATTTGTACATGCATCCTGGACATCCTGAAGATTTCTAATTTGGTATCTGAACTTTTTACATAATAAAGTGATTCTCATTACACAACCGTGTGTATCGTCGGATCATTGAGTTTCCTGACTATCCGATATCGAAATATACTGAGGAGTATAAATTCAAAATAATTTTCCCCAGCCTTGTTTTATGTAATGGGGATCACGAAAAAAAAAAATAATAAGACTTTGACAGTGCTTTACGTCATTATTTACAATTAAATACCATAAATATACAAACATATATATATCTTCAAGTTGAAGAAAAATCTGTGGATCTTTATCGTGAAATCCTGAAATTGGGGACTTCCGGTCCAGGCGTTGTACCAAAAATTGAAACCATGATAACCATCATTTTCATTTTTGGTATAACCCCATGAATCAAAAAGTGAAACGGCAGGATATATGTATGAAAAATTATTTGTAATTCATAATTCACCTAACAACATATGTCACATATAGGAGACACCCTAATGCCCTTGTGTAGGATATCCGGCTGCCATTCTCTTGACAATTTACATTTCAGTTTTTATTTCACAATTTGTTTCTCTTTTATAACAAACATCACCAGATCCTATCGTCTAATGTGTTTATATATGTATATGTGTATTGTGCGTGTTTACGTGTATATGTGTTCTATGTGTGTATGTGTCTGTGTACACGCATGTGTTCTTTGTATGTATGTGTTTGTGTACACGTATGTTCTTTGTTTGATTGTGTACACGTATGTGTTCTGTGTGTATGTGTTTGTGTACACTTATGTGTTCTTTGTGCGTATGTGTTTGTGTACACGTATGTGTTCTTTGTGTGTATGGGTTTGTGAACACGTATGTGTGCTTTGTGTTTTGTACACGTATGTGTTCTTTGTGTGTATGTGTTTGTGTACACGTATGTGTTCTTTGTGTGTATGGGTTTGTGAACACGTATGTGTGCTTTGTGTGTATGTGTTTGTGTACACGTGTGTTTGTGTATACGTGTTTTGTGTGTATGTGTTTTGTGTGTATATGTAAGAGTATGTATATACGTATGTGCATATGCATGTATGTATGTATGTATGTATGTATGTATGTATGTGTTTGCGTGTGTGTGTGCGTGTGTCACAATTGGTACTTTGAATGTAGATATATATTTCTGTATATTCGACAATACAACAACATCTGACACCGCCGCCCCTTTACATCCCTATCATGTTCCCACTTTTTTATTTACCAGGAGTTTCACCAAAAAAAAAGAGGAACAAAACCCCTGGTAAATCAAAAAGTGGGAACATGACCCCCCCACCCCACCCCCACCCCAGTTCATTACACCAATATTTCGATTTTCTACCCAGTCAACATATTTTACCAGTAAGATTGGTTTTTAACGGACGTACATTTTCGTGTTTGTTGTTCAGAATATCTAGAATATAGAATATATAGAGAATAGAATATTTAGAGAATATCTTTGCAATACATTTACATACAGGCACACTCCGGCGCGGTTTTCTGTAAGTGTCGATTCTGCTATAACACCCGTTACGTTTTTACAGTGACGTTATGCGCAACGTCATGCGGAAATGACAAAATGTGTTGTAAAAGACGGAGCCCTTCTTCGACGCGCTGCAAAACAGCGGGTACAAAGCTATGTCACCACGCAATTTGTAATAACGACGCAATTTGTAATAAAAATTTCGAAGTCCGAAATTCCTTGAAAATTTAGTGTGCGACGTTAGAGATGGCTGTGTCTAGATGCATTATGACCAATTTAATGAAAAAGATGGATTCGAATCCACTATGATCAGTTTTTGAAAAACGTTATTACAAACTGCGTCGATGTGCCTTCTTCTTCCTTTCTCTTTATAAATGTCTACGTAACAAGGGTGGATCTAGGATTCCTTAATATTTTATAGCTTCAGAAGATAACATGAAATTAATTTTATACTTTGAATATAACTTTTAAAATTTTATTACAAATTGCGTTTATGCAATCTTTCGGAAAATGCAAATTTGTAATAAAATTTAAAAATCACTTGATTAGTGTCTGAGTGCTTTTTTAATCATCCAATAAGGTCATAATATATGTCTAAATATCTAGATCTGTAAGTTGTGGGTTGTGTTGACGTTAAAATCGAAGGTTTGGAGATTTACTACAAATTGCTTCGGTTTTGTCATTGTTGAAAAAGGCAAATCGACGCAATTTGTAATAAAATTTACAAATCCCTTAATAAGGCTTTGGTTCTTTTTAATCATCCGATAAGGACATAATGTATGTCAAAATATTAAGATCTGTTAGTTGTAGGTTGTGTTGATCATAAAATCGAAGGTTTGGAGATTTATTACAAATTGTGTTGGATTTGCATTTTGCGAAAGATTGATTCAACGCAATTTGTAATAAAATTCTGAAACTTCGATTTTATCGTCACACAACCCACAACTTACAGATCTAGATATTTATATGTACATATATTATGACCTTATTGGATGATTAAAAAACACTCGGACCCTTATCAAGTGATTTAAAAAAATTATTACAAACTGCATCGATTTGCATTTTGCGGAAGATCGCATCAACGCAATTTGTAATAAAATTCTAAAAGTTATGTTCAAGGTATAAAATTCATTTCACGTTATTTTCTGAAGTTATAAAACATTAGGAAATCTTAGATCCACCTTTGTCACGTAGATTTTTATAAAGAGAAACGAAGTTTTAAAGATTTATTACAAATTGCGTCGGTTCTGTCTTTGTTGAAAAAAGCACATCGACGCAATTTGTAATAACATTTTAAAACTTCCATCATTGTGGGTTCGAATCCATATACGGTAGAGTTGTTTAACTTCACCGGGAGAAAATTTCGTTTTTTTTTCTGAAAGGAACGTATACATGGGTATTAAATTTCGCGGAATAATTTTTACGAATTGTCTTCCTGATATTTCATCAGTGTAAGGTCTTATATTCACGGGTATTTAATTTCGCGGAATTGTATTTGACCGCGAATATAGCGAAATTAAATTCCCAGCGAATAAAAGCAATTATACAGTATTTCATTAAATTGGTCATAATGCATCTTGACACGGCCATCTCTAACGCTGCTCACTAAATTTGCAAGGAATATCGGACTTCGATTTTTTTTATTACAAATTGCGTCGTTATTACAAATTGTGTGGTGACATTCATATCCAGATGCAGTCGTTAGAATTCGTGTACACGGCAGCTATTAAGGATTCGTGAAACGGAAACACGTCAGCTTTATATCCAGTGGACCCCTCCTCGCTCTCCCACGTTCATAGAAACATGTGTCAGTTGACTGACTCGAGCAATATCAACCGCATTTCCAAGGAAACAAATAATTAGATGGATAGAGGCGTGCAAATTTCTTGAAACAGCGATTATAAAGCTTTGTATATCGCCGCACAAAAAAAAAAAAAAAAAAAAATCTATTTCTCCGAGTCAATGCTAACAGCTAAATTTAGATTCAGTTTTGTTTCCAATGATGTCATTTATGTTGAATAAAATCATGAAAAAATCAGAGATATCAAAGTATTGATCTTTAGGATGCTCACGGGACACTGTACAAATCTGGTGAACACTGGATAAACACGGACCTCAGAAAATCCAGAGATGTGATCAGGTGCTTTGGAGGAGTAAGCTAAAACAAAACCCATGATAATATGTTTGGAGTTCATTGTGTTGTCTTTTTACCATTGTTATAGGCCTACGTCTCGGAGAGATTTATTGGAACGACTTCATTTTGCAACACTCACTCAAATATTATCTAGAACAAAAACAATAAAAGATACTTCCATTAATTAACTTCTGGATATGATTCAAAGATGTTATTCAAGAAATTCTTCAACAATATTCATTCCTCATTTTATGCGTTGGCTAATATTTGAATTATTCAAAATAATGGCATAGGCCTATGTAAAAAAAAATATATATTCACTAAATATTATCCAGATCTAGAATAATAATTGTGATAAAATTTTCTTTTTACCTTCGTTGTTCGGATCCGCTAACCTCTGTTATCAAAGACATTGTAAGGTTATTCACGTAATCTACAGAGCATAGGAAAAGCAGTTAAATACGGTTAACAGAGTTATCGATCTTGTTGAACAACTAAATTTACTGTGCACTCAATACTGTCTCAATTTAGAAACTTTCTGTACATACGTGGGGATGTAGCTCAGTGGTAGAGCGCACGCTTTGCATGTGTGAGGCCCCGGGTTCGATCCCCGGCATCTCCATAATATTTTTGTCCTATATTTCACGATTTATCGTATACATGTTTATACATGTAAGTTTTATTTGTTCTATCCCGCATAGATATGTACAATAAATACGCACTCTCCGATGGTATCTGAAATGTCAGTGGCGTAGAATACAAATCAGTCAAAATTGCGGATCAATTAGTATTTTTTTGAAAATGTTTTCCCCATTTAAATTTTGTTTTCATACGTATTTTGACTCTGTAGTAAATGATACAATTGCATTTGAAACAATTCGCTTACGTCTTGATAATATAAGAATTGGCGCTTTTATACATGTATGTGGGATGTCGGTGCAGTAGCCCTACCACCGTTTCCTATGCGGTATGATAAAAATGCATATAGATCTCAGCATAAACGTTTCAATGTATATAAGCATAAACTACTTTTATATTTCATTCATTTATTCATTATCATTCCTATTTAGTCCTACTTACTTTTAATTCAAAATTGTTATTTTACATAATTTCACACATTTCTAAAAATATATTCATTTTTCAATCATAAAATATTTATATCAGTTGAAATATATATAGCGTTTTATAATATTGCATTGGTTTTTTTTTACATTAAGTTATTTTTAGTAACTTTGATTCGTTTTTTATTCCACACTCTACATTTTTCGGGAGCGATGGTCGTTTTTGATAGATGAGAAAACACGATGTAAGTGATGGACGCCTTGGTTAAAACATAGACCTGATTATAGGTCTATGGGTAAAAAAGAACGGAACATTGTTCAGAAATACATTTACAAAATTTACAACGTGACAACATGACACTTGTTTGACGTTTTTATGGTATCCTAGTCAGAGCTCTATATTTTTTATTTAAGAAACTATGTGCGTGTATCTCTAATTTTACTGAAACGTCATTGAAGAAGTAGATCTAATCTTGGAAAATTTAAGATGATAGCTTGAAATTTCAAGATAGTTTTTTTCAACTTCAAAAAAAAAAAAAAAAAAAAAAAAAAAATCTAGAGATTTTCCGGGATTTTTTAAAAACTGGAACCCGCTCTAAAACAAAGTGTAGTATCAGCGATATCGCTGGTAGTATTTACCTTCTAAAGGAGTTTCTACAAAAAATCTTACTTGAAAATTCGAGACTCTTTATTGAAATTTCATGAGGTTTTCGGGGCAGATGATTTCAACTTTTTTTTTCTGTTTTCTTAGACGAGAGAGAGAGAGAGAGAGAGAGAGAGAGAGAGAGAGAGAGAGAGAGAGAGAGAGAGAGAGAATAATTTTTTGCTGTTTCTTTGGTCTTTTTTTTTAACGACCTTTTTTTTAATTTCACCGCATTTTTATTCATGATATTGATCTTTGTCCGTACTCTGACTATACTTTACAATATTTAAACTCAGTGCGCATGCTTCGGAGGAAATGGCGGCATGTTTGTAGATTGTCAACAAAAAAAATGACGGAAAAAGTTCTTTGGACAAAATTTGGTTAGCAGTTGTATATTGTATCTGTGATTAAGTTTCATTTATGTCAGAAAACAAACAACATAATAAT
This sequence comes from Atrina japonica, assembly GCA_030159075.1. Classification (NCBI taxonomy): domain Eukaryota; kingdom Metazoa; phylum Mollusca; class Bivalvia; order Pterioida; family Pinnidae; genus Atrina; species Atrina japonica. Next base: position 332,224 of record BROG01000480.1, on the reverse strand, counting down.
CAGAGCTTACATGTTGTTGATATTGTTCCCATTTGCATTTTTACTGCACGTGCCTCAAGTCCAGACACGAATTCTCCTTTTCTGTCTCTCCTCTCACTGCTCATCTCAGTTAATTTCAGCCTTTGCAAATGCATTTATTTATCAATTTACACGTTGAATTCTTAAAAAAACTGAATTCAGTAATTTCTAAGTTAATCCAAATTTGATGTTTCCTGTATTGGTTTCTGTATTTTTTTTAAACTTTGTGTCAATGAAAAGATTATTTATCAATCTGGTCTCCGGATGGAAACCGGGGAGGTTTGCAAAAATAGTTAACTTACATCAGCCAACCTGTCCTGCAGGATCAGTAATATTAAAATCTACTTGTCTGAATGCTAAAATGACTTGTCTGTAAATCAAGTATAATATTCAAAGATATTCTTTTCTGTTTATACAAGAATAATCTTTATTGAATTAATTTTTTGGATAAGTAAGAAGTGAAATCAACTTGTCTGAAGGCAAAATGGACTTGTCCTGGACAACTGGACAAACCTTAATGTAGAAACTTTGCATGCACCATTTAATTCTATATTTTACTTTGGTACAAACAAGCACAAGTGAAGCAGGCAAGAGATGGACAGGATTTGGTACAAACAATTATGGAATCCATTTGATTACAGGGGTTAAAGGACCCCCTTGGGACAGGGTCCTGTACCCTTCCACTTGGGAATTTTGTGTCGCAATGGGCCAAATTGGGAAAAAAATTATTATGGTCATTTAAGTTATAGTATAAGAAGACGTTGAAGTGCAGTTCATACATGTGTTAAATGCTCTTTTTTATTGTTTAATACTGAATGTGAATGACATGGTAAACATAATTGGGCAAAAATAACAGATTCTGCATTGGGAATGGGTCCCTTTTTTAGGACTCATATGTTGATGATATTAATCCCTGGGTTATGATGTAAAATATTTTGGAACACCAGCACGGCAGCAGTTAACATAAAATTTGACCGAAAAAAAGTTTTATAATATTTGAAAACATTTTTATGAAGAGTGACTAGTGAAGTGTTGGGTTGATGTGATCCAGCCTGAAGACTATTTTGAGGTTTCACTGACTGTATACATCTTTTGACACAGTTCTGTCAATTTTCTATGCTGTGTACACATGTATCTTATCTCTGTGTCTTTTCAAGCTGTGCTTTTATTGATTGTTACAAACTGATGTCAGTTGAGGTGTAGGAATTAAAAATGATAAATATTTTTACCACATAATTAACTCTTTAACAGTTATTATGCTGATAGAGCCGGCCTGGCTCAGTCAGTAGCGCGCTCGACTCTGGATTGTGAGGTCGTGAGTTTGAGTCCCGCTGGTGACAGGTTGGTTTCCTGTCTTTCGGATGAGACAGTAAAAACTAGAGGTCCCGTGTCACAGTAGGTGTTGGCACGTTATAGAACCCTCACTGCTCAATGGCCGTAAGTGCCGGGCATAGGCCAAAATTTGAAGCCCTTCACCGGCATTTGGTGACGTCTCCATATGAGTGAAATATTCTTGAGTGGGACGTTAAACAACATTAAACAAACAGTTATTATGCTGATAGTAAAAGTGGTACTGAAAGTGACAAAAGAAAGTGTAATGGAATTTACTTTTGTATTACTCTTGAGCCAAAATGCATAATGATATATTGCAGTTAAATTGTTTAATGTATTGAGATACATGTATTCTTCTTTTTCAGGTATGGAAGTGAAAGATGGAGTGGATTCCTATGTGCCAGGTATGTCTCCAGGTGCCAGAACACTTGTTCTAAATTGATCTGCATGATAAAGTATCCCATCATTGGTCTTCACTACAAAATTCTGTTCACATAGATTACTCAGTAAGAACAGACACCTCACACATAAGTGGTTCTCGGTTTGTTTCCCAATATCTGGTCATACCTATATAACCATTGTTGCATTGAGTAGAGATAATATTCTTGTTGATTTTTGAATATTTTTATTATGCAAAAAACAACGTATAAAAGACAAAACATACTGGTAAATCAAACTCAAAAAAATTAAAAGACAAAACATACTGGTAAACCAAACTCCAAAAAATTAAAATGAATATAACTATAGATCACTTAACACCACACAACTGATACAGAGAAGTTGAAAAAAAATTCATGTAAGTGAAAAATTCTTTATGGGGACATTAAAAATAAAGATCACTCACCCCCCACACCCCCATAGATTATACAGCTAAACTCATATGATATATATTTTAATATAGGATTTATTGACTATCTAGATGCACCCACTTATAATATTAATTTTTCAATTATTTCAGATGGTATAGGGAACCATTGTGGCAATGTTTAGAGTATTTCATTTAAGGCCATCATTATAAAATATTTTGTTTAATTTTATTTTTATCAGTTCTGTTTTAATCTTTCTTTTTGTCACACCCAACAATTTTTCAGTTTTTCTGTGGATGCCAGTTTTTAATGGTGGAAGAGAGAACTCAGGTACAATGTACGCAAGGAAAGACCTGACCTCCTGCAAATAAATTGGTCAAGTTTAGACCCTGCACCAGTGGGTCTCAAACTTGGTGTAAAGCATGATGCTCTGATCACTCACTCATTCAGAGAGTGTGGAAATATAAGATATTTGTGTATTGATTAATGACCATAATATTATTGTGTATTACACTGTTGTTCCTCATTTACATGGATCAGAGGAATTACATGAGGGATCCAGGGGTGTGGAAATTTAAGATTTTGGTGTATTGATTATTTACAGGTGTGACGGTACCTGGAAACAGACGACCCAGGAAACCAATGAAGGTCAACACAGGGAGAAAGACACAAGAAATCAAGGCTAAAATTCCTGTTCAACAGCCGGTGATGGTGGAAAATTTGACACCCAGAAAGATGGACACAAAACCGGACACAAAGATGGACACGTTTGATGATGTAAATATTATAAAACTGTCCACCAATTCAGGGATTTATTTCTAGTTGGATTTTACAGCTGTTTAAAGTCTGTTTCCCTATGTAAATTAAGGCCGATTTTCCTCAGAATTTGATTCTACTTTCTCTTTTTGCTGAAAATATATATACAGTGGAACTTCGCCTTAAGACCACCTCACTTAGGAGACCACCTCACATTTCAGACCATTAATTTTCAGACTTAGGACAGAGCTTCATTTAAGAGACCACCTCACTAATCAGACCACTTTGAGTCAGTCAGTTAGGTGGTCATAATAACAAGGTTCCACTGTAAAACATCACTAGTTAGACCACTTTGAGTCAGTCAGGTAAGTGGTCTTAATAGTGAGGTTCCACTTTAACACCTCACTAGTCAGACCACTTTGAGTTAGTCGGTTAGGTGGTCTTAATAACAAGGTTCCACTGTAAAACATCAGTAGTCAGACCACTTTGAGTCAGTCAGGTAAGTGGTCTTAATTGTGAGATTCTACTGTAACACCTCACTAATCAGACCACTTATAGTCAGTCAGTGCAAGGTACCACTGTATCAGTAATTATTGAAATGTTCCTGCTAAAGTTCTTTAGGCCTACTGTTATGATCCATTGCCTTTCATGTACATGCCTGTGCTTATAGACTTTTGAACATTTTCAACCCCTTCTCCCTGGCCTTTTGATTATCTCTTATTGAAGCCCCACTGCTAATCCAAAAAGGTACCTCCCCCCAACCCATTAAAAATTCCATTTTTCCCCAATGTTAAGTTTCAGAAATACTGAGAAAAATGTAAGAAAAAAGTTAAATTCACACTTCTCTATCGCTCAGATGCATAATATAAATTTTTTTTTTATATTTAAAGTACCTATAATTCAGTATTCCCTAACATTAGGAAAAATTCTGCTTATTTCTCCACTTTGACTGACCTTGGACCTATTCCCAAAATGAGGTGTGAGATACTTTTCTAAGGGGTTAATACTCTTCAGTTTTGGTATTTAGGATCTCGAGAATAAGGATAACAATAAGTGTCAATTTCCTTACCCCTGACGTGGTTACTTGTGTGTTGATAGATTGAGGACCAATGTGGTTGATAAGTCCCACTTAGCTCATTTCCATTGTGCAGGGATATGCCCAATTAAAAGTACAGTGGAATCTGGTCATCTTGAAACTCACGGGACTACCCCTACTACTTTGAGATATCCAGGATTCGAGATAACCGAAATTTTAATTGATATATTATTATATCTATAAAAATCAGGACCGGAATTTCAGTTTTGACACATCTGGAATTTCGACTCAACCGATTTTGACATAACGAGGTTCCACTGTGCCTTATGATTTGGCATAAACAGTATTCTGAACAACTGATTTATAAAAGGTCACAGCAAATCAATTACTTGTTCTTCGGACCAGCCAGCACCTGAAATATGTTTTTTGGAAATACATAATATATTTTGCTGCTCACAACATTTCTGGATACATTTCAGGGAAAAATCAAAGTGAGCCTTTGGCCTATTCTAATACTTTATGAATGCAAGAAACAATTTATTTAGAAAGTTCAACTCTAACATAAAGTATGCAAAAAAAAACCAAAAAAAAGCAATCCTCTAAAATATAAACTTGATTTTTATATACATTTAATTTGTAAAATCAGGTGTCGAGAAATTATGGTCACTTTCTTGTTTTTATTATGACTTGGATTAAAAAACTTTGTAAACATATCTATACAGTGTTCACTTGCTTCTTCAGAAATTTCTCACCGCTGAAAAAAGGTTTTGAAAAGAAATGAAATTAATCAAATTGCTTACTTGCCTAAATTTTTTCTCTAAAAATCTGTAGAACAATTGATTAAATTGGTAGGGTCTATTAGAGTTTAACTTTTATAAGGAGTATTTGAACATGTTACTGAGTTTGATCAAAGGTTAAGTGATTATAAAATATCATTTAATTATTCTCTTTTCTTTCAGCTTACACAGAGTTTAGAGGAAACACCTGCCAAAAATAAAAGACACAGTCGAAAAACATCACTGAAAGATTTATGTGCCGATGATAAAAAAAGAGTGGCAAACTTGATAAAGGAATTGGCAAAGTAAAATATATCATCAACAATTTATTGACAACTAGATAAAAAAAGATTATTTGTTGTTTAAATACTCAGTTATTAAATTTCTGACCTTTACGTGTCCACATACTTTTCCGATAGCAACACATGAATAGTACATGTAATTGGAATATATATAGAGATTTATTTCAAGGTACAGGTAATGAGAAACATTCAGGCTAATTTATAAAAGAAAAAATACACATGTCGAAAAATATGAATACTGTATACCTGGAAATTTTCGCCCCCCCCCCCCCCCCCCCCCCCCCGATTATTTTTGCTGTTTTACGACAGAATATATATTCATCACGTCTTAATTTTGCCTCAATCACAATATAGTTTCAGCTTAGGATAAACCCTATTATACGTTACATAACCTAGAAATTTTAATATCTAACTCAGGAATTGCAAAGTTGTCTTAGATTCATCCTCCCAAGTCAACTTTTTCTGATCGACATCAAACACCTTGACAGATTACATTTCATATTTGGCGTTCACTGGTGGCGACATCTACTGCCAATCTAAAATTTTACTTTGATTGACCCGACATTTACCCCTGACTTTAGCCAGTAAATAGACTTCTAGCATAGCCTGCACATCACCATTATACTGTGATTGTATACTTTCCCCTCTATCATGTGGCTAATGCATGGTCCATTGTTAGATGCATTCTGACTGGCTGAGGTAACAGATCCTAAAGCCAACAGAAATTGACACCGAGAAGTCACAATATACAGGCCAAGCCTGTCTAGGTGTGTGAGAAACTGAGTGGATCAGAAAAAACATGACTTGGGAAGGTGTCTTAGATTTAGTCAAATTTAGCTCTCCTAATGGAAGGAGCAAATTCATCCCTTTTCAAAGTATTGCTACAAGGTAAGTCTTTATTTTTCCCATTAAAATGTCTCTGACACTGAAATATGTTTACTTTTAATGCAGAATGGGAGATGAGAAAGAGAAAGCAATGGACCAGTTGCAATCTGAAAGACGGCAATTTGAGAAGCAAGTTTTACAGTTAGTAGATCAGCAGGAACAAATACTATCCGAGCGAGAGGGTATCCTTTATAACACAATCAGAGTCAGATAAATGTTTTGTTTTCTTTTTGAAATATGAGATTTGGTAGGTGATTAAGCAACTTACCACTCTCTGTAATACATATCAATGTTTACATGATTGGATCAGCTGTGATGTGCACTATTTCCCCACAGTTATGTTTTGTGTTGGATTACAAATTATTGTCAGTATTTATGTCCTTTGTATCACTACGCTTACCCTTTTCAAGTCTTTTCTGTACAGCATTATGTGCATAAATGTTTGAACCTTTTGAATTTCAATCAGATGTTGCCCAGCCAATTCTCTTTATTAAGTTTGTATCATCTCAAGGTTAATGATAATAAAAGACTCCAAGGTCAAGGTAAGATGTCTTGTAGGAAGGATGGTGGCCCAGGTGATTTACATGGTCAAGGTAAGGTGTTTTCTATATAGGGTGATGCCCCAGGTGTTTTACAAGGTCAATGTCATGAGTTTTCCAGATAGGATGGTAGCCCAGGTGATTTACAAGGTCAGGGTCAGGTGTTTTGTAAATAGGATGGTGACACAGGTGATTTACTATGTCAAGGTCAGGTGTTTTGTAAATAGGATGGTGACACAGGTGATTTACTATGTCAAGGTCAGGTGTTTTGTAAATAGGATGGTGACACAGGTGATTTACAAGGTCAAGGTCAGGTGTTTTGTAAATAGGATGGTGACACAGGTGATTTACTAGGTCAAGGTCAGGTGTTTTGTAAATAGGATGGTGACACAGGTGATTTACTAGGTCAAGGTCAGGTGTTTTGTAAATAGGATGGTGACACAGGTGATTTACTAGGTCAAGGTCAGGTGTTTTGTAAATAGGATGGTGACACAGGTGATTTTACTAGGTCAAAGGTCAAGTGTTTTGTAAATAGGATGGTGACACAGGTGATTTACTAGGTCAAGGTCAGGTGTTTTGTAAATAGGATGGTGACACGGGTGATTTACTAGGTCAAGGTCAGGTGTTTTGTAAATAGGATGGTGACACAGGTGATTTACAAGGTCAAGTGTTTTGTAAATAGGTTGGTGACACAGGTGATTTACAAGGTCAGGTGTTTTGTAAATAGGATGGTGACACAGGTGATTTACTAGGTCAAGGTCAAGTGTTTTGTAAATAGGATGGTGACACAGGTGATTTACAAGGTCAAGTGTTTTGTAAATAGGATGGTGACACAGGTGATTTACTAGATCACGGTCAAGTGTTTTGTAAATAGGATGGTGACACAGGTGATTTACTAGATCACGGTCAAGTGTTTTGTAAATAGGATGGTGACACAGGTGATTTACTAGATCACGGTCAAGTGTTTTGTAAATAGGATGGTGACACAGGTGATTTACTAGATCAAGGTCAAGTGTTTTTTGTAACGGTCAAGGTAAGAAGTTTTGTAAACTGGTTGGTAACAGGTGAATGATAAGGTCCCTTTTGGCCTCATGTTACTTAGTAGAATTTTGGTAGTTGATGGAGACTGAGCTCTAAACACTTGACCATAGAGTCGTATTGGTGCATTTAAATGACACTCACTATGTTTAAATATGCTGAATTTGCTGATATCAATGGTTTCTTTTGTTTGAAATTTCATATGCAGATGTGCTCTAAAGACGTGTGTGTGTATGTCAGTAGATGTGGGTTAATTTTGTAAAGTACTCCTGCATTACAATACTGTTTTGTAGTTGTAATTTTCCCCATTTGTATCACCTTCAAGTGGGAGTTTAAAGGACTAAGAATAAGAAATTTTGATGAAGATTTTAACTTTTGACAACATACATGTCTTAAGTTCTCTGTTTCATATAATTTGTTTTAAAGTAAGTGATAAAAGGTAAATATATATGTAAGATAGAAAGACTAAATCCTCCAGCAGGTGCACACTAAACCGAAACTTAAACACCTGTGGTCAAGTCTGTCAAACAAGCAATAGCGAAAGTATTCTGAAACAGAAGATGCTGAATTGCAGGAATTGACAAATAGAAAATAACTCCTATCATCAGCACTTTTAAATAACATGTTCTTCAACTTAAAAACATTGCAAAAATTCCTTAATACAGTGAAATACTAAGACAGGAGCCAACATAATTTTGTATTTTATTTTTATGAAAAATATCAATATTTTTTTTTCATATCTATATATTGTATCAGCAGAAATAATATCACAATATATCATTGTATCGATATATTGTAACACCACTATTCTGAAGGTATAAACTGGTAATAAGATATAATCCATTGATGTGTGGTCTATGTATAAATACCTGTGTGTGGACATACATGTATAGCGGTAAGAAAGTGAAGACGTGAGGGGGAAAATCTCATTTTGACAAAGAATAAACTCTAATCCTTACCATACCTTTTACTAACTTGTATTTTATTTTTTGTTAGAAATTATTGTGAATTTATCTCATTTCAAACCCAAGAAAATATGAAGTAATTAATACGATATGAAAACAAATACCCATGAACAATGCCACTTGTTCTGAGACTTATTCTGTATAGAAAATATGATTTTGACATAAAACAAGAAATCGGGTTGATTTTGCTCAAAGAGAGATCCCCAAACCCTTACTATCCACTATTTTTCTATGCTCTGTATTATCTTATTTTAATCTCATAGAAATTTTTTAATTGATCTTATCCAGTTTCTGTTTTATCAAAATGTTTGCAAAACAAATATATACAGTTGAACCTTGCTATTTAGGCCACCAAAATGACTGACTCAAAGGTTTTCTCTTAAGAGAGAGTCTGGGCTTATTTATTTTAAATTAAGAAATCTTCAAGAGACTGAATGTTTACGGTCTACTAAGCGTGGTGGTCTTTAGGCGAGGTTCCACTGTATCGTTTGACAAGTTTCCCTGGGGCCTGAGTGGCCAAGTGTTTAGAGCATAGTGCTTTTAATCATGAAGTCTCTCACTTCTACTCAGTGCAGGTTCGGGCCCCAAGGGAATCTAAGCTGATTTTTGTGAGGAAGTTTGCCAATTTATTTGCGGAAGGCTGATGGTCTCTTCCAAAGCACATTGTAACCTGGTTCTCTCCTTCTCCATTAAAAACTGGCTGCCACCACATAACAGAAAAATTGTTGAGTGTGGTGTAAAACACCATTCACAAACATGGTCCCAATACAAGCGTTACGAAGACTTCTGACTGCTTGCAGAGGTCTAATGGTTGAGCGTTCACCTGACTCGTAATCGGAAGTCCCTGGTTCCACACAATCAAATGACAAGCATCACATAATCAGTAGGATGATTTGCTTATTTCAGCACTCAATCAGATTTCTAGAAAACATTACTATTGTAATATTGCACAGATCCATACTTCAGAATTTCATGGCAAGGGGAGACAATCCAAATGTGAAAATTGAATTGATGTCCCTAACATATCTTGCAGATATTCAATCTAGATTATTTCAATGTCAGAACTTACTGGGCAGATACAAAGATCAGATCCTCGACAAGGAAGAAAAATTGAACGAGGAGGTAAAGAGACTTTCCCCAAGTAGAAGAAAGGTTTGTTTAGATTGTATTTTGGTAGCAGTAGTTGTGATTGGTGTGAGTAGTTATTAATGAGAATCTAGGCTGTGTGTGCATTCAAGGCTTATATCCATGGTGCAGGGCTGTGTGATTGCATAGTCATGTTGCAGGACCTCATTCTTCCATTGTCACATGGTACAGGATATTTTTAGTGCTTTAACATTTCTGTAACTCTTTGCTTATGTTGCTACAGAAACAGTTTGTTGTGTTTTTTTTAAGTTTTTTTGTCAGATATCTATCTTATTTTTTTGTGATGTACAGGGTTTTTTCCAGTTTGTTTTTTTGTGTGCTTTATTTTTCACCAACACTCGGATCTTTTTTTCTTTTGTCATTTCACTGTTGCTGATAATTCTGACAGACATCTTTCTCATTTTGCATTTTATCTCTACAGTGCTGGACAAGGCACATGCTATGGATAATTCCTCGATTGTTGGGTTATCCTAATTGTCTTATTGGATTCTAACATGAAACAGATGCATATTTATTTTTTGAAGATAAATAAAAAGTACAGAAAAACTTTGATGAGTCGAAGTTTAGGGGACCACCTATAAAAGTTCGAAACATTGGGACTTGGACTTATGAATAGTATCTGAGAATCATACAATTTTTAGTTAAAGAGGTTCTATCAAGTGTATGACTGCTGCGAAGCAATTATAAGACATATATGGTCATGATGATTAATAATTACAGCAAAACCTGCTTTAGCAACCACCTGTGTATAAAGTCCATCTGGTCACAAAGACCGTTTTTTTGCTGTCCCCAATAGTACCATTTAAGTACAAATAAAGACTGGTTTCTTGTGTCCCTAAGGAGGTCTTTATATACAAGTTTCACTGAAGTTCTGTATATGAGGGGGAGAATTACCATGGGGTTATTTTGTACTCGTTAATTTTACTTTAAATCATTTGCAGGAAATTTCGATGTTTTTATAGAAATGGGCTGAAAACTTAATTCAAAACATCAAGAAATTTGACTCATAAAAGTTCAATTTATAAATTGTTTATAAGTACTGTTAAATAAAAAAACATTCGGGACTTTGTAAATAGTTCGAAACAATGAGGATTTCAACTCATTGAAGTTCAAATCATCAAAGTTTTACTGTATATAATTTTAATTGGAAAATCATGGAAACTCTTGTACAGTGGAACCTGTCTTAAAAGAACACTCTCATGAAAGACCACCTGTCTTCTGAGACCACATTCTGGAAACCACATAGTTAAATAATCCACTAAATAAAACTGTATTGAGAGAGCACCTGTCATTAGAGACCACATTTGAGTGACAGAAGTGGTGGTCTAGCAAGACAATTTCCACTGTATTGTCTTTCTATATAAAGTAGTCAGTATGAAAACCTTAACTTGTGCTCTGTATAGATATACAAAAACGCTTGTTTGAATGTCAGAACTTACTGGTGACATATCAGAATCATTTGTGTGATCGACAGGAACGAATTAACTCCGACATGAATAAAATGATGAAGCCTTCATCTTCAGTGGTAAAATGATTTTTGTTGATATTTGAATATATTGTGATCTTCACTTAACTCATTCATCCCCATATACACATTTGGACTGGTCTACATCAATGAAATTCAGAATAGTCCATTTTATTTCAGGGATAGATGAGTTAACATTACCTGAAAATGAAAATAGATTTGTTTGATGTTCCCAAACCTAACCATCTAAAAAGCTCTGATCCTATCTTTTGTTGGCATTTTTCCCCATATTTTATTTTCCTATGAAAATTTTTTTTTTTATAGATTTAAATTTTTTTTCAAGTACAAGAAAATTTGAAAGGAAATCATTACATGTATGTCTCCTGACTATTTCATTTATAAAAGCTTTGGTTAGGGTACATCAAATAATTCTATAATGAATTAACCCTTTCACCAACAAATAACTAAAATGGTTTGCTCTGTTGCTTGTTTTAGTTCAGTTTATTATGATATGTGAGGTTAAAAGGGTTACTAGTAATGGTCTTTAGTTTCTTCTACTGAAGATATTCTGCACCTTTTGTTAACTTCAGAATCCTTTAACATCTTCTGTAGCCATACTTTTAGCCCATACTGTTACAATACTTTCAGCCCATAGTTTTAATACTTTCAACCCACATTGTAACCATACTTTCAGCACACTGTAACCATAACCATACTTTCAGCCACACTGTAACTGTAGTTTCTGCCAACATTGTAATCATACTTTTAGCCCACACTGTAATAATACTTTTAGCCCAAATTGTAACCTTACTTTCAGTCCACTCTGAAACAATACTTTCTGCCCACACTCTATACATACTTTCACAGTTTATTTACATATATATATTTTGGGTAGATGGGATGATTCTTTTTCTTTTATGTACCTCAGCAACATGCCTCAATGTCAGGCCTTTTAATTCTTCAAATTTGCCTTGTTCAGATTAGTTCATTAATTTCATTCATTTGTTAATTATTTCAGAGTGAGGCAAGTGATAGACTTCATAATAGGAGAAGTCGATCACCAGTTGGACTAAGCCCAAATGATCAGGGGAAGAAAACGGTCCCTCGTGACAGAAAAACGCCGTCTCCAGATGCTGCTCATCGCGATGAAAGACATGCCAGAAGTCCTAAATCGGATTTCATGGATGTCAATAAAGAAAATATGCACGGTAAAAATGAAGTTTTACATAAAAGGTACGCTGACATGGAAAATGCTAGGAGTAATATCCGAAGACCTTACACATCTCTCATTGACAAGGAAATTGCACATGAAAAGCAGTATCCAGATGGCCCAAGTACTATTGCTTCTGACACTCTGACTCCCAGAAGTTGTAAGAGCATAGGTTATTATAATCGCATTCCGACTCTGGGAATGTTTCGAAACCCAATTATGTCCAGCACGCAAAAGAGTGCCGATATAAATGCATTCATGGCACCGCAATCTCCGACAGATGAATTTCACCCTCTGGAGCCAGATCATAGTCCCAGGTCCTCTAGAGCCTCACTTCAGGAACTTGTGCCTCTCGATCGGCAGAAATGTGATCAAAACATAAAATCTAATTCAAAAGTTGGATTTAAGGAAAAACTGGAAGTGAATGATGATGAATTGGAAAAACATTCCCCTAGTGTTCGTGGCAGTGTTGGTGACAAAAAATTCCTGGAAGAATACAAAAGATTGAAACCATCGGAGCGAAAACGAGAACTTTTAAAACAGAGAGAAGCATTATTAGAAGAACAACAGAAGTTAAAACAAATCTTACTAGAGCAGGAATCTAAACTAATGCAGAAACGAGAGCAATTAGAGAGGAAACAGAACAATCATAAATCAAGATTAGATTATTTGGAACAAAACGGGCAGTTCCCAGCAAGGGCAGAAATGGACAGTGTTCAAGGAGACGATGAAAGCGTTTTCAATGGAAAAGTGGATAAATTGAATTTAGACAAACAGTTAAGTGATGAAGAAGATGACATTCCTTATGAAGCAGCAGAAATGGGAATGAGAGAGCGAGGTAGGCCGAGCGTCCATTGTTGATTCATTAGGTCAATTATTTGTACTGATCTGTTACAGCATTTGAATAAACATGAAAATTTGAGTGAATTGTTGAACTGAAATGAATACCAATTATCAATATATAAAATTGCCAGGCAAAAAAAAATCCATAAAGATATCATATATATGTCAATATTTAATCTCTAAAGTCATGCCCTCGACTTATCCACCACATGGACCTATCTAAGTCCAATTTCTAAGATGTTACTCTTATAGAGCTTTTGTAGCCTTGTGTCTGCATAATGCACTGTGTACATCATCTAGAATAATGTAGGGTTGGAAATCGGCAGCAGTCTGCCAGTCCGAGACTAGTAACTATTGCAGCAGACTAGTCAAGGTTGTACTTCAGCTAGTCCGGTTGACTAGTAGAAAATCTGTATAACCATTACAGTATAAACATTAAAGTATAAACATGAGCAATGATTAATGAAAGTGTATGTATAGTGAACACCAGAAAATTTCCTATGATTCACAGTTTGCGTTTATGGGGAGGGGGGCATAGCTGTTTTACAAACAGCTCGTTTTTTTCTCAACTCAAACTAAGTAACAAGTTGTTTTGACTCATTAGAATAAAAAAACACAAAAATGGATAACTTAGTAAAACTGCCAATTCATACATTCTGGTAGCAGTTTGATAAATACTTGCCAATTTGGTAATTCGTCGTACCTTTTTGGGGCTAGTGAATTTGTCATAGGACTTGTAAAATTTTTTTCCAACTGGTCCAACTGACTAGTGAGATAGAATTGCTAAATTCTACCAATGCAGTTATCTTTCATGTTATAATAATACCGTATTGGGATTCCAGAGAGTTCAGAACTGCTAAGTTTGTTTATACTTTTGAATCATTCCCTTATCTTGGTACTAATACCCCGCTGTGAAGTCTTCAAGAACAGTGTCAGAACCTGCTAAGTTTGTTTATACTTTTGAATCATTCCCTTATCTTGGTACTAATACCCTGCTGTGAGGTCTTCAAGACAGTGTCAGAAAATTGCTTAGTTCATGTTTTATGCACTTTTGAATCCATTGGTCCCTTACATGTAAACGCACATGGATTACTAATACTAGTAATACTCCATGCTTTGAAGTCTTCATTCAGGACACCGCAAGCTGTGTTCATTGGAAGAGACCTTACCTTCAGCGGAAAAGAATCACTTGGTAGTCTTTGAAGTTTTTGAAATTTTGGAAAAAATGCTACATTCACAAACACACATGTTTGTGAGGAGGACAAAGCAGACCACAGCCTAATTCCTTTGAGTATAAATTGTTTTGACCAATCATGACACAAAGGCATTAACCATCGGAACTGGACCGGTATCTGTAAATTAGATGAACAAACACCCGGATTGTTGGACAAGAAATTGAAGAACACTAGTGTTACAGTTATAACGGCATAATGAATTTAATGATGATTTGGACGGTACCATACTAGTGATGTACAATCAAACCCAAATGTATTGAAATTGAAAGGGAATTAATTTTCTTTCAAATAAACAAGGTTTTCAAAATATAAACCTGAGAATCAAAACCATTTCATGTAAAGGAAGAATTTTTAAGGTACAATGTCAAAGTTCCTGGCAATATAAGTGGTTCAAATGCCACATGTGTTGATTTTTCAGTGCATACAAACCTTGTCTAGATTGTTATAAAATGCTTACCCTAAAATTAGTCATCAGGAAGTGATTGGTTTGCTCATCTTTTGATTCCCCTCTGAATATCAATGGACTTCCATCTTAAAATCATTTACATAGGCCAGTCCAATTGTATCTTTAGGGTTGAATCAATTAGTCATGCCAAAAATGCATAAATCATTATCAAAGCTTTACCTGTGTTTTGTTTACAGTCGAACAATTAAAAGATTACAGCACCAAAGGTACATCACCTATACATCACCCTCACCCACCATATCATTCTATGGCAACATCACCTATCAGGGTGGAACATTCCGGTGACAACTCGCCAGCAAGGATCGATGTTGGAACCAGCATATCTCGAGTCATGTTTCCTCACTTAGATGAGGAGCACCACCACCGACATAATCCAAGGTCAATGCAATATGCAACTGTCAACAATCATTACCATATAAAAAAATGCTTACCCAAGGTAGGATTGGGCTCAGATTTCATTATCAATGGTTATTAAAAATCATTTATAGAACAAGAAACTTTAGTTGACAAGTTGGTCATGAATGTTGTAACGTTATCGGGTATACCTGTGTTTTGCATACAACTAAGTCTGCTAATAGGTATGAGTACATGTACATGATATTTTTTATGCCCGCCTGAAAGGTCCGCCGGGCCATCTAGTGTTTGGATCTTCCGTCTGTCTGTCTGTCTGTCTGTCTGTCTGTCTGTCTGTCTGTCTGTTTGTCTGTCTGTCTGTCTGTCTGTCTGTCTGTCTGTCCGTTATTCTCTCCTGCTTACATATAAAGTACAATATTTCAAGTTTGGATTGTGATACAGTAACTAACTTAGACTGTTAATTCATCTAAGGGTTGCTCACACTTCGTTGACATCACATGCCCCAGGGGGGGGTAGGGTGGGGTCAAAATGTAGGACAAAGTACAATATTTCAAGTTTGGATTGTGATACAGTTGGGACCTGGGGGGGCATTTATGTTTCACAGACTCATCTTGTTTGAATTTTTAATAGCGTTTTACACCCGTTCAACAATTTTTTAGTTATATGGTGGTGGCCTGTTTTTAATGGTGGAAGAGAGAACCAAAAATGAGGGACATCATGGTTCAAAGTGTGGTGCTAAAACAATTTGGTCACAGAGACCTCTGAGTACATAATATAGTTTTACAATAGTCATAAGTTAGTCAGAAATAAATCTGATAATAATCAAAACTATACAGAGCACAGGTACCTGTTTAGTGTTATGTGAGTACGAGTGATAGGGGGTGTGGTCACTAAATAAGCTCCTGTGGCCTGTGGGGTGGATCTTCTTTACATAAAAAAAAATTCATGGTGTATTTATTGTAAATTACCACCATGAATAA
This sequence comes from Atrina japonica, assembly GCA_030159075.1. NCBI lineage: Eukaryota > Metazoa > Mollusca > Bivalvia > Pterioida > Pinnidae > Atrina > Atrina japonica. The sequence goes on along the minus strand of BROG01000480.1, from coordinate 316,072 downwards.
ATTTCCATGTTTACAAAAGTCACCAGTAAATTTTACTGGATTCTGGGTTGTTTGAGCAATCAAATACTGTCCACCCTCCTTCTGTAAAATCCTTGTTTCACTGATTTATACTCTTTAACATATTGTCCACTGTGTACAGATGTCCATCATGAATGTGATGGTCATCTATCATCTGTGACTGTCACAGAGTTCAAGTACATTTGGAATTTGTTGTTGTAGTATGTTTTGGACCATATCAATTGTTGTCGTCCTTCTTCTTCTGTCCACCACAAATAACAAATTCCCACTGGATCTAATTCAATACAGTGGAACCAGTCTTTAAATTAACTCATCAACCCCTGAGAAAACAATGAGCTCTTCTTAAAATCAATGACTTAGGCAAGTCAAAATGTGTCTTTAGGGGTGAATGAGTTATAGACCACCTACCTTCTGAGACAACATTCCGAAAACTACTTAGTTAAATGATCTTTTAAATACATTTTGTACAACCTCTTTTGAGAGACCACATTTCATTGGCAGATTGAATGGTCTCTCAAGACAGGTTCCACATTATATTTTCACAGAGATACTCCTAGCTTATGTATTTTGATGAAATAAATAAATCTAGTCATTAAAAGTTAAAGAGCAAACAATAGAAATCAAATGTACTATTTCATTTATATTTCTATTCTTTTTTAGTAATAAATATTTTATGAAACAATAAAATTACTTTCAGAAATGCATTTTAATCTGATTTAGACTAGGTCTGAAAAAAAGTTTTGGCTGCCTTTGCCAGATAGATGTCTGAAGTAAGAGTAAAATTCTTAGATATGTGTTTTTTGTGTTATCGTTGTTTTACGTTACACTTGGCAATTTTTTCGTCGTATGGACGGTGGTGGCTAGTTTTTAGTGGTGGAGGAGAGAACCTGGTTACATTGTACCCGGGAAGAGACCACAAGCCTTCCACAAGTATGGTTAACTGCCACTTGCCCACAGGATCAGCTTTCTGTAGTTTCCAGCATGTCTGGAGCCTGTGATGACTAGAAGTCAGAGGTTTCATCATTTTAAGCATGATGCTTTCACTACTCAAGACATAGAGAGGAGAAATACAAAAGTTGTAGCATATTGTTTTTAAGTACCGGTACAATGTAGTCTCAGTATAATGTTTGTATTATCTGATTTTCATCCTGGATGTTGTTTTTTTCAGATCACCAAAATCACCAAGACTTGCAGAAAAATGTGAGGCATTTAGGCAGAGTAATCTGCCCTTGCAAGCAAATCGCCAGAAAAGTGTCAGTTCGCCAGCACATCATAGTCAACATACCCCAGGGTATGTACTGGTAGCACTTTTTCAACACTTTTGGGTTTTACTTGAATACTTACCCTATGTGTAGTTAAGGGTTTGAAGGGTTCTTATACTTTATTTTGGGAATGGGGCTAGGATGGTATTTTTTTTTTTTTAAATAAGTGACATTTTTTTCTTCAAATTAGGAAAATTGCAACTGAATTTTATGTATTTTAAATGTTGTTAAGACTAATGATTGATAATTTCTTAAATTCTGTTTTATATTGTTTAATGAAATAAATACAGAAATGTTGATTGTAAAGTAGTCTCAATAATCCAGATGTTGGGAAGATGATTGAAGTCTTGTGTCTGGATAATAGAGGCAGTTCATTTTAAAAACATTGAAATATAACTTTTTGTCCTACATTTTTTTCAGATTTTCTACCCTTTAATATTTGTATAATTGGCAAAGGAATTTTTTTCATTTTCATTAAGGAATAGATACCTTAATTTTGATTTGATTTTAAATAGTGTTTAACGCCACACAACAATTCTTAGTTATATGGAGGCAGCTAGTTTTTAATGGTGGAGGAGAGAACCTGGTTACAATGTATCCGGGAAGAGACCACCGTCCTTACGCAAATAAACTGGCAAATTTTCTTACAAAAATTGGCTTAGGTTCCAATGGGGCTTTAACCTGTGCTGACCAGATGTGAGAGACTTCATGGTTTAAAGCGTGATGCTCTACCACTCGACTATGGAGGGCCAATAACATTTATAGATTGGGAATGGAATTAGGGGGAGACGTCAAGCCAGGATTTATTTATAGCATCATCTTCCATTAAATGCATATTTAATGCAAAGTCAAATGTTTCATCATTATTGTTTCTGCTTTCTTTACAGAGAAAAAACTCTATCAGTTGTAGAAATTGTTAATTCTATGGATGAAAGTCCTTCATGGAATGGTTCCCATCGGAACTACAGTCCAGCAAGGCCTGCGGATTCACAACAGAAAACTTCACTTCCAGCAAGGGTAGCAGGCACAGCTCAAATTCTTTCTCCAGGAGGAGGGAAGATCGGAGTTATGCCCCTTAGTCCCGCTGTAAGAGACAGATTTGATGAAAACGAAGCTGAAGAAACTGCTGAAGAAAGTGAAATATTGGACGACATATTTTTCTTAAAGTAGAGCCGATATCTAAAACAAAACCACTATGTTTTTGCAAGAATTAAAAATTCAGTAGAGAAAAATATGTGAGAAAATAAAAACATTATACAGTGAACTTCATAAAGATCATGAAATTGATAGATGGTACCATTATCATGTCTTTATGCAGCCTTCAAATAATCTTTTCCATCTATCAGCCTCCTGTTAACTCATCAACCCCTGAAAAACATTGGACTCTTCTATAAATCAAAGACTTAGGCCAGTCCAAATGTGCCTTTAGGGGTGAATTAAACCATAGATCTATATTCTGTGGTAGAAATGGTGGTCTCATAAGACAGGATTCACTGTACTACTTATTTCCATGAAAACAAAATTGTTTGTTGTGTTTGAGAGAAGTTTGAAGCTGAAGTGATTTTTAAGACATGAGGTTGTCTTCCTCCAAATCAACTACTGTAGAGAGGAAGGTCAAAGTTCAGCATCTAAGTTACTTTAATAGTTTATCCACCTTAATGTAGACATATGTTTATTTTAGCGGTTGTGTATTCAAAAATAGTTGAAATGTACCAGAAATTACAAAATTCACATCAGTTTACTTTGCCTGTGTATGTATTACAGATATACAAACTTGAGCTCAACTTTTATTTTAGCATTTTTTTTTTGACTCTATAGTTGTTTGTAAAACCTCCGGTTGTGACTGAAATTGAAACATCTTTTTTTGAAGTTTCTATTTATATAAAAAACATTGCATTAAATCTATGAAAAATTGAAAAAATAAAAATTTTATGCAGTTTTATGAAGTTCTTTGAGAGCGTGCCTCTTTTAATAGATCTGATATGATATCTAGGTTGTAAAAGGCTGTTTTGATGCCAAATATAAATGGATACATTATATAGATTTACTTGGGCAGTTTTGATGCCACATTGATGTATTTATTTTTACAATTTCAGTCAAATTGTTACTGGCTCTTTTAGGCCACCAATATGTGTGATGTTTGGTATACTTAACTCCTCAACCCCTGTAGATACATTTGGACTGGTCTTAGTCATTGATTTATGGTAAAGTTCATTGTTTTTCAGGGGTTGATGAGGTAAGACTGTTTTCTTTCTGACCTCATGTTGAGATGGTTTCAACTGTTCTCAGTAAACTTACTGGTACAGTACCTATTCTCAGAGGGTAGCCTACCTATTGTCAATTACTTCTCTTTGCATGCCAACGAACAAGATATTTCCAGATTTTTTAATACATCGTCTGCTTTTAAACAATAAATAAAACATGTTACAAAAATTATGATTGTTAATTCCAGTACAACCTTGTAATCACATGTCTTTCTATCGCACTGTACCATCCAACTGTTTCTTTTCACAACACAGAAGGGAAGGGAGGTCACTCTCTCAGCATAAATACTACTACTGTATGAAAATAGATCCTGCTGTAACGATTACTGCGTTTAGATTGAGGTTTAAGATGGACTTAATTAACTTTTTACCTCATATTTGCCACCAAAACTTATCAGATTATATTGCATCTAAAGGTTACCTATCATGATACAAAATTTCAAAGTAATTTGATGAATTGAACTGAAGATATTTTTTAAAAACCTTGATTTTTTAAAGTAATTCAGTCAGTTGAACTGAAGATATTCGGTAAAAATCTTGATTTTTGTTTGAGAATGGGTAATGTACCAGTAAGGCTTTTGCCTCATTTAAACAGATTGATATTATCGCTAATTCTTGTGCCACAGGCAATCTTGATGCCACATTTACATTACTTTAGACTGTTTGGATGTCACATTTCTCATGCCTCTGAGATAAAGAAATCCGGAAACATCGTTTTTAGTGTCTTTTTCTGTTTGTTAGTTTGCAAAATTTTGGTTTCTGTCTGTTTCTTTCCTAAAAATTTTTGGTATGTTTAATGTATCAGTGAGAGTTTTATTGAGTTCAATTTAGGCAAACATTCAAAAGTATTTGTCAGAATTACAAAACATTAAACTATTCATGAATGGCATAACTCGGAGGGCTTGATGTCTATCAAACAAATCTTGTTTATTGAATAAAAAGAGTCACTGGACGACTGGAATGAAACTTCAAAGTACAGCGGAATCACACTATCTTGAAACTCACAGGACCGTCTCAATTACTTCTTACTTACCATATTTTTCTATCCAGAAAAATCGGGACAGACTGTTCAACTTTGACATATCTGGAATATGACTCATCCAGTTTTGACATAACCAGATTTCACTGTTGTTTATTTTTTTTTGTTAACTCCTTCACCCCTACAGACATATTTGGACTGGTCTAAGTCATTGATTTACAGCAGAGTCCGTTGTTTTTCATGGGTTGATGAGTTAACACTGTCAAAGATACAGTCTGATATTGATCAGCTGTAATCATCAAGGTTATAAAGAATCTCATTTACAGTCAAAATTTTGCAAATTTTATGGTCTATGTACTGACCTAGTTTGTTACTTTTTTGTATCATCTGAAATGTTGAATAACTTGTTTGAAAGTGGTCGCATTTCAAATTTGTTCGTCAAGAACGGAAGTCTGGAGTCAGCATTGTCATTGACATACTCAGACAAAAATTTAACCTGGCCTATTTCTTTTTAACCACAAGGGACAGGGCTTTGATTTTCACATATAGATTCCTTATGACCAGAGCTTTCATTTGGTACCATGACTTTTGACCTTGACAATGGACTTAAAAACTTAAACCTCTTCTATGGTTTTTAAACCATGAGGGATGAGGCGTTGATATTTCATATGTAGATTTCTTATGACCAGAGCTTTCATTTGATACCTTGACTCTTGACCTTGGACTTTGACCTACTTTTCAAAATTTTTAACCTGAGCTGAAGGAATCAAAATATTTACCGGTCCTTTAACCTTAAAATCTGACAGCTGTGGGTTAGATACCTATTTTGAAAATTTACACAGATTTAGCCATACAACAAGTAAGTGATAAGTTGTTTCCACAAGGATGTGAAAACTCCATTTGAAAACCCCTCCTTTAAAAAATTCATAATTACCCTAGACCCCTCGCCTCTGAAGGTACGCATCTTTAATTTGGTACCTGCATTTTGTAATGATAAAAATTCTCAGCCCCCCCCTTTCAAAACATCGGGGATCCGCCCTGGTCAACATTATGAACATTTTTCTGTCAATACAATGACCTTGTTTGCAACTACAATGAGTCACTATTAGATATATAGAAATACTTATTTGTTAGAAGTTATTTTATTATCTATACGGATTGTGACCAAGAGTTATATCCCCTGCTTTTATCTAGATTTGACTCACGGTATGTGACTGCTCACCCCTGGATTTTCAAGTCTGCAGTCAGAGGTTCACATTTGTCCAGTATTGACTGTTTATATATTATCTACTGGACTTTCTTACTGTTACGAATTTGGTGCAGTCAAACTTGCCTTAAAGTCACCTCTGTATAAAGGGCACCTGCCTAGTATAATGGCCATTCAAACATACCCTTTGTTAACTGTTTTATAATGAATAAATCTCTTTATAAAGCCACCTGTGTATAATGGCATGTTCCCTTGAGTGGCCTTCATAGACAAGTTTGACTGTATCTGTGATTTTCATATTGATAGAAATCTCTCTGGTTGCGATGATTCTGTTATTGCCAGTCGTGAAATACAATGTTAACTAACAAGATAGTTTATTTATGTAAATATTTGTTTACACAGTGATATATTGATATATATATGTATGTAGTGCAGTTGTCTTGTTATTCTTATTTACAATTAAAATGTTATTGATCAACACTGTACTTGAGGTTTTCGTCGCTTCTTTAGAAAGTTGAGGGGAAGGGGCTGATGCTAATCATTTTAGCAATGGCGGAAAGTTAAGATAGTTGGTTGGGGTCAGGTTTACCTTCCTCTACTGCCTTGTACATCAGAATACATTAACTAATCTTGCATGACATACGTCGTCTTATTACAGTAAAACTTGCTTTAGTGACCACCTGTGTATAAAGACCACCTGGTCACAAAGACTGTTTTTTGCTGTTCCCAGTAGTACCATTTGTGTACAAATCAACCTCTATATAAAGACTACCTCCTTATAAAGTCCAGTTTTCTTATGTCCCCAAGGAAGGAGGTCATTATATACAAGTTTTATTTGCATATGCTATGCTTCATTTGCATAAACCCTGTACTTTTTGCTAAAATGATTCTGTTGTGGACTTGGTCTATTTTCACTTCTGTGGTTAAGAAGATTAGTTGATGTTCCCCTCATACATCAACTAATCTTGCATGGCATGTGCGTCCTATTAGTATAAGCTAAGCTTCATGTGCTGTATTAGCCCTGTACTTTTAAGAAAAAGGTCCCTGTTTTAGACTTGGTCTATTTTCACTGCTGTGGTTAAGAAGATTGGATGAGGTCAAGTTTATCTGCTTATTCACCTTATACATCAATCCTAAGTAAAAACTTATCTCTCACCACTCTCGTTTTCTGATATGTCACGTAGACGATCTAACGTATGGTGGCATATTTCTGCCATTGAGATGCCAACTTACAACTTAATGATGTAGACATAATTTTGTGATTATGTCGACATAATATGAGAAGATGTCGACACCATAGAAAAAGATGTCGACTTATTAATTCAACTTGCTGAAATAATAACGCCAAGATAGTTATCTAGCAAGTCGGAAACTCGGCTTTATATCACGTTTATGCTCAGATGTAATATTTACTCGTCAGTTATTTATATCGACATAGTAATCAGAAGATGTCAACATCTAATCTGGAAACCGGAAGACTCGTGGAGAAAATATGCAAGTCAAGATCACGTGCCTGCTTAACTATGCTGCTTTGGACCAAGAGCGCAGATACCGACTCATTTCTACCGGTTTCCAGATTAGAATTATTGACTCATCTTTAGGTCATACCACTGAAATCACAGACTCATCTTTAAGCTATACCACTGAGTCACAACATTTAGACCATACCACTGAGTCACAACATTTAGACCATACCACTGAGTCACAACATTTAGACCATACCACTGAGTCACAACATTTAGACCATACCACTGAGTCACAACATTTAGACCATGCCACTGAGTCACAACATTTAGACCATACCACTGAGTCACAACATTTAGACCATACCACTGAGTCACTGATTTGCCTTAAGCTGTATGACTAAGTCCCTGAATCATCTTTTGGCCAAATCACTGGGTCCTTGAATTTAGGCCATTCCACAGAGTTACTGACTGAACTTTAAGCTTAACCACTGATTCAATGACTTCATTTTAGGTTACACCACTGAGTCAATGACTCACCTCTAGATTATCACTGAGTAAATTAATTGCTTTAAGCTATATGATTGAGCCATTGACTCATATTTAGGCCATACAATGGAGTCACTGCCTTGTCTTTAGGCCAATACACTGAGTCATTGACTCATTTTTAAATTACACCACTGAGTCATTAACTTTTCTTAAGTCCATACCATTGAGTTGCTTGAATTTATATGATTGAGTCACAGACTCATGTTAAGGTCATTCAGCTGGATCCCTGACTAACACTTAGGCCATGAAACTTGGTCATTGACCCATATTTCAGTTTTACCACAATGACTCATTATTACACTATACCACTGAGTCTATTACTCATCTTTAATTTACACCACCAATTCAATGAATTGATTTAAGCTGTATGAGTCACTGTCTCTTTTTTTGCCATACCATAGTCACAGATTTGCCTATAGACCAGACCAATGAGTCACTGACTCATCTTTAGTCCACTTCACTGAGTCACTAAATTGTTTTAAGCTAAATGACTGAGCCATTGACTCATATTTGAGTGCACCAATGACTCAACTTTAGCATGTGTAGGCTACACAACTGAGTCAATGACTCATCTTTAGGTTATACCACTGAGTCACTGACACATCTTTAGGTTATACCACTGAGTCACTGACACATCTTTAGGTTATAGTACTGAGTCATTGACTCATCTTTAGGTTATAGCAGTAAATCACTCATTTTCAGGTCATAGCACTGAGTCACTGACATGTCTTTAGATTATAGCACAGAGTCATTGGCTCATCTTTAGGTAATAGCACTGAGTTACTGACTCATCTTTGAGTCATAGCCCTGAGTCACTGACACGTCTTTAGGCCATATCACTGAGTCACTGACTCATCTTTAGGTCATAGCAGTGAGTCACTGACTCATCTTTAGGTCATAGCAGTGAGTCACGGACTCGTCTTTAGGTCATAGCATGGAGTCAACGACTCATCTGTTGGTTATACCACTGAATCACTGACTTGTCTTTGGAGTAATAATACTACATGACTGACTCACTGTTTCACTTACTCAGTTTGAGGTACTCATGCTGTATCACTGTGTCATCTGTCAAGACACTGACGTCATATTTACATCCATAATATTCTGAATGTGTTCATTAATGGTCAACATCAGTCATTATTTGCTAGAGTTATGACACTTTGAAAGCATCAAAATAGCATTTTTTTAGTTACCGTCACATAACTGTTTTTCCAGGGGATTTCGATAATATTTTATGTTTTGCTAGATCTTCCAAATAGATCTATATTTATGTAGATTTAATGGAAGATCTATGCTAAAGTTATGGGACTTGAAAGAATCAAAATAAATTTTTTTTTCCTGTGAGTTCCTGTCAAAAGTGAGAAATTAACTCAATAATGGTCAAAATCGGTCAATACTTATATTCTTTATCTGTCCATTTTCATTTATTTATCTATCTGTTAGAAAGTTTATTATTTTTATTTTCAAGACTTTCATTTATATGTCTGTTATTTAATATTTATGCATTCATCTATTATTGTTATTCTTTGTCATGCCAAGTCTTCTATTAAGTTACTATTTTTTTAATACTTTATTAACTTTTATACATCCTTCCGTTTGGAACGCTATTGATCAAGGAACTTCCGGATTGTCTAGTTCTTTCCCCGTTTCCGGTTTCAGAACTTACTTTCGCTTTCAAAAGAGAGGGTGTAAAAGTAGTTCATATAAACGTGCCTAAAATTTATGTGATGGGAACATGTATGATATAGATCTAATATTCCTGGCTGATATAGAGCTAATATTCCTGGCTGATATAGATCTAATATTCCTGGCTGATATAGATCTAATATTCCTGGCTGATATAGATCTAATATTCCTGGCTGATATAGAGCTAATATTCCTGACTGATATAGATCTAATATTCCTGGCTGATATAGATCTAGCATTCCTGGCTGATATAGATCTAGCATTCCTGGCTGATATAGAGCTAATATTCCTAGCTGATACAGAGCTAATATTCCTAGCTGATACAGAGCTAATATTCCTGGCTGATATAAATCTAATATTCCTGGCTGATATAGATCTAGCATTCCTGGCTGATATAGAGCCAATATTCCTGACTGATATAGATCTAATATTCCTGGCTGATATAGATCTAGCATTCCTGGCTGATATAGATCTAGCATTCCTGCTGATATAGAGCTAATAGATCTAGCTAATATTCCTGGCTGATATAGATCTAGTATTCCTGGCTGATATAGAGCTAGTATTCCTGGCTGATATAGATCTAGCATTCCTGGCTGATATAGATCTAGCATTCCTGGCTGATATAGATATAATATTCCTGGCTGATATAGATATAATATTCCTGGCTGATATAGAGCTAATATTCCTGGCTGATATAGATCTAATATTCCTGGCTGATATAGATCTAATATTCCTGGCTGATATAGATCTAGCATTCCTGGCTGATATAGATCTAGCATTCCTGGCTGATATAGATCTAGCATTCCTGGCTGATATAGATCTAATATTCCTGGCTGATATAGATTCCCTGGCTGATATAGATCTAGCATTCCTGGCTGATATAGATCTAGCATTCTTGGCTGATATTCCTAGATCTAATATTCCTGGCTGATATAGATCTAGCATTCCTGGCTGATATAGATCTAGCATTCCTGGCTGATATAGATCTAATATTCCTGGCTGATATAGATCTAGCATTCCTGGCTGATATAGATCTAGCATTCCTGGCTGATATAGATCTAGCATTCCTGGCTGATATAGATCTAGCATTCCTGGCTGATATAGATCTAGCATTCCTGGCTGATATAGATCTAATATTCCTGGCTGATATAGAGCTAGTATTCCTGGCTGATATAGATCTAGCATTCCTGGCTGATATAGATCTAGCATTCTTGGCTGATATAGATCTAATATTCCTGGCTGATATAGATCTAGCATTCCTGGCTGATATAGATCTAGCATTCCTGGCTGATATAGATCTAATATTCCTGGCTGATATAGATCTAGCATTCCTGGCTGATATAGATCTAGCATTCCTGGCTGATATAGATCTAGCATTCCTGGCTGATATAGATCTAGCATTCCTGGCTGATATAGATCTAGCATTCCTGGCTGATATAGATCTAATATTCCTGGCTGATATAGAGCTAGTATTCCTGGCTGATATAGATCTAGCATTCCTGGCTGATATAGATCTAATATTCCTGGCTGATATAGATCTAGCATTCCTGGCTGATATAGATATAATACAATCCATATAACCTGGCGGTGTGGAGTCTCGTGAACACTTTCTTGACCTGGACGACTTTAAATTTTATACAAATTTTAAGATTTATTATGCAACACGAAAAGCGCCAAAATGCACTCGAAAAACAGCAACACACACACACACACACACACACACACTCTCTCTCTCTCTCTCTGTATGTATTTAATTGGTCGATAAATGCAAATTAGTGTGTTTGTTGTGTTGTCGTTATAAAATAATTTTTGTCATCTTTGAGGCCGAGATTTCTTAGCACTTACAACACTGACCTTTTCACCCTACATGTCATGATAGACTGGTCTCAACAACAGAAAAGAACATACTGTCCCTATACTTAGAGGCAAAAGGGTTAAGATATTTGAGAATATTATGTACCACAGAATATGAGATCCATCTATTCTAAGTGATGTTACCTTGAATTTAATTGCAAGTATGTTCAGGGGGTATTATACGCGGCAGATTTACTGGTCGGCAGTGTACTTCTCCGTGGCACCTGAGCCCAGCTCAATATTTACCCGAGGTTTTGTGTTTTTCCAATATCAAATGTAAATTGTTTCTTGTCCTACCTAACATCGGTCCTGTTGACAATTTTGAGCATATGAAAATCACTGATATTGCACACTTTTTCTACCGAGATGAGTTGGCACATGTTCAATGATACAACGAGTCTAAATCGAATAGCTAGTGTTGGTACTAAAAATATTAGAATTACAGTCATGCATAGAGTTAACCTGTACAACTCCATCTTTGGGAAATAGGCAGTAGCCTACATATTGTTTCAGTCTTCTGACAACAGATATGGACCACTTCATCTGGATAAACATGTCTACATCTATGTATATCTTGAATTTATTATGAATATCACCGATAATATAAACAAGGATCCCATTACATTATGTATAATTGTTATCAACGATACAGGTAGAAAAAACTTGGAATGAACTTATTGTGAAAAACTGTATTTCTTCAAAATGTGAAATAAAAATAAAATGGCTAAAATTAGGACAACACAAACGTGTTCGAGAAAGACTATTTTCACACGGAGTTGAGTCAATTCGCCCTGATAACAGTTCGATCGCCCCTAGGTCGTTTCGCCAAGATTCCAGTTTGCCCCGAGTTGTAAACGTACCTATGCGCATTTAATACTACATTTACCGACACTTGGCTTGTGATATTGATAATTTTTTTTAAAGTTGGTAAATAAAACTAAAATATATAAACTGATATTATTTTAAAACGTTTATCCGACAATTTTGCCTAAGTTTTCCGTGTTTTTAAAACTATATGTATTTATACAATATTATAATTATGCATCTATTTTAAGGTAACATATAAGATATCTGCAAACTTTGGGCAAGTCTCAGTTGGTAGGCCTTAGTTTCTTACCAGTAGATATAAAAAAGGTTCCGTGAAAACTGAGGATAGTGAGACTGAAAAAAAGTAGGCCTATTGAATAATAAAGATAAATAATTTTAAAAACAATCAACTTCATGTAAGGTTCGCTTATATTCACGAACTCAGGCTGTTTCTACGTCACCTGATATATTATAAAAGGGGCGAAACGAACCAGGGTGATTAAACCCAGGCAATCAGGGCGAACTGGAATCAGGGCGAATCGACCCGCATTCTTTTTACACCTTCCCTTTTTAGAAGTCTCGCGAGATGCGAGATGCCACATTATCACAACATGTCTGCTACACATCCTTACGAAGTGTGTTGTCGTAACAATTTCTAGTACAAGGTATTGTTAATGAATTATGCATCATATTTTAGTTTTGTAGATTTAATTTTATTTTAGATTTGTAATTATCACATAGAAGAGAATAATAAACCGAGAAAATTGCGACGTGCTTTAGAAACGGCGCTGTAACTAAAACTTTTAGTAACAGCACCGGTGGACCTACCCCATCTAAAAAATCGCTTTTATTTACGTTTTTGAGAGAAATAAGTATTTGGCACTCGGTAAATTGGAGGTTAAGAGTTCCTTTTGTACCTCCACTAAAATGATAATTATTTTATGTTGGTTTATTAGGCCTATTTAATAATGATAATACTACGTTATGTTGACTTCACCATCACTAGGCCTATGGCATGTTTTTTTTTTAAACTCAAAATTGTTTAAGCCTTTAAGGATATAGGCCTAGCAATCCTGAAACACATTTTAGCCACAAACTATAAACATGTTTAAGGGAGTAAAAATGCAATGGTTGAAAAGAGCGTTTGTGTTTGAATATGTGCAAGAATTCACCTTAAACTTCCTTAACCCTGCTTCTGACCACTGTTGAGATTCTCTTTAATCATTTAAGTTTTAACCACGTGATTTAAACCACGTTGTTAAAAGCAATAAACTGTAAAAATGTTTTAAATCAGGTTAATGGTTTAAGAATAAAAAAAAAACACAGGCCTTTACATTTATGATTTAGTCCAAAACATATTGTGCCGACTTATGTTTTTGATGATATATTAAATTCGACAACTTCATTACGTCGTCGTTGACATAGGATCATTCGGAAGGGCCCTTAGATTGTCGAAAACCATGTTGTGGGGTTACATTGTTTAGATGTCTTTTAGGAATGCAAATAATAAATTCTCTTAAGAAGTTTACAGTCAGTTGATCGAGTATGGTGGTGCAATTAAATTAAATCGGCGTTGACTGACCAAGTGATTTTGGCATCTAGGAAATATGCAAATTAGCACTTTGTGTAGTTAAAGTAGTATGTGGAAATATTTATTTCGGCACTTCTTCATTTCAAAGGGTTTCCAAAAATAATTTGTGTGTTTAATTAAGCAGACTTTTATTTTACTATCTTAATAGTTTTAAGCAATAGATTCATTTAGTGCTGAAAAATTTATACCTCACGTTATCCTTTGAAGTTAAAATTCAACATGTCAGGTCACTTTTATCAAAACACTAAGTGTCGATATGAATAACCAAAATCTATGTGCTGAAGTGACAAGGTGAGTGCTGATTTCACTGATGATTGCGTGGCTCACTAGAAATTGGAAAATCTTTAATGTTTCGAATGCAACAAAATTATAGCAGAGTTTTTGAAATTCATCGGTTTTACCAGAAAAACCAATAAATTTTACAAAAGTCTGGTGAAATCTATCTGATAACTGGTCCAAATAACCAGTAATTTTCCATTTCTTTTCCATTGTGTGTGTCTGTGTATATATATATATATATATATATATATATATATATATATATATATATATATATATATATATATATATATGTGTATATATATACATACAGACCAGTAAAAAATTTTCTTTGACCAGTAGAATTCCTTTATTTACTGGACATTTGTAAAATTTACTGCTTTTTCTGGTAAGACCGGTGAATTTCAAAAACTCTGTGAGCTGCGTGGACAGTAGGCGTCAATCTAAATAGAATTCCCTCCATCTAATATTGATGTAAAAGTAAAACGTTTAGGTAAATATTTTAAACAAAAGAGGCTACGGTAATGAACTAAGGCAATGCCTTGAAAGTTAATACTGCTCTTTGTTTTATGAATTAAAGAGGCTACAGTAATAATATGAACTAAGGCAGTGTCTTGAAAGTTAGCACTACTCTTTGTTTTATTAATTAAAGAGGCTACAGTAATAATATGAACTAAGGCAGTGCCTTGACAGTTAGCACTGCTCTTTGTTCTAAGAATTCAGGGAAAATACATACATGTTATTTTATACGTTTTAATCTAATATCAGAATGGCTATATACCTTTCCTGTAAAAGGACTTCACACAGTTTAATTAAGATGTTTGGTTATTTAACATTGGCAGTGCTGGAAATAGAAAAAACATAACCAGGAAAAAGTTCTCCAAAATTTGATTTGAATGTGTATATAAATGATAATATATAAATTGATGTGGTGGCTTGTTAGTCTTGATACTTTGTTTAGATGCTCAAGAGTGTACACAGTATAGCTTCTGTCACTTTCCAGTGTTTTGCATGTTGACGTCAATAGAATTGCTTTTCCTTAGGACCATTTAATCTATGCTATCAACTAACTATCAAGGTAGGCCAAAAACAAAGGCAGATACCCAACTCTGTACATGTAGCTCTCTTTCACCATTAAAAACTGACTGCCACTATATACCTGTACCAATATACATGTACCTGTATATATACCTGTCTGGGAGAATTAACTCAACAATGTGAAAAGATTCATAAATAAGGTACTATGTGAACAGGAAATTAAACAACATGAAGAATATACTGTAAACCTGAAAATTTTCGCCCAGGTGAAATTTTTGCTGAGGTGTAATTTTCATACACTTCATGAGATAACATTCAAAATTATCAAGCTGAATAATTGGAGCACAAGCATACATGCTTTTCATGAACCTAGTGATTTAGGGGGAATTTAAGACCGGGTGAATATGTTTCCATTGCAAATGGGTAAAAATACCAGGGGCGTAAATTTCCAATGGAACTGACCACGTGGATGATCGAAAGTACGGTACAGAAATCTATGCATCAACATTTTCTTTTGAAGGGCCAATAGCTGTGTTTTTTCCAAAAAGAATTTCTTTCTTTTTATACTGCTGAGATTGATATTAATATAAAAAATAGGTATACATGTATACACAGCCATTAAAATTCTTAAATTCCTATAGTATATATACTCATTTGTGAAAATTGCTTGAGAAACCCGGTTTGGCTATCATATGTTTACAAATGATGAATTCCACCTTACTTTTTGATTAAGCATACAACACTGGACCTGACGACTGACCAAAATACATGTATGTTGTAATATAAGAATTTCTATGCCTGTGTACATGTATATCTCTTATTTGTTATTGTACATCAATCTAAGTGGAAAAAATAAAAAATGAGCTTAAAAAAATACCCAGAAAAAACCCACAGCTAATGCACTTTTAAGTGGATGTACTGATGTACATAAAGATTATTATACTGTACTGAAATGGTAGTTGATAAATGGATATGTATGGAACCTCAGTCAAACTCGTACATAGATACATAGATACATACAGTATTCCACCCATTAAGCACCCATGTCCCTATAAGTGACCATCTCCCAGAATTATGTCTATCGGTGTCCTTGGTAATAACTTCAACAACTTTACCACTGTGCCTTATAAAAGATTAACTGTTTTACATCAAATTGACCATGAATTGGTCCCATGAAGCACCCACCCCTTTTCTCATTATTTTTGTAGCACCCTGGG
Source organism: Atrina japonica (assembly GCA_030159075.1). Classification (NCBI taxonomy): domain Eukaryota; kingdom Metazoa; phylum Mollusca; class Bivalvia; order Pterioida; family Pinnidae; genus Atrina; species Atrina japonica. The sequence goes on along the minus strand of BROG01000480.1, from coordinate 299,858 downwards.
CGCTCAATGGGTCCAATACGGTATTGCTGACATTATTGACTTATTCACCCCTAAAGGCACATTTGGACTGGCCTAACTAAGTCATTGATTTTACAGAAGAGTTGATTATTTTTGGCTTAAACTTTATTTTATTTAGAAAAACTCAGTTAACATTTATGAGTAGAAAGTATACAAATATATGGGGGATTGGGAAAAAAGCTAATAGCTTATATCAATCCAGTTCCCTCCCCCCTCATTTTTTGCATAGTGATCAGAACAATGCATGCAACATTGTAATATGCAAAATGTTGAGAAACAAGTCATGAAGCTTGAGACATTTGAATTTCGCTCAACTATATAAGCATAATCATATAAATAAGGTAAGGTAATGCGAAAAAAGAATAGTCAGCTGAGAGAGAGAGAGAGAGAGAAAGATACAGAGAGTGAGAAAAAGATACAGAGAGAGAGAAAGAGAAAGATATAGAGAAAGATACAGAGAGAGAGAGAGAGAGGGAGAGGGAGAGAGACAGGGAGAGAGAGAATGACAGAGAGAGAGAGAGTGACACAGAGAGAGAGAGAGATATGGTTGAACAAGTCTTGTCATACATGTATGATTGAAGCTGTATGAAGTTAATCAGCCGAATCTATTAGTATTAAGTAGGTACTCTTGTACTTTTAGGAAAATATGTTTGTATGTCACGTTTGGGTAGGAATTGTTGCCATACATAAGAGAGTGTCACATTTTAGGTGTAGATTTATGGAATAAAGTCTTGAATTATTAAAATTTGGGCAGTGTAACAAATAATGTGATGTTGACTCTATTTATTTGCATGTTAAATTTGGGTCGGGCTCAATATTTTTAAGAAACAGATGCAGGGGTTGATGAGTTAAAATAAACTGTGCATAATTTTTGGTTTGACTGTCTACACTGCGCACACCTATGCAGCACATGAAGTGCACTTAACCATTTCAACCTTACAGACCAATGTACATGTAGACTGCGCATGGTCTTAAACTATAGAAATGAACATACCATTTAGAAAGTTAGGGAATCCGGGGATGCAAGAGTTAAGTGCATATTATATACATTGTGGATCTAATTACACAAGATACATTAGTGATAATGAAAACAAGGGATATACATGTAAGAATGTACTAGAGCTCTGCTTACATTACTTGTATCTGTCACTTCCTTGTTAACTAGACAATAATATATCATTGAATTTTATTTTACATGAGTTTTGTGTGGTCCTCACCTCTTTTCAGTGGGGTTTGAGCCCCACTGGAACCTAAGCTGATTTTTGTGAGAAAATTTGTCAGTTTACTTGCAGAAGGCTTGTGGTCTCTTCCCAGACACTTTGAAACTGGGTTTTCTCCTTCACCATTAAAAACTGGCAGCCACCATGTAACTGAAAAATTGTTGAGTGTGGCATAAAACACCTCATTGAGCAACATTTACCATGATTAAAATTTCTTTTCTCATTGAATTACTTAGCCTGGGTGAGCATATCATAAATGACATCCCAGGGGGTATATTATGGTTGAATGACCTACCCCTGGGCTGGGGGTATATCATGAATGATTTAGCCCTAGGGAGAATACATGTATCACATAGACCTAATCCTGGCAGTATATCATGAGTGACTTAGCCCAGGAAGCAAAACATGAATGACTGAGCTCTGGGGTATATCATGAATGTCTTTGCCCTAGGGGCATATCATGAATAACTTAGCCCTGGGGCATTGTTAAACACATCTTATTCCTTTTTTTTTAAATTTTTTTCTTATTAATGTTAATATTTAAAATCATAAATGTAATATATAAATTTATATGTGATTTCTCAGATGCTTTCAAACATTTGGTTGGTCAGTAGAGCATGTCAAACCAATTTATATTTATTTTTAGTTCATACATACATACTGAAATCGGAGAACCAAATAAAGGTATCATGAACTAAATGCTGTGTCCAATTTAGATGCACACCATTACCCATGCTCAATAAGCATCCTGATATTTGAATAAATTTTTAATTGAATTTATTCATATATCCATACTGGCATGCTGCGTACATTTTGAATGTGTAACTTAGTTAATGCATTCACCCCTAAAGACACATTTGGACTGGTCTAAGTCATTGATTTACAGAAGAGTCTATTATTTTTCAGGGATTGATGAGCTAAGCAGTTTGACATTGAAATTTACCTGAAATCTTAACTGTCACTCATAAATGGAAATTTTTTTTTTTCAAATTTTATATTTAGTTTAAATCGTAAATAAAAGTGCAAAGTTAAAGTGTTAGAACAATTTTTTCTGTATTCCTGAATGACGTGTGTCGAATGCTTTAATGTAAATCTGATTTTACGATATACAAAGTAAACTGTATATATACAAAAAAGTGATGTGTATATACAGGCATTTCTGTAGAACATGTCTGTGATTTTCTACGACATTTATAGAACATACATACATGTATCTATATATACATGCAGATGTTAAGACGGTGGTACCTGTTTTGAGAGACCACTCTCATGAAGGACCACCTGTCTTTAGATACCACATTTCAGTGGCATAAAGGGTGGTCTCCCACGGCAGGTTCCACTGTGTTATGGCTTTACATGTAATGTAAACTTATGTCATTTTGTTATGTGATGGTGACATCACCATTTAAACTCAAAAGCTTTTTATAATTTACACAGTGATCATATATCTATACATTGAAGGATGTGTAGGTGCCTGCGAAGATATGGGGTGGTATCCACAGCGATCCTTGAGTCTAACTTTTTTTCAATTAAAAAATTGTCCAGCTTTCACTAAATACTATAGAAAAACCTTAATCTATTAGCCAATTATATATATGAATATGAATTATATTGCACTGCCATTTATAGGACACAGATCTATAGGCTATATCTGATGTCACCATCTGACTCTTATTGTTGTAGTGTAGCGTAAGAGAATATCTTTGAAATTTCAAATCATAAGCTTAATGTTGTACAACTTTTTATTGTAAATGAATAACTGTAGCTGTAGCTGTCTTGGTCTTAATGAGTATAAGAATATATCTGTATATATATATATATATAGATGTAGAGGTGTTTATAAGAATATGTTTAGATGTAGAGGTGTTTATAAGAATATGTTTAGATGTAGAGGTGTTTATAAGAATATGTTAAGATGTAGAGGTGTTTATATAATATGTTTAGATGTAGATGTTTCTAGATGTAGATGGTGTGTTTATAAGAATATGTTTAGATGTAGAGGTGTTTATAAGAATATGTTTAGATGTAGAGGTGTTTATAAGAATATGTTTAGATGTAGAGGTGTTTATAAGAATATGTTTAGATGTAGAGGTGTTTATAAGAATATGTTTAGATGTAGAGGTGTTTATAAAAATATGTTTAGATGTAGAGGTGTTTATAAGAATATGTTTAGATGTAGAGGTGTTTATAAGAATATGTCCAGATGTAGAGGTGTTTATGAAAATATGTTTAGATGTAGAGGTGTTTATAAGAATATGTTTAGATGTAGAGGTGTTTATAAGAATATGTTAAGATGTAGAGGTGTTTATAAGAATATGTCCAGATGTAAAGGTGTTTATTAAAATGTGTATTTATAGATTGTGTTTATAAGAATATGTTTATAGGAATATTTGTGTTTATAAGAATATTGCCAGATTTACAGGTATTTATCAAAATATGTTTAGATGTAGAGGTGTTTAGACTGAAAATGTAGGAGATGTAGAGGTGTTTTAAGAATAACATTACCAATGTAGAGGTGTTTATAAGAATATGTCCAGATGTAAAGGTGTTTATTAAAATGTGTATTTATACATTATTAAATCTAACTCAAATTATAGGAATATTTGTGGCTAAGTGATCTTTGCTTCTGTTATTACCATTTGTAACAGGTATTGTCAAATACAATTACCTGTAACCTAAGGTAACCTATCTGTGACTGAAATATAGTAATGTAAGCTGTAACATGTAGCTGTGTATTTTACATATACCTTAAAGTAACTGTACCAACATGTAGCTGTGTATTATACATATACCTGTAAAAAGTAAGCTGTAACATGTAGCTGTGTATTATACATATACCTGTAAAGTAAGCTGTAACATGTAGCTGTGTATTATACATATACCTGTAAAGTAAGCTGTAACATGTAGCTGTGTATTATATATATACCTGTAAAGTAAGCTGTAACATGTAGCTGTGTATTATACATATACCTGTAAAGTAAGCTGTAACATGTAGCTGTGTATTATACATATACCTGTAAAGTAAGCTGTAACATGTAGCTGTGTATTATACATATACCTGTAAAGTAAGCTGTAACATGTAGCTGTGTATTATACATATACCTGTAAAGTAAGCTGTAACATTACCAATGTAGCTGTGTATTATACATATACCTGTAAAGTAAGCTGTAACATGTAGCTGTGTATTATACATATACCTGTAAAGTAAGCTGTAACATTACCAATGTAGCTGTGTATTATACATATACCTGTAAAGTAAGCTGTAACATTTACACATGTAGCTGTGTATTATATATATACATGTAAAGTAAGTATGTAGCTGTGTATTATATAGCTGTAACATTAACACATGTAGCTGTGTATTATATATATACCTGTAAAGTAAGCTGTAACATTACACATGTAGCTGTGTATTATATATATACCTGTAAAGTAAGCTGTAACAATGTAGCTGTGTATTATATATATACCTGTAAAGTAAGCTGTAACATTTACACATGTAGCTGTGTATTATATATATACATGTAAAGTAAGCTGTAACATTACCAATGTAGCTGTGTATTATACATATACCTGTAAAGTAAGCTGTAACATGTAGCTGTGTATTATATATATACATGTAAAGTAAGCTGTAACATTACCAATGTAGCTGTGTATTATATATATACCTGTAAAGTAAGCTGTAACATTAACACATGTAGCTCTGTATTATATATATATCACATGTACCTGTAAAGTTCATTTTTAATTTGTAACATTTACGAATGTAGTTGTGTATTATATACATATACCTGTACAGTAAGCTATAACATAGACATCTACATGTACATGTACCATAGTTATATTATATACATTTATGTAATGAAATACATTGTCTGAGACCTATCCTTTGATCAGCTGAGATAAACTGGCAGCTGTTTTAGTGTGTTTGGGTATATATAGGGCAAGTTTTTACGCGATTTTCTCAAAGGCATTTATATCTGGAACCATTATCTTACATAAAATGAATTCACTTATACATTACGTAACTGCACAGGAAAACATATATATAAATCAGTGTTACAATAATGAATTAATTAATATGTTATTCAATTTTTCAAATTCTGAAGAGAGGAAGAATAAAAAATTTGCACCATGATGTGCTCATTGGAACTGGCCAGACTAATATTTTCGGGTTTCACAAAGAGAAATATTATTTTGAAAAATGGCTGTTGATAATAATAATAATGATAATAACAAAAACCAAGACAAAACAGAAAAATTGATTTTTCATTTCTTTTTATTAAGATCAACAAACTGACTGTTACTACCAGGCCTCAACCATAACATTTTGAACAAAGGGCTACTGAAATTTTGATTGGAACGTGTTTAAATGTCAATAAAATAATAATTTTAGTTTCCAATTGGTTTTAGAAATGGATTTTGAACTATAAATAATCAACTTTTATCTAAATTATTTGCCTGAAGAATACTCTAACCGGTGTCTAGATACATGGGCAAGATTCTGGTATGATAATCAACTTTTAGATCTAAGACTCACCAGCTGGGCGACGATAATGACTATTTTATGTCGCCCTGCACAACTTTTACTCACATGGTGACTGAGCGACCCCTAATCTAATTCCCTGATACATACAGTTCACAATTCATCACTGCTGTTCAATTTTGTAAAACAAATCAGAACAGAGGTAAATTCCAACCCATATTTTACATTAGGTTTTATAGAAAACTTTCATGTTTATTTGGGCAAAATGTTTTGAAATACTTTGATGTACAATGTACGCTATTAGTACGTGTACATGGTTTTTATTTTCTGCAAGAATACGATTTTTCTTTGTCCTATATGTACTCAAACGCACCATACAATGTGAAACATCAGTCTAAATTAGATCATGGGCCCTTGTGACCAAGTGGTTAGAGTATCACGCTTTAAATCATGAATTCTCACACCTCTACTTACATGTAGCATGGGTTTGAGCCCCACTGGAATCTAAACTGATTTTGTGAGAAAGTTTGCCAGTTTACTTGCAGAAGGCCAGTTTTCTCTTCCCAGACACATTGTAAATTGGTTCTCTCCTCCACAATTGAAAACTGGGCCACCACCATATAACTGAAAAATTGTTTTGTGTGGCATAAAACACCAAAAAACAAAACAAACCATTTCATAAAAATGGTGACATGCACAAAAATATTAGAGCTGTAGTAATGTGTGGAATTGGAGCATGATGTAATGTTATACAGTAAAAGCTGCTTCAGCGACCACCTGTGTATAAAGACCACCTGGTCACAAAGACCCAGCGCTCTACAATGCGACCAAATCACTCGCAAATTGCGACCATCTTTTAGGTTTTGGCGAGTGTTTATTCTAATTCAGTCGCCACATTCCAACCAGTTTTTTTTTTTTCGAAATCAAAAGTTTGTCCGTTTTCACTGTGAAATTAAATTATCCAAATTATGATCTGTTATGTGCTTTACAACAACCAATTGGCTATTCAATTTCGATAAACTAGAGCGTCTAACTCACGTTGATTTTTTGTATAAAACACGTTGTATGCTGTCATGTTTTCGACTTGAAATTTTCCCAACAGAACACGATGACATTTTCTTTTCAGTGTCGTTTTCAACAGAAGCATCTACCTCTTCATTGGACACTAGCAAATTTAAACATAGTGTTACAGAAATACTGGAACTGAGTTATGGCTAGTGTTCGACAAGGAGGGCGGGCAGACCACAGGCACAGCCGGAATTGGAAATTTTATCTGTAAATTAAAATCGAGAGTCAAACACCTGATTGTCGGTCAAAAACCTTATAAAGAACTTTATAGGTGTTTGTCTGACGATCGGGTGTTTAACTCTCGATTTTACCTTACAGATAAAATTTCAAATTCTTATCAGTAGACACTGTATTTTGTAAATTCTGTCGAGAAGAAACCGACGTTATAAATCAAAAATGGAGTTTAAGTGTGCCTCAATATTAGAGCAACAAATATGAAAAATATAGGAATATGAACACTCCGGATTTATTAAAATATGCACAAATGGACAGCAGTTAGTAGTCTTAAAATTAATGTTTTTTTTTCATTTATATATATATATATATATATATATATATATATATATATATATATATATATATATATATATATATATATATATATATATATATATATATATATATAGATATATATATATATAGATATATATATATATATATCGGGGAGTGATAGTTTCTGGCTGGCTAGTTAAATTTCTGGTTCAATGGCCAAATGAAGACTTGAGTTTTTTAGTGTTGTAGAGCCCTGAGACAGTTTTTTCGCTGTCCACAATATTACCATTTTTGTACAAATCAACCTCTATATAAAGATCACCTCCTTATAAAAACCAGTTTTCTTGTGTCCCTAAGGAGGTTGTTATATACAAGTTTCACTGTACCTGTTTCCTTGTGCACTCCTATTTTGGGGGAAAAAAGGTTACAGGTTACAGCCAAACGGTAAGAAAATAATGGAGACATTATCAAACACTAAATACAATGTACAACAAAATAACAGGAAGCTGGGGTTGACAATCGACTCTCACATCTTGTAAGTTAGATTTTGTAAGTAACGTGCATCCTGTTGATTTCTTGAAGAGAAAGTGATAAAATAATTCCCGTATGATAATTATAAATTTGGGGAACTTAATGCACTTTAACCTGTTATAAGATGGATGTTAACAAGACAAACAGATGGTTGATAAAATATGTAGATAGATAGTCCATTGGCCGCATTATTTATTCAGGTAACATGTATTTTGTGGTTGTAACCTTTGTTTGGAAATTTTTGAGTTTTCTTTTCAACTATTGTTGTTTACTTCCTGTTGAGAACTTTACCTTTAACCCCTAAAAAGCAATGGTCTCTACTGTAAATCAATGACTTAGACCAATCCAAATGTGTCTTTAGGGGTGAATGGGGTAAGACGTTACCTGCTTTAAAGGGGCATTAGCTGTGTTTATCAAAAAAAAAGAAGGTTTTTCTATTTGTACTTGAAGTACTATAACAAGTAAGAGCTATACATAGATAAAAATATTATGTTCCTATATGCTTAATGCAAATAAGGTCAGATCCAGTGTGGTATGCACATATATACAAATAGTAAGGTACATATATATATATATATATATATATATATATATATATATATATATATATATATATATATATATATATATATATATATATATATATATATATATATATATATATATATATATACAGTGGAACCTCGCCTAAAGACCACCTCATTTAGGAGACCACCTCGCATTTCAGACCACAAGTTTTCAGTCTCTTGATAAATATCTAAGAAGTATAGAACCTCACTTAAAAGACCACCTCACTAATCAGACCACTTTTAGTCAGTCAGATAGGTGGTCTTAATAGCGAGGTTCCACTGTATATACATGTATATATATATATATATATATAATTTTTATTGTCAATTTTATTGTTTATTTCAATCTAAGTAGTAAAAAAGGAAAGACAATATCTCTGAAAAAGCACAGCTAATGCCTTCCTTTAAGTGAAGTTTTGAACGGTGCTATAGACTGATGACAATGCAGTGAGGGTTCTTTGATCTGTCATGTCTGACATACGACCTCATTTTCAAGTCTCGCTCAAAACAACTTGTGACTTTCACTTCTTATGACAAGCACTTGCGGATATATAAGTCAGTTATCTTTTTATAGTTTTAAATACATTGTACAAATCAAGGACCTTAGATGCTTTGTTTTCCACTTAAATGCTCAACTACTACATGATCATGAGCGATTGTTTTATTTGGGGAAAGTTGGACAAGTGTCATATGTAATTAAAAATTTTGCTGTAGTTTATTACTAGCAAATTTAGCTTACATGTATACCGCAGTACCTGATAATGGTCAGGTATTGGTTTTTCATTCCCAATCACAAATCATATCCTTTTTTATAATTTTTTTGGCAAAAATTCCCAATCATGAACATAACATAAAATCTTTTCATTATATCTCATTTTTATGCTGATATTTTCAATCATTGATTTTCTTGGAAGATCGAAATATGGCAGCTTGACAATAAAACAGATATATAAAACAGCAAATAGCAAAATAAATGAAATTATGCCTTTAAGGCATATGCAAAAATTCTCAATTTTGAGCAAAAATTATGCAAAATTCCCAATCCAGCACCATGGGCCATGTTCCCAAAAACGTAAGAAAAAGCCTTGTTAAGTCAATATCTCTATGTACAAAGTTTGTAAATGAAAATGAAATCTGTTGATAAACAAGGCTCTAGACACTTGAAATGAATTACATGTACAATGTACATTTGTATGAATGAAGTTTTATATAAATCTTTAGTGGCTAATTAATTCAAATCTGATTGATGTTTTGTATACAAAGATATATGTGAGGAAGTTGTTAGGATAATTATCTAGGGATCATTATGTCAAAATTTCAAGGTCATAGACGCTTTTACTTTCAAGTCTAAGTAAACAGAAATTATAAGATTTTTGTCACTTAATGGTATGGGAAGGATCAGCTGGATAGGTTAGAAATTCTCCTGAATTAGTCAACTTCTGAAGTCATTTTGTGTATAAAGACCCACTGGTCACAAAGGCCGTTTTCTGCTGTCCCCAATAGTACCATTTTTGTACAAATAAACCTCCATATAAAGACCACCTTCCTATGAAGACTGGTTATCTTGTGTCCCTAAGAGGTCGTTGTCTACAAGTTTCTCTGTACTACATTATTAAATCTATGACATTTAAATTTCCATATTTACACTTTAATTACACAGTCATTGACAGGATTGATATTGATTTTTTTCACATTACAAGAAATACTGCAGGTACAAAATGTAAATAGAGAAAAGGAAGCAATACACTTGAAGACGAAGACAAATGATAAAATAGAATGTTTGGAATCAAATGCAGTCACTATACTTGTATAATTTTATGTGTTATATCCATGCAGGTACAAAATTGTCCTCAATAAATGCTTATTACCGAATTTGACCCAATAAGTACTAAGGGTGATAAAAAGTGGGAAAAAGGGTTGGGCACTTATTGGGACCAATTAAAGTGATATAAGCTGTCACAATGATTATTTTTGTCCCCTGACTTATAGTTGAGAATATGATAAAATGTGTGTTTAAATACGGTATCAAACACGTAAAATGTAAAAGATCCTTTCAAAGTTATTCGTTTTATTAGAATTTAAGTTTTCCTGTACCTTAAAACATCCAGCTGTATTTCCGTATGCAATGACCTTTCAGATAAACCTTTTTTGCCATATCAAATGTACTTCGTAATTCGGTCAGGGGATCTCGGTCCTTAACGCGCTCGGACTATGTTAAAGTCGGCCAATTTTTATGTGTTTTATATTTATTTTTAAATTACAGGACGTGATTTTTATTGGAAAGTGTATGTATTATGTAAAATATATGTTTTTCAACGTTATTTTAAATACCTGAAGAAAATCAGATTAATATATGAATAAATATATCAGGTCACTAAAAGAAAATTTTCCGATCTTTAATGTTACCCAGAATGCTGACAATGACAAAATCAAAACAATATAACTGTGAAAAGTATGCGTACCTCATGTTTTACAATCGTGCCACCATGTCCGGTGGAGTTGGGCAGTTCATGATCATATGTGTCAAGAATGATTAAGCCGAGAATGCAATGGGACAAGTTAAAAATGGGCCGAGATCACCCGATATACCTGGCACGTGGACAATTTCAGAAACAATTGTTTTGAAACGGCGAAAAAGACAAACTTTGCCTGAATTAGGTATGAAATGATGATGTACAAAAATAAACGCAAAGGGTAATAAGAATAGAATGTATATTAGCTGCAAATAGCACGTGTTTATTGGTCACTCAGTAATCTTTGTAAAAATCTACCGAAAGTTAATTTGCAATGCTTAAAGTATGGCGGACAAAAAATAACTGATATTACAGGTAAGGTTTGGCAAGATTGTTGCAATTTTACACATGCATTTGTTACTCTAACCACCAGATGGTCTCTTTGGGATATATATGAGATAGGATATCACATATAATGGGCATGTAAAATTTTTCACCTACGACATCTCATATCGCTGAGTCAAATTGACATAAAACGGTTTAATTCTTTAAAAGGCACAGAGGTAAAGTTGTTGTAATTATTTATTACCGAGAACACCTATCAACATTCTTCTGTTGTTTTGTACACAAATGGTACAGTCTTTTATGACCAGGCAGTCTTTATACACAGGTGGTTGCTAAAGCAGGTTTTACTGTAGTACTATTTGTGTATAAATCAACCTCTATATAAAGACCCACTCCCTATAAAGACTGGTCTTGTGTCCCAATAGAGGTCACTATATACAAGATTCACTGTATTTTAAAAATACTTTTTATGTATTTCAACACATGTTTATTGACTTTTCAGAATCAGAATGTTGGTGACAGCTGTCAAACTGTAGTGATGTGACAACGAGTTAATTTACAACATGAGAAGGAAACACCTAGTGGCGGTTGTCATAGTGATATTCCTCGCTTGGAATATGCTGATGTACCACATGCTGGTATCCCGTAACCCAGCAAAGGTAAATTACCAGTAGAATCGAGGCCAAGGATAAAAAATAATTTGTTTGACATGCCTTGATCCAAAAGTGAGTCAGTTCAACTTGGTTGAAAGACATTCATAATTTAAAAGGTTTTTTTTTTATGTTTCAGAAGGTCGGTTAGTCCATAGGCATAATTCTTCTAACAATTTTTCTTTAAATTTTTTTCATGTAAATTGAACAGTATTCTAGAAAATTAAAAGGAAAAGAATAAGCAGGCAAAACTGCTGAAAATTGTAAAGTATAGGCAATTGAATTTACTACAGTAATTACCATACATGTTGATAATGTAGGGTAAATCAAACAAATTAATATGGTTTTATTCTTGGCCTGAAAATTACATTTTTCTATATCATAAATATATGTAGAAACGTGGAGTGGGTTGTGTGGTGATAGGCCAAGGGGAGAACTGTATATAAAACGCAGGCAGAAAAATTGTTATCTTATATATACTTTTGTTCAGCTGCTGAAATAATTACAGTGCAGGAATTTTTAGCCAACCATCTGTTAATGGTGGGCTATTCATATGGCCATGGTCCATCCGTCGTCAGTCCATCCTGAACAATTCTTGTTACAGCTAGTTCTCAGAAAGGACTGAAGGGTTCTCCTTGAAATTTGACATGAAGGTTCCCCTTGAGGTCTAGTTGTGCATATTACATTTTCAGAGAGATCAGAATCCAACATGGCCAACAGGTGGCCATCTTGGATTTTGACCAAAAGATGTTTGTTAACGCTATTACCTAGAAAGGAGTGATGGGAACTCATTGAAATTTGACATCAAGGTTTCTCTGATGATCTATTTGTGCATATTGCATTTTCAGAGAGATCAGAATCCAGTATGGCCAACAGACGACCATCTTGGGTTTTGATCATAGGAAGTTTGTTATTGCTATTTCTCAGAAAAGACAAAAGGAATTTCCTTGAAATTGGACATGAATATTCCCTGTGAGGTCTAGTTGTGCATATGACATTTTTAGAGAGATTGGATTTCAACATTGCTGACAGGTGGCCATCTTGGATTTTGACATTGGAAGTTTGTATTTCTCAGAATGTACTAAAGGAATCTTTTCGAAATTGATTATGGAGGTTCCCCCTGAGGTCTATAGGTGCATAGTACATTTTCAGAGAGATCAAAATCCAAGATGGACACCTTTCGCCATGTTGAATTCCATTCTCTCTGAAAATGTAATATGTTCAGTTCAAGTTCAGTTTTGCTATAATCTTGTGAAAAAAATATTTTACAGAAATATGGATTTAAATTCAAATTCAATGTTTAGACACAAAATAAGAGAAAAGAACAGTCTGTCATAGATCAGACATAGAACATTCCATGGTGGGTGCCAAAATTCCTCTGGGATCTCTTGTTCATACTATTTTGGGAATAGAGCTTGGGCCTTTTGAATTGGGAATATTAGCAACATTTTGTAGAATTGTGAATGCTAGAAATGCACAAAACTATGTGAAATACAAGAATCTCTTCAAATTCATTGTACCGTATACATTGTAACCAGGTTCTCTATCCACTACCATAAAAAAAAACTGCCACCACCATGTAATTGTTGAGTGCGGTGTAAAATAACATTCAAGTTTTAAATTCCAATTTAATGTCATTTGACTTCAATTTGGAAATTTGGACCACAAATTGGGAAGAATTGCATTGTTTTTGCATTTGGAATGGGACCTTATTTTGGCCCTGTACATAATAGGGTGGAAAATCACTGTGCACAGTAGTACCTGTCTTGAGATTATATATATATATATATATATAGTATATATATGCCACTGTCTTGAGATTATATATATATATATATATATATATAGTATATATATGCCACTGTCAAGATTATATATATATATATATATATAGTATATATATGCCACTGTCTATTATATATATATATATATATATAGTATATATATGCCACTGTCTTGATTATATATATATAAGATATATATAGTATATATATGCCACTGTGAGATTATATATATATATATATATATATATATATATATATATATAAAAAACATATATATGCCACTGTCTTGAGATTATATATATATATATATATATAGTATATATATGCCACTGTCTTGAGATTATATATATATATATATATATATATAGTATATATATGCCACTGTCTTGAGTTTCCATATAGTATATATATGCCATGTCTGAGATTATATATATATATATATATATATATATATATATATATATATATATATATTATATTATATATATATATAATATGCCACTGTCTTGAGATTATATATATATATATTATTAGATGCCACTAAATAATGGTATAAAAAATCTTGAGATTATTATATATAAATTATATATAGTATATATTGCCACTGTCTTGAGATAATATATATTATATAATATTATTATATATGCCACTGTCTTGAGATTATATATATATATATATAATATATATATATATATATATATATATATATATATATATATATATATATGCCACTGTCTTGAGATTTATATATATATATATATATATATATATATATATATATATATATATATATATATATATTTGCCAGTCTTGAGATTATATATATATATATATATATATATATATTATATATAAGTATATATATGCCACTGTCTTGAGATTATAAATATATATATATATATATATATATATATATATATATACATAGACAGTATATAATGCTGTATGAGATGAATATATATATCAATATATTATCATGCTTGAGATTATATATATATATATATGTATATATATGCCACTCTTGAGATTATATATATATATATATATATATATTTTGTCTTGAGTAATATTATATATATATAGTATATATATGCCACTGTCTTGAGATTGATATATATATATATATAGTAAATATTATGCCATGTCTTGATTATATATATATATATATATATATTATATATATATATATATATATTATATATATATATATAATATATGATGCCAGAAGGTCTTGAGATTATATATATATATATATATATAGTATATATATGCCACTGAAATGTGGTTTCTCAAGACAGTGGTCCTTCAAAAGCAGTTTTCTATAAAGGATTATTTAACTGCTCTGGTTTCTTTAATTTTGAAGTGCTCTCACAAGGCAGGTGCTCTTTCATGAGAGTGGCCTCTGAAGACAGATTTCACTGTGCAGAAAACATAAAACTTCGACCTTTTACTAGACAGTCTACATATAAGACAGTTTCCATGGATGTCTGGGGCTGGTTTCGTTACAATTATCAAAAATAGCACAGTTTTGATACTAAAAATGGAAAAAATCTGAATTGAAAATTTGAAGAGATTTAGTGATTATCTAAAATTTTATATCCCTGAATATCAGATGTGGCAGTTTTTACAAGTGCTGGTGTTACATAGACAGAAATGCTGATATGAATCATATTCAATTTTTCATGCATGAATGTGATATTTTGTGTAATATTACATAGAACTGATAAATATTCATAAAATTACCCATGTGTTTTACTGTTTATGTAACAATTGATCCCAGAAGGGGACACAATAAACTCCCTTCTTTTCATTTGCTAAAGTTACATAATTTTTTTGTCTTCAAAGCCAATAAGGATTGCATTGGAAGGTTGCTGTGTTTTTGCTACGTCTGGGCACATTTACCCAGAATGCAGTAATTGTTGAAATTTTCTGTCCAATAAGAGGTGATTGAACATGCGGGGTGACTACTCAAAGCCCTTTCCACTTACTGGAGCCACCCCCGTAGCTGCGGAGTGGCTCCTTATTTTAAGTGTGCAACTATAATGGATTATACCGTATAAGTGGAGATTTTAGCGAGATGCAAATTTAGCATTTTGTCCTAAAAATATGGTATATTATTTTAGCGAGTAGTAACTTTAGCGGTTTTATGATTAAAAAAATATAACTCATCCCTACGATAAGGAATGAATTGTCAAAGACATCCAGTTTTAGCAATCTCAACAACTTCGCTAATAATGCCAAAATTGAATCCTTGCTAAAGTTTCTACTTTTACGGTATTGCATGTGACAAGATGAGTTTCACTAGCGAAAGTGTAACATTTGCAATAGACTTCTTCTTTATTTCATTTAATGTTTGAATTTAAACTTTGCATAGATTTTCTTATTATCCCCTTACAAAGGAAGTTTGGAGGGGATATAGGATTCAGTTTGTATGTATGTACGTATGTTACACTTTCCTTGTCAGCGCTCTAGCAAGTTTATTTCTCTTCATAATTTCACGAAACTTGATACAAGGGTTTACTATGATAATATCTCGGATGAGTTATTGTTTTGTAACCCACACTCCCTTATTTAACAGAGTTATTGCCCTTTGTTAATTTCATTGAAATATTTCTGTCAGCACTCTAACAAGTTTATTTCTCAACGGATTTTCATGAAACTTATTAAGGTTGGACCTTTTCCATTTTCAGAAAGTGTAAGTTCTTTATAATAACAAGAAACTCTTGTGCAGAATGTGATCAGCTATTTTATTAATATCATATTATCAGGAATTTATTCAACATATACAGATAATTGGGCAAAATTTCTGATTAGACCAATTTAGGAATTTTCAGTCAAATTTTGGGAAAAAAAGATATAATTTGCCATGATGACTAGATTCCTTTAATGGCGGCATCTCTGTGGCTGAGTGGTGGCATCATACTTTAAGTCATGAAGTCTCTAACTATAAGTCCTGCTATTTGTCAATAGAGCACTTTAAAAATCATTATGTTACTGATACATTGTATTTTAAAGTTGGGTATTGAAATTTAAATGTAACAAATGGCTGGTCCTTATTGAAGCAACATTAGATTACATGTACATGTATGTATGTTTGTTTATTGTTGTTTAATGTCCCACTCAAGAATATTTCACTCATATGGAGATGTCACCAAATGCTGGTGAAGAGCTTCACATTTTGGCCTATGCTTGGCACTTACGGCCATTGAGCAGTGAGGGTACTTTAATGTGCTGACACATACTGTGACACGGGACCTCGGTTTTTTACTGTCTCGTCCAAAGGACAGGAAACCAACCTGCCACCGGCTGGACTCGAACTCACGACCTCACGATCAAGAGTCGAGCGCGCTACCGACTGAGCCAGGCCGGCTCTACGTGTATGTATATACATATTAGGTTGTGTGTACATAAATTGATTTCTTGTTGTATAACAGCTTGTAAAGTGATGAATTATTTAATTACTTGTAAATACTTACCGATTTCAGTGTAATGTCATTTTAGTTTTTTAAATTGAAAAATTCATATAAAAATTTTTATAAATACAGATTGTAGTGGTTAAAGTGAAATTTTTGACACCAACTGTTAAAATGTATTACATAAATACTATTTTTATGCACCTTCCCCCACTCACTTAAAGAAAAGGAGCATATGGCTTTGCACATGTTGACGGGTTTTTCTGAAAAAAATATAGATTTTATATAGTGAAAATTTAGCTTTATTTAGGCCTAGATTCTAATACGCATCTAGACAATTGGCTGGTTTGACATATCTAAATATGCCCAATGGGATTGAAGTATGATGAACCACGTGAAAGTCTACTTTTGCTTTGCTGATCATGGTCACTTACTTAATGGGTGCTTACTTCGCTGTTTTAAGTTTTTGGAACTTTGAACGTCTGCAATTTAAGATTCTAAAAATCCAAAAAGTCAAATATTTAAAACAATTTTCGATATTTTATATTTAAGGTTTTTGATCAAAAATCTAAAAATCTAAAATTTCAAAACGGTTTTAGATATTTGATAATTTAGGATTTTGGTAAAAAATCAAAAAATCTAAAATTCCATAACATTTTTGATTTTTGAATTGTTAAGTGTTACACTTATCCGAAGTATCAAAATATTATAGAAAAAACTTGTCTTACCTCGAAATTACATTTCACTGTCGAATTTTACTTTTTGTGAGCAAGAACATGGTATTTAATTACCTGTTTACTTGTAAAACACACACAATTTATAATTACTCCTACTGAGGTAAAACGGTAATTAATAATCACTTTAATCAAATTTTTATTAAGCAATACCTTGAGAAAGGTTATTTATTGTCCAATAGAAATAGAAAATGTTTGAATTAAAAATTACTGATATCTCAGTTCTGGATATCTCGAAGTAATATATATTGTCAGTTCCATGAATTTCGAGATAACGAGATGCCAGTGTATACAATATAAAGTTATTTCAGATTGAAGCCTTTAGTTACCTGTAATTTTACAGGTAAACACAGATAAACCATCAACTTAATTATTTCTTTGAAGCTTTATCTCTATACAGAAACATAATGTGTATCTGTCATATACCCCCTTAAGACAGAGTTGGATTGGTCTATTGCTTTGATGTTTAGAAGTGTCCATTATTTTTCAAGGGTGAATCATGAGTTGATGATTTAGAATCTTAATGTTGTTGACATGTTACACCCAAACTGACACATGTCTAATTGACGGGCTATGTGTTATAGTGTGAGTTGTGTAAAAACTTCTTAAATTCACCAGTTTGTTTGAAATTTAAATAGATATATATCGTCAAATATATTTATGACAACTTCAGAACATTATATAAAGTGAATTTCAAAGGATAAAATCTTTGTATTTTTGCCAACTCCATTATTTACACAATTTCTTGAATGTAAACAACTACAACAATAATAATAAAAAGCCTGGAGTTTATTTTGCTGGACTATTATTGCATTTATTAGCCTGTTATTGTAATTGTAATTTAAAAAAAAAAATAAAAAAATCTTTGATCTTTATACAAAGCTCAGTAGAGAGTAGATCAGTATGCTTTAACATGGCTTTGATTTGTTAACTTTTCTGGCTTGTCAAATGAAATAGGTTACAGTTTGTTTGTTTGTTTATTGTTGTTTAATGTCCCACTCACGAATATTTCACTCATATGAAGATGTCACCAAATGCCGGTGAAGAGCTGCAAATTTTGACCTATGCTTGGCACTTACAGCCATTGAGCAGTGAGCGTTTTTTAATGTGCCGACACCTACTGCGACATGAGACTTCGGGTTTTTACTGTCTCATCTGAAGGACAGGAAACCAACCTGCTGCGGGTGGACTCAAACTCACGACCTCACAATCAATAGTCGAGCGCTACCGACTGAGCCAGGCCGTCTCAATAAGGTACAGTTTTGTACAAGTGGACTAACAACTAAACCACCCCTGAAGAACATTGGACTTTTCTGTAAATCAATGACTTAGACCAGTCCAAATGTGTCTTTGGGGGCGAATGAGTTAACTAAAATTTCTTGACGTTTGATATACAAAGTTTGAAAGTTGTTGAGAAATAGCCTGTGATCATTGTTTCAAAATTTATTGGGTCAAAGGTGAAGGTCACAGGCACCTCAGTAAATGAAAATATCTGTTGCATATCATTGACAGACTTTGCCAGCTGAAGGCCTTAAATCCCAGTGGGCCTCTTGTATCAATAATATATACATGTATTTAATTCTGTATTAGGTTAGGCAAAAAATGCATAACTAAAGTCTAATATTTTTGTGTCGACAAATAGGCTGTCATCCCTGCTAATGATTCAGTTAGATGTTGCTTTTGTAAATGTGTACCAAATTTATTCGGTAGACCTACATGTATACATGTACAAATCTACAGGGTACAAACAATAACATTTAAAGATATCATGTCACGTCTTAAAACCATTATAACTTTCCTGTCTCCAGAGTTTTCATGTAAAAAAAACTGATAATGTAAAAGCATTTTAGAGTTCTTTGAAATGTGTAGTTTTAAGAAAAACCAAAAATTAATAGTAAATACTGTACATCAAATTTCTCATTTCTGATGACAGATCACCCCTAAAGACACATTTGAAGTCATTGTTAGGGCTGATGAACAAGAGATCTGTGAACAAGTCAGGTGATGTTGTTGACATATCTTTTCAAGGTACTTCCATGCTGGGATATCAACGAACGAGACACCGTTTTGGGTCTGTCTGTTTGGTTGTTTCAAGATTTTTTATTTCCCTCATTTCGATGGAGTTTCTCTCCTCAAATTTTAACCAAACTTGGTGTGACAGTCACACTGATGGATGAGTACAGTTGTGGTCTGCATACTGCAATATTTAGTAGATTTGTGGGACTCTAACTTTGTAACCTCCTGTGGTCATATTTAGACTCACCCAAACCAATAACTGTAAAGTCTTGTCATAATTCAGGGTTGAACAAGTTAATATTGAATGTGAAATCATTTTGAAATTTGAATTCTTAAATTGTACACTCCTGAATGCTGAAAGTGGACTTTACCATGAGTCAAAATGTGGCTACGAAATGGATGAGTCAAAATGTGGACACAGGGGTAAATGAGTTGACATGTCTATAAATAACATCTTGTTCTTTTTTTCTGTTTTGAGTTAGACATCCTGTCTGTGATCTGATTATCAAGGTGGTCTCCTAAGCGAGGTGTTTGATTATCAAGGTGGTCTCCTAAGTGAGGTGTTTCTTTAGGCAAGGTTCTACTTTATCTATAAATATTACAAGGTGGTCTCCTAAGTGAGGTTTTTTTTTTATCTATAAATAACATTTTTTTTTTTTTTTCTGTTTTCAGTCAGAAGTCTTGTCTGTGCAGACAAAATTATTAGGGTTGCAAGGAGATATCAAGAAACAGCTCTTGGATAATTCCATGTTACTGAAGCAGCTACGTAAGTTTCGAGACAGAAAGAAGGAAGGTGAGAAAGGATTGAACATATGTGCATATAATTGGAATAGCTAGATTGCTTGGGTGAATGGCATGGGCAGATGAATCTTCTGCAATTCTGTTTATGTTGTCTTTTCTATTTTTCACATCAATTTTGCCTATTTAAAAAGAATAATCTAACTAATCCTGTTGTTGTATTTCATTGTGTTTATGTGATGTACATGTATGCCCTGAATTCAAGGACAGAAACAGGTGCTTGATCAGCCATGTTATAATTTATTGATCAGCTTAGTTCCCACTGGAGTGCTTTTAAAAATGAAATTTATCTAAACATCGACTTTTAAAGTTTTATTTGGTGTTTGTACATTAATGTACAAAAATCAGATATTGTAAATTAAGCATAATGCTGTATTTTAAATGCTACTACATATTTATTTTGGTCAAATACAGAGAAATGGAGGAATCAATCAACAGTAAATACGGAGTGAAACTTTGAAAAAAAGATTAATGGAAAAAAATTGCGGAATTGTAATACATTGTATGGTTAATGCAAATATAGAGTTTATTTACATATTGTGAATTGTGTGAAATAATGTGAAATAATCAAAATGAACAACACTGGAGAGTACCTGTTGACCTATGGTCAGGTGTCAAGGTCAAAGGTAATATTTTCATGTTAACATGATGATTTAAACAGAATGCGTCAACTGAAGTCAACAAAAACTTAAAAAATGGTTGTTCTCCATGGGTTTTAAAGTTGACAAAGTGTTCACAAATCGTATTAGACACATAAGCTCATTTTAACCTGACTGTGCCCTTTATTTGGGATACAAATATTAAAACAACATAGTAAATGGCTTTATTATGTCGCTATAGCTGAGAGCAGGTCAAACATCAGCTCTACTCTGTCAGACTGTTGTCTGCCTGAAACATGTGGTACATTAGCTCCAAAATGCCTTATCTAATTTATCCCAAAATTTGGTTATACATTTGTAATGTTGGGATTGTTGGTGCCTGTTTCCCATTTGTTTCTTCTGAAATTTTGATACTGGTAGATTAGTACCAAATTTATGAGACTTTGATTTGTTTAAACAGTAGTATATTTCTTGCATGTCATTCACTAACTTGAGAAATTATTAATTTATTCGCAATTTTGATATATTGATATTTGGATTGTTGATGTCAGGTTTCCTTTTGTTTTATCATAATTTTAAATATGTTCTGGAGTTACGGGACTTTGAATTAATAAAAAATAGCATACCGCATTACTTGCATGTTTTACACTAACTTGAGAATGCCTAATCAATCCCATTTTATGAAAAATTTTAAAACAATTTTGAGATAGATTTGATCTGATTTCTCTTGATTTTTTTGAAAATTTTTATTTGTCAGTCATTCCAGAGTACAAAATTTGCACTTTGACAACCTTTGTTCCGGAATTTACTGTTAAGGGTTTGAATATCACTGGTTGTACTATACAGGTTTTTTGTCTTTCCCCAGAAGTAACTTTTGATATTAATAATATCAGGTTCTGCAAAAGTAAAGCGTAATATATTACAGATGATACGTATAATTTGTTTAAAGACTTTTTCACATTTTTATTTTAATTATTAGATTTATCAGCATTGAGTGTAGCGAATATCAACACCACAAGATCACTTGTTGGTTAAAAGAACAAATGCATGCTATAAACTTGCCTAAAATAATCCATTGTAACTGTAAGTTTGTATCTGCCATCACAAATTAACTTTTTTAGATTATCTGTCCTGATGGGCAAAGTGAGGTATTGCTATCGCCCAGTGCCTGTCGTCTACTGTCTGTCTGTCTGTCTGTTAACATTTCCATTTAAATTCACATTGGTAATATTCTCTTTATAATTCATGGTATTTTTGACAAATTCACAGTGATAATAATATCCTCTATATAAATAATTCACGATGTTGACAAATTCACGGTGATAATAGTCTCTATATAATTCACGGTATTGACAAATTCACAGTGATAATAGTCTTTATATTATTCACAATGTTGACAAATTTGTGAATTCAAGAAACAGTGAATAACTTTTAATGTAACTATAATATCTATATCATACATAAAAGTACCTGATGTTAGTTTAAGTTTTTTACCGATCCACGAATTAAAAAACTGTGATCGTATCAGAGGAGAGAAAAATGTGAAAATTACAATTAATTGTAGGAAATTAATGTGAGACTTTTGTGTCCCTAGTTCTAAAAATTATAGCTTATTTTATACATGTTTATATTCTGGAAATTGTTAAGGAATTATATGAAGGTCATTGTGACAAAATGTCAAGGTCATCATTTCAAGGTCAACAACACCACAGCAAAAAGAGTGTCTTAAGATTGATTAATGCTGTTATAGTACGGTAATACTTTAATATAGCAGTGAAAAGTAAACTCATCATTTCGTGTGTTGCAGGAAACTTCCTGTAGTTATGAAGAAGATGGTTAAATCACTTAAATGTCACTTTATAGCAAAAACGTAATACCAAGGATGTCCAGAAAATTATTCCATTGTCTAGTGTTCATCATTATTAGAAGTGAAAGTCATTGATCCTGTGGATGTGAAACTTGAAACCGAGGTCCTGTGTCATGAGAGGCATGGCATGTTAAAAGATTCGTATCATGTTTGTATGAGCCAATAGCAAATGTTATAGTTTATTGCCGGCTTGTGTATCATATTAAAAGATCCTCATTGCATTGGCATAAGCTATTAGCAGAGATAAGTTATAGTTCATTGCAGGCGTAAACCATTAGCAAAAGTTATAGATTGCAGCTAAGGTTATAGTTTATTGCAAGTGTGTATGGCATTAGCCAGTAGAAGAGACTGTAGATTGTGGCAGGCATGCATGATGCTTCGCTTTTTAGACAGTGATGTCTTCATACATGGTGAACAATTTTTTGGTGGGACATTAAACAACAATAAAATTAACAAACCAGAAAAAAAAGAAATAAACTGCTGACGTATTCTTATATAGGAGACTGCTGGTAGAAATTCGCCTTTGCTGTTGTAATGACTGCAGAAATAAAAATGTAAATATTTACCACATTCTACAAAGATTTTCAAACATTGTGTTATAGAAATCTTCTTACAACATTGTCTGTCTTAATGTTTTCAGTAGCAATTCAGGAGGAGTTACTTAAATGTAGTTTATACGTAAATATGTAGAGATAGGTTGTTAACATTTGATTGATTATTTTTTTTCAGTTGAAATACTGTATAATGTATACATGTACCTGGAAATTTTTGCCCCAGGTTATTTTTGCCCATTTTACAGAGCAGTAAACATATTCACCTCGTCTTAAATTTGCCCCAAATCACCATAGTCTCATGAATTAAATGCATATTCATGCTTTAATTATCTGGTTTGAAAACTTTGCCATCATTTTAAATTTGCCCTCTCATCTAAGGGCGAAAATAGTGAAAATTAAACAGCAGCAAACATTTTCATGTTTAAGTATCTAAAAAAATGTTTAATATCAAACGTGACATTTTTCCTTTTATCATTTTGTCTTCATTTTAGAAATAGCAGAGAAAGAACTGAGAACAACCAAACCGGCACCAGTCATATCAGAAGACATAGATCCAAACAAAGTCATTCTACCGATTTTGATGATAGCGTGTGATCGTATTACTGTTAGCCGAAGTTTAGATCTTTTATTAAAGTAAGCAAATTTACGAATGTACTAAAGCTAATGATTTCTAAATCTGAGAATAAAGATAAAAATTAACAAAGTATGTACGATGCTTTCCGACCAAATTCATTTTTTTTCCAGCAAATTTAGAAATGTTTTTTCTCTGACAACTGTGGAATTTGTCTCATCTATGCTGTAGAGTTAAAAGAACACTAATTAAAAAAAAGCCAACTGACCTACTTCTTGACACCTTGGTCGTGGCATCTCCAACAAATGTTTATTTAATGACAAACTAATGTTTTTGTGGTTACTTATTTATTTATATGTTATTATGTTACAAGATAATATTTCATGTGATTTCTGTTGGGAGGAAAGAACTTGTAAACCACAGTAAATTTCTCCATAGAGTTGGTAGAGACAAAATATCCTTTTTTCCAAATAGTTATAACCTTTCAAACAAATTACTGGTAAATTTCGTTATATGACTGGTTGTGTCAAGAAAAGGTTTATGTGTAAATTTATGATTGAATTAGAATGGAACAACTGTTGACTTGATTACTTAATTGTCTTTATTGCTTGCCCAATATGTACAGCAAATTTTATGTATTCAATCAATAGAATGTAAAATCGGCAGTTCACATAG
The DNA here is from genome assembly GCA_030159075.1 of Atrina japonica. Taxonomy (NCBI): domain Eukaryota; kingdom Metazoa; phylum Mollusca; class Bivalvia; order Pterioida; family Pinnidae; genus Atrina; species Atrina japonica. The sequence continues at coordinate 275,015 of BROG01000480.1, read as the reverse complement.
AGGTGTCTTACGATTGGTAACATCGTAATCAAATCAAGCGTCACTTTCCTACGATGATTGTTTGACTAGGCTTGACAGGGTTTTCAAGAAACACACTGTATGGAAAAAAATTGTGAAACTAAAAATAAGTTTTTGCAGTTGTTAGACACTTGTGAAAATTTTCATTTTTTTTTGGAACTAGCTGCATAAAGAGATCATGTTTTGTCCGGCTATCTCCTCCTACAGTTTTTGAGGTACAGCTTTAATATTTTGTATTTTGTTTGTACACAAAATGGAGGTGTGCATGTCCACAGGATTTTATTATTTTTTTTAATAATCTCAAAATGCCAGGTAGTTGACAATACCAATTTCTTTTACTAAAAGTCAAAAAGGGGGATGTTAGATATTCACAAAACCAGTAGTGGTCCTTCTGAATTGCTATATGATTGAAAGCATGGTTTCTTCTACTACAATTTGATGTCTCTAATGCAATAACTTTATTGTAACTGAAAAAAGATTTTTTAGTGTTGTCAAATATGTTATCAACAATGGGAAATATATAATCATAACGAGATTCCACTGTACTTGTAATACAAATATCCTGTATTTATTTTGAAAAAAATTGTTATTTCCAGCTATCGACCCGATCCTGAGAGATTTCCGATCATAGTTAGTCAGGACTGCGCTCATGAAGCGACAGCAAATGTCATCAAACAGTATGTCAACAAATATCAAATTAAACACATAAAGGTAATTATAAAACAGGTGCCCATTGTATGTTACAATGGAACCTGTCTTTCAAGACCACTGTTATAAAAGACCACCTGTCTTGTGAGACCAGTCATAAAAGACCACCTTTCTTGTGAGACCACTGTTATAAAAGACCACCTGTCTTGAGAGACCATTGTCATAAAAGACCACCTGTCTTGTGAGACCATTGTCATAACAGACCACCTGTCTTGTGAGACCATTGTCATAACAGACCACCTGTCTTGTGAAACCACTGTTGTAAAACACCACCTGTCTTGTGAGACCATTGTCATAAAAGACCACCTGTCTTGTGAGACCATTGTCATAAAAGACCACCTGTCTTGTGATACCATTGTCATAAAAGACCACCTGTCTTGTGAGACCATTGTCATAAAAGACCACCTGTCTTGTGAGACCATTGTCATAAAAGACCACCTGTCTTGTGAGACCATTGTCATAAAAGACCACCTGTCTTGTGAGACCATTGTCATAAAAGACCACCTGTCTTGTGAGACCATTGTCATAAAAGACCACCTGTCTTGTGAGACCATTGTCATAAAAGACCACCTGTCTTGTGAGACCACTGTCATAAAAGACCACCTGTCTTGTGAGACCATTGTCATAAAAGACCACCTGTCTTGTGAAACCATTGTCATAAAACACCACCTGTCTTGTGAAACCACTGTCATAAAACACCACCTGTCTTGTGAGACCATTGTCATAACAGACCACCTGTCTTGTGAAACCACTGTCATAAAACACCACCTGTCTTGTGAGACCATTGTCATAAAAGACCACCTGTCTTGTGAGACCATTGTCATAAAAGACCACCTGTCTTGTGAAACCATTGTCATAAAACACCACCTGTCTTGTGAGACCATTGTCATAACAGACCACCTGTCTTGTGAGACCACTGTCATAGAAGACCACCTGTCTTGTGAGACCATTGTCATAACAGACCACCTGTCTTGTGAGACCACTGTCATAACAGACCACCTGTCTTGTGAGACCACATTTTAAAACCACTTAGTTAAATAATGCTTTGAATAAAACCTGTTTTGAGAAACCACCTGAGACCACATTCTGAAAAACCACTTGGTTAAGTAATCTTTGAAATAATACTTTTCTTGAGGGACCATCTGTCTTCAGAGACCACATTTCAGTGGCAGATGGGGCAGTCTCTCAAGACAGGTTCCACTGTACACAGTTCTATAAAGACAGTTTAGTGAAACACTTGGAGGTAATTTTATATACTGTATACCTGGTTATTTTTGCCCTTTTTACGACAGAAAAGAAAAGATAAATTTGCCCTCAACTACCATAGTCTAATGGATGACATAAATGTCTGTGTTACTATCATTTGCTTTCGTTTTAAATCGAATCTATGGGCAATCTCAGAAAACAATTCCTTGATTTGGGCAGCTGGCACCCACAGACCCCGGGATTTAAATTTTTCGCTGCACTATGCTTGCAACCTTCCTTTTCTTAATTTTAAAATGTTGGCACTTCTTGCACTGTTATCACATTTTTCTTTTATCATTTACAGCATCCAAACTTAAAAAAAATTGAGTTACCATGGCCACAGAAAAAATTCCTGGGTTATTACAAGTTAAGTCGGCATTATAAATGGGCTCTGGACCAAATTTTCCACGTCTTCAATTACTCTGCTGTTATTATTGTTGAAGGTAAGATTGTACACGGTTTTCCCTAGGGTTGAATTTAAGTGAGTCAATAAAACCCACAAAGTACAAGATTTGAGAGAGTCCCATGTCAAATTTGTGAGTCAAATTGAGTAACCGGGACTTCAAATATTTTTCTTACAGCAGTGTGAGTGTAGTATACCTAAAATAAAAAAAGTTTAAAAACATTTTTATACATTTTATTATAATTCAAACATGAAATTAATAAAAAAAATGACACCCTTTTTCAGTCTCAGATTCAAAATGAGTTCAGTTATACAGAGTTATAGTATATCTGCAGGGACTCTGTTTTATTCATTTTGTGCACCCCAAAAATATTTTATGCGTCAGAAATGCAGAAGTCATGCGTAAAGGAAATCCCTGAGGATGTTATTTTTCTGCACATTGTGCACAGTTTTTATCAGCAATTTGTCAGTCAATTTTATACTGGCTGATTACATCTGAAAACTTTTTTATTAAGTTTTCTTGAGTCATGGAAAATATGGAAGGACAAAAAAAATGGTTTAGTTGGAACCATGCATAAGAGAAAGTGTACTGAAGAATGCTAAATCTATGTGCTTGAAATAAATAATTCTTCAATTCCTGAATTTAAATTCTGTTTGTCCTTTTAAATAAAAAAAATACTGTATACCACCAAATTTTCACCTGTGGTTATTTTTGCTCTTTTACGACAAAAAATATTTTCACTCGTCTGAAATTCGCTCATTGATGACATGTATGTCCATGTGTCCGTTATTTAGCATGAAAATTTACGTCTCATTTTGTATTCGCTTTCTCTTTTAAGACGAAAATGGCAAAAAATTAAACGGTACCAAAAATTTGCAAGTATACAGTACTTCAATTTTATACTGTGTTTATTAATATTTTGTTCCAGACGATCTAGATGTGTCCCCTGATTTTTTTGAATATTTTGCGGCCACATTTCCCATCTTACATCAGGACAATTCCCTGTGGTGCGTCTCTGCATGGAATGATAACGGAAAAAATGGAATGGTTGCAGACGAACCAGGTAAAATATCGTAATTTTTTTTAATTTGCCGATAAGTATGAAATATCGATATATTGATAAATTGAATCAATTTCTCTCCCACCACCATCGCCACTTTAAAACAGAATTTATTTTTAGATTAGTGTGAAAAGCATAAATACTACACAATCAAAACAAGGATATGTTAAAATCATGTCTGTGGGATAAAAATATACATTACTGGGATGTAGGATTATTGAACAATCAAATCATATTGGCAAAAGGACATATATATGATGTCAAATCAAAATAAAGGGAAGTAACTCTGTATTCTTTTTAATTATTTTGCAGAGACATTATACAGATCAGACTTTTTCCCTGGACTTGGTTGGGCAATGGAGAAAAAAACATGGCTTGAGCTAGGTCCTAAATGGCCAGAGGCGTAGGTTTTTATGTATACTGTAAACATGAATATTTCCGCATGCAAACCATACGTGTTGGTTTTTAGTTCACCATCAACAGATGGTTGGCTATTCAAATCGCCCTGCATCAGTGGTATGTCCATCCGTTGTCCGTCCGTCCTGAACAATTCTTGTTACCGCTATTTCTGAGAAAGTATTGAAGGGATCTTCTTGAACTTTGACATCAAGGTTCCCCTTGAGGTCTAGTTGTGCATATTGCATTTTCAGAAAGATCAGAATCCAGTACAGCCGACAAGGTACCATCTTGGATTTTGACCAAAGGAAGTTTGTTACCGCTACTTCTCAGAAAGGATTGAAGGGATCTTCATGAAATTAACATCAAGGTTCCCCTTGAGGTCTTGTTGTGCATATTGCATTTTCAGAGAGATCAGAATCCAATACGGCTGACAAGTTACCATCTTGGATTTCGACCAAAGGAAGTTTGTTTCTGCTTCTTCTCAGAAAGGACTGAAGGGATCTCCTTGAAATTTGACATCAAGGTTCCCCTTAAGCTCTTGTTGTGCATATTACATTTTCATAGAGATTGGAATCCAACATGGCTGACAGGCAGCCATCTTGTATTTTGACCAAAGGAAGTTTGTTACCATTTATATTTCTCAAAAAGTTCTGTAGGGATCTCATTGAAATTTGACTTGAGGGTTGCCTTTGAAGTTTGAGGTCTATTTGTGCATATTACATTTTCAGAAGGAACAGAATCCAACAATGCTGGCAGGCGGCCATGTTGAATTCCATTCTCTCTGAAAATGTAATACATTCAGTTCGAGTTCAGTTTTGCTATAATCTTGTGAAAAAAGTATTTCAGAAATAGACCCTTTCACGATAACTGCGTTCCTACTAATTTCACCTTCACACAAGCTCTTCTGAGTGGCATCAAGAAGTTTCGTGCTCAAAACATTTCTACCCATGACAATTAGTACCCAATTAAAGACTAATTGTTCCCTGTGTGCGATTTTAATTTCATTGGGCATGATTTGTGTTGAGTATGAAACTTCAATGTATGGATTTTAGTTCAAATCCAATGTTGAGAAACAAAGTAAGAGAAACGAAGAGAAAAGAACAGTCTGTCATAGATCACACAAAGAACATTCCATGGTGGGCGCCAAGATCCCTCTGGGATATCTAGTTTTATGGTTTGTTACGTCTTACCATGACCAGTCCTGTATCAAACCATAATTCTGAGCACAACTGCGTGACTGTTATGTTGGGATAATTTACATGAAAACTCTTTATCGTGTATTTACTATAAATTACCCCGACACGTAAATTTTCCTGTTTACAGTAGCGTTCTTTAGTGTCAGTTTGCATGCAAAATTTTAATAGTCTAAATAATTAGAGCTGAAATATTCGTCAATGAATAATAGGTGATGAATATTGAAATGTAAAATTACCATATATCAAACTTGGGCCTAGTGAAAAATAGGAAAATAGTCTTGTCCTAACTACAAGGATATAGTTATTTGAAGTGTAATTTAGGGAATAAGCTAGTTTTAATGATTAACTTCTATATAAGTCAAAAATAGCAGAGGTATGATAATAATATTTGACGTATCGTTCCAGGTTCTGGGATGATTGGATGAGACATACGGATCAGAGGAAAGGCCGAGCTTGTATCAGGCCAGAAATATGTCGGACGAGTACATTCGGTAAAAAGGGAGTAAGCAAGTGAGTATCCAAATTGTAGAATGACGATCATTTGATTTGTTGAGGGTTTTCTTTTTTTGATTGACGATGATAACTTAACTTACATTTCAAATACATTTCAAATACACTTTCTTCAGTTTTTCTGCATTTTAAGGTAATGTTATTTGGGCCCCACATCCTATCCACTTTTTGTTAATGCTCTCAATTCTACATTTGTCGACAAATTTCAACCATTAATTGATACGGAGGGTGTATATCTGCAATACCTTGATCAAGTTAAAGAATGAGTGCTATCGGTTAATTGCATTGGGAAAACTTTAAATTTTTTTGTGGATATAAAAATATCCTGTTTTAGATTGGGAATGGGGTGTTTGAACAGTTCTAATTTGAGAATCAAGTGCCCTGGAACTTTTGAATATTTTTTCCTATGAATTATCATGTGTCTTTAGATTCAGTGAAGTATCTTAAGGGTAAGGGAAACATGATTTATGGAATTCCTGACTGTGGGTCAGGAATTTTGTAGATATGACTGGAACCATAATAGACTGGTCCAAAATGATAGAAAAGGGCATACCATTTAGATAATTAAGGGTGAGAGCATAGATTTTTATATAAATAGAAAGTGACATAGATTACTTCCAAGCAAACAAAATCATTTTTTGTGTCGCCTTTGATTTTTTATAATCAAGTTTTACTGTATATCAGAGTTTTTTAAAAAATTATGTACACCTTTAATTATGTAAAAAATTTATATTTTATTATTTTTTTTGCATTTTTCAGAGGATTATTCTATGAAAAACATTTAAAATTTATACGCTTGAACACGAAATTGGTCCCTTTTACTACAAAGGATTTGAGTTACCTTAAAAAGGTAAGTTAATGGTCTCGTTGAATAGGATTACTTAAGCAGCAACTGTTGTTGAAATTATAGAAAAATGGACTTCACCTATAGTCCTTGCACATGATTTGAACAGACCTTGAAAAGTGCTTGAATATAGAGTTTGTCCCTAAAATGTTCCCAAAAAACAATAATACCCTTGAAATGATAAATGCTTGATTTTTTTTTTTCATCAGAGTGCTTGAATTTTATTTGTATATGTTTCATCATTTTTTTAAAAAAAAGATAACTCTTGAAAAAAGAAAATGAAAAATCACATGACATGGCATATTTGTAATTTCCATTTCAGTTAATTGTTTCTGTGATGCTATACTGCTGAAACTCTTTAGTGTGTAGTGGAAGTCGTAAATGGCATTTTGAGGATTGTCGTTAAATGTTAAAGTACCTTGCCGATAATGTATTTTCAAATTTTAGTTTAGCTTTCAAGACCTTGATAGCTTAATTAAACATACCCATTGAAAGTTCTTGAAAAGTGCTTGAAAGATACACCACTAAAAGTCCTGGAAAAATGCTTGAAAAATCATTTTCATAGGCTGTATGAGCTGTGTTGTATAATTTGTTTAAACAAATACGATTTTCTATGTGCAAGTGTCTTCCTATATTTTGGGGTTTATTGAACAAGTCTTGGATTTGTGTTGAAGTTTCTGATTGAGTTCAAACTTGAGGTCACATGAGTAGACAGCACCACCGATCCAATTGAATTTTTATCCTCCTGTACAACATCAAGAATTCATCGAAACCTTATTTCACATGTTTAGACTGAAATTCAGAGAAATGTTGATATTTATGGAAAAATACTTTAAATATTATTCTAAATTTCTGATTTTACCACATTTAAAACCAAACCAAAATTTTGATACCCAGAGTGTCAATATGCATATAAGTGGCAACAGGTAAATACATTGTTTAAAGTTGACTTCTCCTGTAGTTCTTGAATAATTAGTTTTAACAACTATGATTTTCTATGTGCAAGTGTCTTTACATATTTAGGGGTTCATTGAAAGAGTTTTAGATTTACGCTGATAACTTGAGAATTAGATAATGTGTCCCTAGAAAATATGTTCTATATTTGGTGAACTTACCGGGGCCTCCCGTGTCTTAGTGGTTACAGCATCACGCTTTGAACCATGAACTCACTTCCGATCAGTGCAGGTTTTAGCCCCTGCTGGAACCTAAATTGATTTTTTATCAGAAAGTTTGCCAATTTACTTGCGGAAGGCCAGTGGTCTCTTACTGGTACATTGTAACAAGGTTCTTTCCTCCACAATTAAAACTGGCTGCCACCATATAACTGAAAAATTGTTAACTGTGTTGTTTAAGACCCCGTTGGAACCTAAGTTGATTTTTGGTCGGAAAATTTGCCAGTTTACTTGCAGAAGGCCAGTGGTCTCTTACCGATACATTGTAACAAGGTTCTCACCTCCACTATTAAAAATTGGCCACCACCATATAACTGAAAAATTGTTGAGTGTGGTATCACACACATAAAAATACCCACAATTCTTGTATTCATCATATGTGTACCTAGAAAATATGTTTTATATATCTGGTGAACATTTGTGCATTTATCGTAACTTTTTTATCTTTTTCATCACTTTAGGAAAACTATGATTCAGCTTTTCTTGACAAGGTTTACAACTTGCCAGGGGCAACGCTACCCGAAATTACAGCACAGGCAAAAAAGCAGCACCCAGCTCTTCGTTTAACGTACTCTACAAAAGAAGAATTCAAAATGGCAGCCAAGAAACTTGGCATCATGGATGATTTTAAGGTGGGTTTTGTATAATGACCTTAAGGATACATTGACCTTGCCAGTATCATGTTTATGTATCTTGAATGTTGAGTTAAATATTTTTATGCCCTTAAGATGAAGATCTGCATCTTGCACCTTAAAACTTCTGAATTGACTTAAGTCTGAGAATATTCCCAAGTTGCTGTGCTTAACCAATCAGATTTCAGTATAAGCTGATGTACAGTAAATACTGCTTTAGCGACCACCTGTGTACAAAGACCACTTGGTCACAAAGACCGGTTTTTTGCTGTCCCCAGTAGTACCATTTGTGTACAAATCAAACTCTGTATAAAGACCACCTCCCTATAAAGACCGGTTTTCTTGTGTCCCTAAGGGGGTCTTTATATACAGGTTTTACTGTATTCCTAGACTTGAGAAAATTCTGAAGTTTCATTGTGAAAGGCCCTGGACATATTCAATGAAATCTTGAGGGAGCCTCCTTGGTGAAGTGGTTAAGGCCTGGAACACATGACCTGAGTTACTCAACTTCAATGTTTGAACATTAAACAATCAGTATGTAACCATGATATATGATTAATTATTTAATAACTATCCCAGACGTTTGAAGCGCTTTAGAAATCACGCAGGCAGCACGTTTTGTGACATAAAACAGGGACTAGATATATATACCCTTTTTTAAAAATAAAGAACGTAGTATAAAATGCCAGTACATGACAAAGTCATTAATTTATACACATACAAAATGTATACAATGAACTACAATTAAGATTCAAATAAATCAGTGTATATACGTTACATTAGATAATTGAAATCATTGGGACTTGGGACATATACTGGGACATACATATCGGACTAGATTTACACTGTCCCGATTATTGATGTAAACAAATGTCGCATGGTTAATACCAGCGAAACAAAGAAAGAAGTGTTGGTGTCCTAAACCTATATCACTCAAATAACACATTGTCTTCAACAGCTAAATGATCAGACATGTCCTGATATACTCTGGGGCATCGGAGACCCTTACATTAGTGTCTATTTATATCCCAAGGCGAAACATAGGGGGCGGCCATTTTCGCTGTTAAGAATTACTGATGTCAAATACAAACTGTACTTAAGTATTTTATCACTTCAGAAATTTGTCTGAACATTTCTTTATGGTCCACAACTTTACCGAAGTTGAGAAAATTTTCAAGAGTTGAGTAAGATCTTGGAAGTTGAATAAAAAATTTGTTTGGGAATAGTTAAAGGCCCTAGGCTCTGATTATTCGAGAAAGTATGCCATTTTATTCACAGGTTGGTCTCTTCCTGGGTGAAATGTAACCTGTTTCTCGCCTTCATAATTAAAAACTGGCTGCCACCATATAACTGGAAAAAAAACCCCAAAAAACCAAAAATCAGTATTCGTACTTGTGACCACTCTTGCCAGTGTAATTTTAATATATTACCTAAATTCTAAACTCGCCCAAATCCAGAAAGTGTTATTGAGACTCCACCCTGCCAGGTTATAGGGGTTTTACTGTACCTAGCTGTCAGATGATAATATTACAGTGGTACCTGTCTTTGAGAGACCACCACATCTACCACAGGAATGTGGTCTCTCTAGATAGGTGGTCTCTTAAAAGATGTTCTGTTTAAAGGATTATTAGCCAAGTGGTTTTCAGAATGTGGTATTAAAAGACAGGTGGTATTTCATGAGAGTGGTCTTCCAAAACGGGTTCCACTGGACTTATAGCTTGTTTATTAGATAGTACATGTTGAACCCTTAATGTGTCTCTTGATATACATGTACTTTTTATTTAGAATTATGGGAAGTTTAAACCATGTGGTCCGCTCAGATTTTTTGCTTTTACATTGTCAATATTAATCTTGATTTTTTATTTTTTTGTTTTTTTTGTGCTGTGACTTTAAAATTTTCAATTTTTATTTTAGGCTGGGGTACCCAGAGTAGCCTACCTTGGTATAGTTAGCTTCATGTATCAAGGACAGAGAATACACTTAGCTCCGCCAAAGGATTGGAAAGGTTATGACCCCAAATGGTCATGACACCACTGGACATTTAGTTTTATATTTCATGTGATTATAATACGTTTTAAAAGGATGCATTTTAAAGGTTAAAGGTCAAGAGTTAAACTTACTGGACCATTGTCTTCATAACTGTGATATTTATAAAATGCAATATGATTTGTGAATCGGTGCACACCACTTGCTCTGTCTTGTTACCATGGAAACAAGGTGACTATAAAGTGCTGCTGGTATATTCCAAGTTTAAATTTCACCATAAGAGAAAAACTACAATCACATTTTTCCAGCAAGCAGCATTAGCTTTCTGATACACTGTATCACTTATAATGAGGAATGTTTGGTGCTGTGGTAAGCTCTGGTATAAAGATCTGCTGAAAGTAGAGACAGGTAGATTGAGCTGAAGAATCGTACTGGAAACGGTGTCAAGAATATTAAAAGATTACCTTGTCTAATAATGGATTCATCCAGTGTTTAAACTGATGATTTATCATAAATGGTTGAGTTTATTTCATCTTCTTAGGGAGGAAAGGTTTCAAAACACAATATGAGGCTTTTATACAGAACATATAAAGTCTGTATATGGTTTGACAGACTTGCTGAGAGTCTGTATATAATTTATGGACCTGGATTAGACTTATTTTCCAATACACAATGTACAGTCAAACTTGTCCATAAAGGCCACGGAAGGGAACAGGCAAAAGTGGCTGTTATAGACAGGTGGCCTTTTATAAAGAAGAAAAATGTAACAAAGGTTATGTTTGAATGACCTTTGTAGGCAGGTGCCTGTTATACAGAGGTGGCCTTTACAAAGAGGCCTATTCATTAGAAGAAAAATGTAACAAAGGTTATGTTTGAATGACCTTTGTAGGCAGGTGCCTGTTATACAGAGGTGGCCTTTACAAAGAGGTTTATTCATTAAAGAAAGTTAACAAGGGTTATGTGTGAATGGCCTTTATAGGCAGGTGCCCTTTATACATATGTGGCCTTTAATGCAGGTTTGACTGTATATGTAAGACATTTATTGTGATTCATGAAAGAGTTAGAATAGATATTTCTATGTTGAGGAAGTTAGTAGAGTGTTAGATATTTGTAGAAACTCCAACACTACATCCAAAAGTGACTAGCAAAAAAAAAAAAATTAAAATTCTGAAATCTAATCCAGAAGGCCCAGGATTCGAGTATTACTACATACATGAGAGTGTGATAAATCAATTAACATTTGTTATTTGAATGCTGTTTTTAATCATTGGACCAAATATTTTATTTTACTCACCGATGTGGTAATTAACAGACTGAAAATTCAGTTCATTTTTACATGATCAGCAATGTGTTGTTCTATTTATACTATTTACTATAGATACAATATCTATTGCAAAGATGATTTTCCCCGAAAGAAGTAATTTCTGTCTTTACACATTTTTGCTGCAGTGTTGTTTTTTTGTCATTTTCCCCCTTCAAAAAGCTTTCAAGTGTAACCTTTCCCCCTTTTTATCATTCAATATTTTCATCATTAATCATACTGTATTCTACCCAATAATGAACCATGTCCCTATAAGCGCCCCCCCCCCCCATATAGTTAAGATTTACTCCCCTTTTTTAACACATGATCAAGAATCTTTGCTACCTGCCATTGACAGTGAGATGTGAACCAGAAAAACAGAAGGAACAGTTTATCTCTAGCCCCCAAACAACAGAAGAATGTAGATAGGTGTCCTTGGTAATAACTACAACAACTTTACTACCGTGCCTTATAAAAACGTAACTGTTTTACGTCAGTTTGATGCTTAACTGGTCCCAATAAGCACCCATCCCTTTTTCCCATATTTTGAGCGCCCTGGCGAGTATTGGGTCAAATACAGTTATGATTGTTTTTATTGTTACACAAATTGTTTTTGTTTGTCGTTATCTTTTACGAGTGTTTCCTAAGGAACATGAACAAGGTATATTTATTACATAATTTTCTAATGGCACCTGGTAATTTAAATCTTTCAGAGCATAGTCACAAAATTCTAAATGTTAGAATATTTTGTTATTTATGTGGTTTTTTTTGTGTAAAGAAAGAATTAAATGTGTTAGAAATGGGAGGTGCTCAGCTGAATGATAAAGCTTTTAGCCTTTTAGTTTGTGATGGTGACATTCTGAATACAGATTGGGATCTACAAACTAAAACAGTTAATCATGACATTTTTTATCAGTTTTTCTTTAGTCAGGTATATTTTTTGTGGAATTGATAGATAATTCAATTCAGAATTAGCTGTATATAGTATATTATCACTTGTATTTCCAAAGAATTTTGTAGAATTTAGTCGGACCTCTTTAAAACAACCCTCGTTATTGCAACAATTTCACCTACCGACAGGATTTTTCAGGATGATGTTATTCACCATTAATATATAACAGAATTGACCTAAAAAAAAATCTGGATTATGTCGAAAAAATGTATATGTGCAAGATCCCTTTTAAATTCTTTCATAACCAATATTTTCTTTTGATGTGTCACATATAGTGAATCTTCTTAATTTTTGTCAGTTGTTGCCAAAGTTATCGCATAAAAAATTATCCCACCCCCCTAAAAATTGATCTTCGTGTCTTTATGTGAAAGAGCCCCGTTTTGAAAACTTGTTGACATTCCTTTTCCGTTAGTACTGACCAGTAAATAGTGTGTGTAACCAACAGTGTTGATGGAGACAGTTACATTTACATGGCATAGGTTCTCAAATGTTGATAGATTATATGTTTGATCTAAGTGTTGATTACTTGCGGAAGGTCGGTGGTCTTTACCCGGGTAACCGGGGTTTCTCCTCCACCATTAAAAACTGGACGCCATCATATGACTGAAAGATTGTTGAGTATGGCGTAAAACAAAAAAATCAAATCAAATATAATCTAATTGTTGATAGATGACTTAAAGGAGCAGTAGTGGTATTGACCAAAATATAAAAATATTGTTTCCATTTGTTTGACCTGTACTGTTGTACTTGATGTACAATAACACATAAGGGCTATACACAGGTATGAAAAATCTGACATTTTTATATACATTTTATTTTGTGAATATAAGGTCAGGTCCAGTGTGGTATTCATATACAAATAGTAAGGTTGACTTAATCATTTGCAATTGAAAAAGTGCCAAACCTGTGTTCCTCAAGCAATTTTCACAAAATATACATTTTTATACCTGTGTATATCTTTTTTTTGTTATTGTAAATCAATTTAAGTAGTATAAAAGAAAGAAAAACAATTGGAAAAAAAAACTCAGGTAAGGCCCCTTTGAAGTTGACATGTTTGATCTAGGTGTTGACATGTTTGATCTAGGTGTTGACATGTTTGATCTAAGTGTTGACATGTTTGATCTAGGTGTTGACTATTTGATCTAGGTGTTGACATGTTTGATCTAGGTGTTGACATGTTTGATCTAGGTGTTGACATATTTGATCTAGGTGTTGATATGTTTGATCTAGGTGTTGACATGTTTGATCTAGGTGTTGATATGTTTGATCTAGGTGTTGACATATTTGATCTAGGTGTTGATATGTTTGATCTAGGTGTTGACATGTTTGATCTAGGTGTTGATGTTTGATCTAGGTGTTGACATATTTGATCTAGGTGTTGGCATGTTTGATCTAGGTGTTGATATTTTTGATCTAGGTGTTGACATGTTTGATCTAGGTGTTGATATGTTTGATCTAGGTGTTGACATGTTTGATCTAGGTGTTGACATGTTTAATCAAGGTGTTGACATGTTTAATCAAGGTGTTGACATGTTTGATCTAGGTGTTGACATTTTGATCTAGGTGTTGACATTTTGATCTAGGTGTTGACATGTTTTATCTAGGAGTTGACATATTTGGTTACAGTATTTGAAGTTAAGGTGTTAATGTATGTCATGAAGTTGGGCCTGGTGTTTATACTTGTATTATAGTTGACATCTTTGGTCTTACGTGCTGAGACATGCTTATGGTTGACCTGTTTTGTTTAGATGTTGATTATGACAAAGTTTATATTGTGTGTTCTAGGTGTTTATGTATAACTTTTGGTTGACCTGTTTAGTTCTAGTTATTTTTGTATAACTTGTGGTTGGCCTGTGTAGTTCTAGTTATTTTTGTATAATTTGTGGTTGGCCTGTGTAGTTCTAGGTGTTTATGTATAACTTGTGGTTGGCCTGTTTAGTTCTAGTTATTTTTGTATAATTTGTGGTTGGCCTGTGTAGTTCTAGGTGTTTATGTATAACTTGTGGTTGACCTGTTTAGTTCTAGGTGTTTATGTATAACTTGTGGTTGGCCTGTGTAGTTCTAGATGTTTATGTTTAACTTGTGGTTGACCTGTTTAGTTCTAGGTGTTGGTAGATAATGTGTGATTGACATGTTTGGTCTAGGTGTTGACACTTGACATTAAGTTTACATGTTTGGTCTAGGTGTTGACACTTGACATTAAGTTGACATGTTTGGTCTAGGTGTTGACACTTGACTATAAGTTGGCATGTTTGGTCTAGGTGTTGACACTTGACATTAAGTTTACATGTTTGGTATAGGTGTTGACACTTGACATTAAGTTGACATGTTGCATTTAGATGTTGACACTTGACATTAAGTTGACATATTTGGTTACAGTATTTGAAGTTAAGGTGTTAATGTATGTCATGAAGTTGGGTACATACTTGTATTATAGACACATCTTTGGTCTTACGTGCTGAGACATGCTTATGGTTGACCTGTTTTGTTTAGATGTGATTATGACAAAGTTTATATTGTGTGTTCTAGGTGTTTATGTATAACTTGTGGTTGACCTGTTTAGTTCTAGTTATTTTTGTATAACTTGTGGTTGGCCTGTGTAGTTCTGCTGATTGACATGTTTGGTCTAGGTGTTGAATTGACATTAAGTTTAGATGTTTGTCTTGGTGTTGACACTTATAAATTGCCCTGTTTGGTCTAGGTGTTGACACTTGACATTAAGTTTACATGTTTGGTATAGGTGTTGACACTTGACATTAAGTTGACGTGTTGCATTTAGATGTTGACACTTGACATTAAGTTGACATGTTTGGTCTCGCTATTTATAAATGACATTGTCATGGTTGATGGTCTTGGAGACGATGTTTTCTAGCGCCGATGGTGGACATTGGGTACATGGTTGACATGTTTAGTTTTTTGGTTAGATATATGGTTTGACACTTGTTGTTTATATGGTGGACATGGTTGGACTTGGTGTCTTTATATGACCTATGGTTGATGGTCTTGTTGTTTATAAATGCCCTATGGTGGACATGATTGGACTTGGTATCTTTATATGACCTATGGTTGATGGTCTTGTTGTTTATAAATGCCCTAAGGTGGACATGATTGGACTTGGTATCTTTATATGACCTATGGTTGACAGTCTTGACTGAAGCAATATTTCAGTATATTTATGATGCAATGATGTCACCCTGTAATATATCACAGTGCAGTTATTTTCTACTTTACACCAGCAGTTAAGTACAGTGGGACCTCATTATTAAGACCACCTAACTGACTGACTCAAAGTTGTCTGATTAGTGAGGTTCTGTATATATTTGATATTTATCAAGATACTGAAAACTTTTGGTCTGAAATGTGATTTGGTTTTCTAAGCATGGTGGTCTTTAGGTGAGTTTCCACTGTAGTTAAATGTCCAAAGAAATGATTTTACTAAACTACTTTAGTTAGATATTTAGTGAAGGTAACACTGGGTTGGGCAATACACACAGTAACACTGGGTTGGACAATACACACAGTAACACTGGGTTGGACAATACACACAGTAACACTGGGTTGGACAATACACACAGTAACACTGGGTTGGACAATACACACAGTAACACTGGGTTGGACAATACACACAGTAACACTGGGTTGGACAATACACACAGTAACACTGGGTTGGACAATACACACAGTGATCATGCTTTATGCTTTTACTATATTTCTAATAACAGTGAGACCTGTTTTATAAGGTCTAGTGTAATATTTGTAAAACTCATTCACCTCTAAAAAAACCCATTTAGACTGGTCTATGTCATTGATTTACAGAAGAGTCCATTGTTTTTCAGGGGCTGATGAGTTAAAGACTAAGTGGTCTCCTAGACAAGAATGCCTTTAAGTGAATTTCCACTTTAGATCTGAGTCCGGTGCCATAAAGCTTGAAAATTAACTAATGTCTGAGAATATTCTTAACTTGACCTGCTCAGCCAGTCAGATTTCAGGATTTGCCAAACTTGAGTTAAAATCTTAGACTTGAGTAATTTGTCAAATACAGACACCACTGTTTATTTTGGGATGTGCTTCACTCGTTACCATAGAAAAATGTAAAAAAAATATTTTACTAAAAGAGTTCTTGTTTAGACATTGTACTGTGTTCCACAAATAAGACAGATCTGCGTTTCATGTTCTACTTATTACTTCTGCATGTAGATAGGTGAGATGATTCAGTTGGTTATACATAGTTCGTACAGGCATTGAAATGTCCTAGGGAAATGGCTCGTGCCTTAGAATTTCCTAAATTAACGTAAAGGTCACGGAAAGTACCGATTTTTTGTTTTTCCTATGAAGTGTACTTGAGATTTTGTAAACAAGACCTTTGGATTTATAACTCCCATAAATGTTTAGATAAAAATTATCAATGCAGAATTAAATTTTAACAAAAAAAAGGAATATAAATGAAGATCAACATTTTGATTAATTGTTGAGTGATCAAATGTCAAAAAAAAAATTGATAAAAATGCAATATTACATGTACTTCAAACTTTATTGAATAAAACATATGCTTTTGCAGGTAATTTGGTCTTGAAAAGTCCTTAAATTTGGTTCCCATCTCCCTGTACAAACCATGTTATATAGACTTATATGTGCTTTGACTTGCTCTGATGATATATACTGAAATGTTTAAGAACTCTGATAATGTAGCCATTCTAAGCAGTGATGATTGATACCAATGTAGTTTCATTATTCTGAATGTATGGTAAAAATGGGTATATCAGTCACCAAATCATACAGAAAATTTATCATCTTTATGCTCTTGTTCTTCATATGTTAGCTTGCCATGAAAAATGTTTTAATTCCTTCATGTTTGTTTTGATAAAAGATTAAAGACTTTACTACTGGTGAACTAGTGAAGTTAGAGCTACGAACAGCTGTGTACAAAACAAACAAGTACACAGTGAATTATATATATATATATTCTGTAAAATCATTTATTTTTGTGGGTTTAAATTTTCTTGGGTTTCCTTTGATAACAAATTTGTTGACATAAATTCTCATTGCTTTTTGTGTCTTAAACCTTAATGTAGGTGTTTTACAAACAGGCAAAATGACATTTTATGCAGTTTTAAGCTGAGTGCTTTTTATATGTTATGTTGAATTGCACAGTTTTCTCAGTATCTTCTTAGTGCTTGATGTATGAAGTGAAAGAAGAGAATTGTATAGATACTCATTTTGTATAATACATATGAATTAATGCAGAGGTACATGTATATCGTCCGTCACAGATCGTGCTTCATACACAGACATTAATACAGAGGTACATGTATATCGTCTATCACAGGTCATGGTCTGTACACAGACATTAATACAGAGGTACATGTATATCGTCCATCACAGGTCATGGTCTGTACACAGACATTAATACAGAGGTACATGTATATCGTCTATCACAGGTCATGGTCTGTACACAGACATTAATACAGAGGTACATGTATATCGTCCGTCACAGGTCATGGTCTGTACACAGACATTAATACAGAGGTACATGTATATATCGTCACAGGTCATGGTCTGTACACAGACATTAATACAGAGGTACATGTATATCGTCTGTCACAGGTCATGGTCTGTACACAGACATTAATACAGAGGTACATGTATATCGTCCGTCACAGGTCATGGTCTGTTCACAGACATTAATACAGAGGTACATGTATATCGTCTGTCACAGGTCATGGTCTGTACACAGACATTAATACAGAGGTACATGTATATCGTCCGTCACAGGTCATGGTCTGTTCACAGACATTAATACAGAGGTACATGTATATCGTCTGTCATCATGGTCACAGACATTAATACAGAGGTACATGTCTATCGTCCGTCGTCATGGTCTGTACACAGAGGTACATGGTCCGTCTGTCACTGTACACAGACATTAATACAGAGGTACATGTATATCGTCCATCACAGGTCATGGTCTGTTCACTATGAGAATATCTTATTGTCCATCATTCAAGTACAAATGTTTGTCTTGGATTTATTTTCCTTGATTTTTGGTTACTCAGGAAAATAACAAAATCCAATCCTCAACAAAAATTTATGATTTTACAGTGTGTATATGTATATATATATATTATATTATATATAATCTTATTTTTTGCATTCCAATTTTATTGTGTATTAATTTATGTTTTATTTAAGGCATTTATGGAAATTATAATAGCTAAATATTAATATATGTGTGTAAATATTTCAAATTGTTTATTTAGACATTTTGTTTGTCTTCTTTTGTAGGCTCTCATCATTGAAAGGTTTACTTAATGTGACCTTCATGAACTTATTTCTTCATATTGGAGACAATTTTTTTTGTTCAAAATGGCTGCTTAAATTTGTAAAGAGGTTTCTTGTTTTATGTTTGTAAATTGAAAAGAAAAGAATATCAGACAGTGCAAACAGTGTTCCTATGTATAAAATCATACATAATTCATCATGTGTTTTCAGAAGTTTTCATGTTTATTTTTTTTGTTCTGCAAGAAAAAAAAAAATGCTTTGTATATTTCTACAGTGAAGTACAATTTAGTCGTAATGTTGGAAACAAGTTTTGGGATTTGAAACAATTATCACAACAATCACACAGTATTTGACTTTAATTTTATCATGTTCTTTTTATTTTTTTTTGTGGTTATGATATAGACCTGATATTGTAAAACTTCAAAATCAGCTTTAAATGGATAAAAACTGTCCAGACACATACAATCACACTATATTTATCCCAATGCATGACCACCTCAGTATAAAAAGACTATTGTTATTAATTGACCTATTACCCAATGGATGACACCTTTTGGTAAAACTTTCCCATTATAACATCACATTGAAATGGCCAGTCAAACATTTGTGTGATTATGATGTCACAATCCAATGACGTCAAATAGCACATGGAGAGCCATGAATCAGACATTTGGCAATCTTTCAATCCTTCATCATAATAGGTACTGATGTACATGATGTCACAATAAAGAATTGACTTACTGTAAGATAATGTAACAATATAGATACTATTAACTGTAATTAAGTTATAGTGTTACAGAAAAGTCAAAAACAAATGCTCAGGACGATTGTTTCTGTCAAGAAAACTTCATCAGTTGAGCATAACTTTAATAGAAATGTATATTTCCAAAAGATAAAAAATGGTATCATACAAGGTCAAATATTAAATCAAATATTGTATTGCCAAATCTGTCAAAGAGAACCCTCTGTAAAAAGAGGACTATCTTAGCTTTTGAGAATTTTGTAATCTAAAATCAATTTTATTGTTCGCTCTATAGAAATGTCTCCAGGGAATGCTAACTTATCCCAAGAATTTGTTGATTTCCAAATTTTTGACTGAAAGGTTCTTTTATGTTATTGAGGTTTGTTTGTAGTAATGACTGCTTTTGATTCTTTCTTTACATTTTGACAGGAAGTACCTGTATGTAGCATATCTAGGCTGATATGGACAAAAGGAACAATATCATGACCCGAAGATCTTGGTTTTTGTTCTCTAAAATGCAAGCTTAGGTGCCTATTTAGACCCTAGAGTTGTTGCCATTACAAATAAAAAAGACTGATGAAGCACATTTGGCATCATGATTAAATAGTATCATGGGATATACATTCCAATTGTAAGTTTATGTCAGGAGTGAAGTAAAACTTAGTATATTTAGTATACCTTGCGGGTGCAGGGTATGGTGGTGGGGTTCTTTTGCTTTCGCCCCTGTATCCGTATAATTGTCAACATCCCATTATGAAGATTGGTTGAAGTCAGCTTTGACAGCTTCTGCTATTCATACCTACACTAAACTTGTATAAAGATTCATTGACGTCAGGTTATTTGGGGTATATGAAATATGTTGCTCTGTAATCCTTGATGATTGTTTCTTTGACATTATTTGTGTTATATTCTACCTAAATAAAACCTTTCTGTTTTAATGTTAAGTTCTCCCTCGGAACATTGTTTTTGTAGAGTATACCCATGTAACAAATTGATATTATTACTAAGTACATTCTGGATGTAATCAAATTGAGTTTCAAATGCAGGAACGACGTCACACATCCTAAAGCATTTGACATATTTGTTAGATATTCTTGGGCCAAGTTGCGGAGCCCTTATTGGTCTCAATACATTGTAATTGCGCTATAATTTCAGTAGCAATACTAGGTTATGGGATAAACAGAAGAGATGGTAGGTTTCTTACAATACAGGTTGTATTTGGAAGGTTGAGAAAAATGACAAAGGTGAGACCTGGGCCCAGTACCATAAAACTTGAGAATTTACTCAAGTCGAAGAATATTCTCAACTTGGCCTGCTCAGCCAATCAGATTTCAGGATTAGCCAAAGTTGATTAAAAACTTTAGACTTAAGTTATTCTCAAGTTTTATGGTACCAGGCCCTGTTCTTATTCCAAAATTAACTCCGGTTTTTTGAAGTATGGAAAGCCAAAAATATTCCAAGATGTCATTTATTCATTATCAAAAATATAGTACATGTGAATATATCTAATGCTTTGATTTTCTCTCATTTGCATATTTTGTTTACTTCTCTTTTTGTATTATCCCAAAATGTTTTCAAGATTCAAAGAATTTTTTTATCAAAATAATGAATTTTTTGCTAAGATCTGTACACTTTTAAATAACTTTAATATCTTCATGTAAAGCTGAAATAATCAATTCGTAAATATGGTTAGAATTAAATTTCTACCAAGATGAATATGCATATGTTTACTATATATACAACGAGTCTAAATAAAATCGTGATAGGGGTGACAGGCTAATTTCTGACACAGGAGTATGAGCTACTGTAATGTGTGGAACCAGAGAAGGAGAAAACGTTTTACCTGTACACCCCTATTCTGAGTCTTGACCGAACCACTTTATCTTGATAGACCTAGATCATGTAAACGTTCATCAATTGATTCGTTGATGTGCATGATTTAACATCCCTAAAGACACATTTAGACTGGTCTAAGTCATTCATTTACAAAAGAGTCCATTGTTTTTCAGGGGTTGATGAGTTAAACAACACTTTACAATTCTGTTAAATGTAAACTCGCTTACTCTTATAGACTCTGGCCTGAGTATTGTCATTGATGTAAACTGGAATGTAAACTTGCTTACTCGTATAGACTCTGGCCTGAGTATTGTCATTGATGTAAACTGGATTGCATTTTTCCATTCAGAGGGCGAGTATGTAAGAATGAATTTTACAAATTATTTTACCTATTTTTATAACATTGCTGTGTAACTGTTTGATTGATTGTCTTATGAATATTCATATGAGTAATCCGAAATGTGTGTAAGTTGGTGAGTGATTGGTCAATTTTCATATTATGAATATTCAAATTATTAATCAGAAAATCAGCTGTGTAAATGTTTATTATCATATGTATAAATCATTCTGATGTGTATACTTTTTGATTGAATATTATTCTTATATTTGACCCACATGTTATAGTGTAAATGATTGTATATACGAGTTGTTGGTGGTTTGTGAATACTTTATTTGCAAATTAGACAAAGGTGATGTGAAATAGGATTGATTGAGTAATAAATGAATATAAAAAATAAAAAGAATCACATGTAAATGACTTGTGTTGGTTTTAATTAAAGCTGACATGAAGATAAAAGATTATCATGGAAACGACATATTGGTTATAATTAAAGCTGCTCTTTTGCAGAATGTTGGGTAGTTACAAAAAGATTTGACCTCCATTGTCTAATGGTTTTGTGCTTTTAACAATGGCGTCTCTCACTTCTGTCCAGCACAGGTTCGAGCCCTGCTGGAACCTATGCTGATTCATGTGTGAACATTTGTCATTTTACTTGGAAAGGCAAGAGGTCTCTTCCCAGATAACCGGACTCTTGCTCCAACTTAATATGGCCGCCACCATATAACTGAAAATTTGTTGATTATGGTGTTATACACTATTCAAAATAATATATATATATATATATATATATATATATATATATATATATATATATATATATATATATATATATATATTGATAGTTATAGTACATAGCAGGAACCAGCAAATGTTTTACCAAAACCTTTATCTTCTCTCCTTACCAAGATACTAACAGTCGTTAAAGAAAAACTTCAGCTATACTGTACAATTGCTTATTCCAGATGTAAATCAGTTGTGGATACTTAAAAATTCTAAACAACTTTTAGAAAATTTTAAGGCACACAATTTTTCTCAGATTCTCAGTATCAAAACATACGACTTATCTAGTCTTTACATAACAATTCCACATAAAAGATTAAAAGAGAGACATTTTAGCATCGCAGACAACTGTTTTTTTCACTAAAAGTGTTCCAGGAAATTCAAATATCTAGTGTTTGGTTACCATGATACTTATTTTGTCAAACACCACTCTGATTCCACACATAAAGACACTGAAGTTGATATAAAAAGATGCTGGGAATACTAATAGACTATATTTGTGATGTTCGGAGACGTGGTCTTTCAACAAACTGTCGGCATTCCTATGGGAACCCATTGTGCTCCTTTACTGGCTGACCTGTTCCTTTATTCATATGAAACAGACTTCATTCAGAAGAAAGAAAATGTTTGCGGTGTCCTTTAATTTGATATTTAAATATATCGACGACGCTTTGTCAATTAATAATGACAATTTTCATACATGTGTCAATGCGATATGTCCCAGCGAACTAGACATTAAAGATACAACAGAACAAAGCATACACGCTTCATACTTAGACATTTTACTTACTATAGACACGGACTGGAAATTAACAACTAAGATATACGACAAACGCGACAATTTCGGCTTTCCCATCGTAAATTTTCTATATTTAAGTATTAATATCCCACAATTACCCGCATATGGAGTTTATTATTCACAAATGATCCGATATGCCAGGGCGTATTCAACATATGAACATTTCATATACAGAGGTAAACTACTCACTGACATATTATTGACACAGGGATATCGAAAACCGCGTTTTATGTCAATTTTCCGCAAATTGTACCATCGGTATAATTGTCTTGTTTGCTATTTCTCTGTTTCACCAAGTGAAATGTTGAGTTACCTGTTCGATGGCGGTTATTGAGATGTCTATAACAATTATGACGATTCGTTCCTCACGTATTTCATTTTAATTTGACCGTGGACTCATAGTGGGTGTGACCGGTCGATAAGGGATGCTTACTCCTCAATGACACCTGATCCCACCTTCAAGAGGTCCGTGTTTGTCCATTTTTTACCAGATTTGTATCTTTGTACCTCTGGACATCCTAATGATTTACACTTTGGTATCTGAGATTTTTTATATTATTTGAAATCAACATGGGTAAATAGAAAGCCAGTTTTGGTCATAAGTCCCAAGTCCTAATTCTTTGTAAAACCTTCGTAAGAGTGATGTTAAGACCAATTTTAAGACTTAAGACCTTTCATAAAACGGACCCTAGCTATTGCATATGCTATACAAGGTTAATCTACGAGCTCAATTCAACATTATAATTCTCTAACCACAAAGAGAAAAGTTTAGTGCGATGAAGAAAGAATAAAACTTTCCACTAATACATACCATCCAAAGCTGAAGTTCCGCGTGCGACTCCTGCATCACAGTTTATACTGAAAGTTGAAATATGCTTTAAAATATTATAAAAATACTACCAAAGTTATAATGCTCAAGACGATATCGTTTCTGTCAATTAGACTTAATCAGTTGAGCTCCAATTTAAAAGTTATTTTCTAAAGAGAAAGTGGTATTATACATTAAAAGTGTTACGGTTACATGATTCTAGTTAAAAGTCCTAGAAAACTTTGAAATTCTCAAATTTTGACATCACTAAAACTACCAAGAGTTTAGAATTAAGTATAAACTTTATTTGTTTTACAACAATTAAAGGGGCATTAGCTGTTAATTTTCAAAATAACCCCCCTTTTACTACTTAGATTGATATACAATAACAAAATGGAGATATACACCGGCGTACAAATTCTTAAATTCCTATATATTTTATGAAAATTGCTTGAGAAACCCAGGTTTGTCACTTTTTCAATTGCAATTGTTTAACTCAACCCTACCATTTGTATATGAATACCACACTAGACTTGATCTTATTTTCACTAAATATATAAGAATATAAGATTTTCTAATGCCTGTGTATAGCTCTTATTTGTTATTGTACATCATGTGCAAGTGATAAAAGTAGAAGAATATTGAAATTATTTTGGTTAACATAGCTAATGCCCCTTTAAAAGCCAAAATTAGATCAACTGATATGAATGGATCTTGTTGGGCTAAAGGGGTGCTTGCTGTAGGAGAAAACAGGGATTTTAGTTGCAACAGTCTTTGAATATGTTAAAGTTTCGGGAAAATGTTAAAACACACAAACGCACGTATATGTATGATCTGACACTCTTTTTGAGAGTAAAGGGCTACTGAGGTAAAGTAAGGATAGGACACTGCCTCATGTATGTTTTCGAGCGTTATAACAGCACAATAAATGCATTATCTGTACTTACATGTTATATAAATGATATGTTATAAAAAATGCCTTTAGTGCTTTTATTGAACTTATTTGCCCCCCCCCCCCCAAAAAAAAGGAATGCGTGATTCATTCAGGATTTATTTAGAACTCTGGAAATAACATACTTTTTCTCAGGAAATAACATGCATTTTCTCAGTAAAAAGGATTGTGCCCTTTATTGAAGCTCATCTGCAATATATTAAAAAAACATGTATATATTTTAAGTAAACATAGTGTATTGTACCTCCTTAAAACTGACTGTTCACAATCAACTCGTACCAGCACATCGATTGATTGAAATATGTGTGTGGTTTCTTTTTCATAGACAGAATATTTCGCTGACTAATTGTATTTATATAAAGAATTATACATTAAAATATGACTTGTGGGGGTTTATTTCTGTAGGGAGTTTGATCAAATAACTAAGTAACATCTAATTACGGTTATCAATATCTTAATCTGTATACATGTATATATATTTTGATTAAAGGTAATATAGGTAAAAATAAATCTGATCAGACCATTGACCTTTGACTCAGATACTGACTGTTCAATCGTCAAAAAAGGGAAAGTTATGAGACAAAAAAAACAAAAAACAAAAAAACAAAAAAACAAAAAAAACAACAAAAACCAAAAAAACCCACTAAAAACGGAGGTCCAATGTCAGGTCAAACCACTCATACGAAAATACATACACTGTATCACTTTATCTCTATAGCTCTTGTGACCTATTTTTTCATCTGTACCTGGTAACTGTAGTACTATTTTTAGTTACAGTGACACGCCAAATTGATGAAGCTATTTTTCTCTCTATATAATTTTTATTAAGCAACATAAAATAGCTATTAGAAATAATTTCCCATTCGATTTTAATATAATCTTTTACTATTTACCTTTAATATTTTGAAATTTCTGTGTTTTTTTTCTTATGAAGTCCCATCACTTCGTTTTATAGTACTTGAGAGTTTTGCGAGTTACAAAGTTTTAATGATTCTTTTTAATATAAAACATCTCATTTACCAAAGCATATGTGTAAATAGGGAATTGTGACATGAAGTTTTTAATTCTATGTTTAAATTACTAAATCTTGAAAACAGAAACAATTGAACATTATGACAATGTTAGATATCCTGGACATCCTAAGATTTATACTTAGGTATCTGAGATATTTTATATTCTATATTTTATGGTGTGCTTTTTATCAAAAGATCATATAGAAATGTCTCTCGATGAATGTTTTGAAAAATTCTTAGTTTTTATGAAATATATAGAGAAAAATGACAAAGTTGCATAAATTTTGGAATGTGACTGTATCAACTGCATAAAAATCAAGAAAAAATAGACAGTTTCCGTGTTGACGGTGTATGAGAAAACCGGATACAATTTGAAATAATATTTACGCGGAACAAGATTCGTCAGTAATACGTATGGCTATCGTTTTGTCTCTTCCAAATGTTGACGTTACACAACATCGTGAGAAATATGCTTTATACGAATAAGTTGACTTCGAATTTGTTTGTTTGCTGAATAGTTTTTACTCTAGACTCATCGATTTTTCAATCGTATGGTGAAGGAGAGAACCCGGTTACAATGTACCCGGGAAAAGACCACGACCTTCCTCAAGTAAATTGGTAAACTTTCTCACAAAATCATCTTAGGTTCCAGCAAGGTTCGAACTCACGCTGAGCACAGGTGAGAAACTTCGTGGTTGAAAGCGCGTTGCTCTAACCACTCGCGTATATATTTGAAAAGTTGGGTACGTCTTATAAAGTCTTCAAGAAAAACTAAATGATTTACTTTGTAACAATCTTTTTTGTTGAGGATATTTGGAATACCGAAAGACATTTCTTACCTGTATGCACTGTATGACCTGTACGCAATAAACCTAGCTTAGACAAGACATAAATACAAACAGCTTGTGTCCAAGACCCGGACTGGTTCAGGTCGCGAAACTGAAAAAGAACAAATGTAGGTTAAATGGTTATATCTGTTATAATATAGATAGTGTAGTGCTTCGGAAATGCGTGTTAAGAAAGTATATGAGATAGGTGCTAATAAATATGAATACATATACTGGTTAATGATAATGACAAATTCATAAAATGAAGTTAGATTTCGAAAATTTTTATGTGAGCTTATCTGCAGTTACATCCCTTATCTGAAATGCCGAGTTACCAAATTGACAGAAGTCAGAATTATAACAAGGATTTATTGTTTTTCTTTTATTTGAATTTGGACTATCGACAGGTGTGACAGCTTGACAGGGGATGCTTACTCATCCATGACACCTGATCCCACGTCTGGATCAGCAAATATTCAGCAGATTTGTATATTGTCTGCCGGACCACCTGATTGATATCATAGTATATGTACTGTAACACAATTAGTCTCGACGTTCGTTTTGCCAGTTTATCTTATTTCACAGTTCATCTCGCTTACAAATAAACAACAAATTAATGTGTATAAACATGTGTACAAAATAACATTAAGTTATATCAGTTTGACCAAGAAGAAAAATATTGATGGTCAGTCAGGAAATTGGCCAGGTGATGGATGTCCAGATAGTGATCGGAGGAAATTTGTTCTGCGTAGATAGACTTAAGACGCCAATCTGACTTTTATATAACAAAGATATGGTATAAAAGGTATTGCTCTGCTAGAGAAACGAACTCTCGACAGACTCAACACACACCGCACGCCACTCCTGGACACCACTCTCCTGACTACACACTCGGACTTTGCGCATCTTCCAGCTGCCGGAACTTTATCATCTTAGACTAATACTTACTTGAAGTTAAGTGTACTCTGGAAAGAACTATTCTATTGACAAAACAATTAACCACTATACGATCATTTTCTATCATCTTATTTGGCTTAATTTGAAACACGCGGTCGAATTCATTTGTTTTTCGTGTTACAATAAAGTGATATACCTGTTGTTAAACTTTGTTTGTCACAATTTCTTTCATTTGTTGTGTTACAGTACTTTTTATATCTTAACAGCTTCTCTTATCTCTAGGGTATTATTTACGCTGACAAAATACTGTAACCATTAATCGTAGCTTTTCTACATGTGAACCCCTTCTTCTAATGGAAACGTCAACTCATCAAACCCTAAAACAATGGACGTTTCTGTAAATTACTGACTTTGACCATTCCAAAATATCTTCAGGATTAAATGGGTTAATACTAGTACGTAGGACAACGCAGACTACTTACTCCCCGTAACAACAGTGTCTGCAATTGACCTTGTGAAGGCTGTGCAAATTTAAATAACATTGAAACAAACATAAAAGAAACGATTCTAAAATCCAATCGTCAGAAGTCTGGCAATTAATTTCTGATATTTTATATGTTGTGCTATTTAGTCTTATTTGATCACAGTTTATCACCGTATTAAATACACTATCAAAGGCCCCGGTATTTTGCCGAAAGATTGTCAACAGCTTTTGACCAGTGTTTTTGATCCAGCTAATTATGGGTTTATTAACAGTACGTTAGGTTAAACAACAGGTGGTATCAATTAAATTCATGGATTTTGTACTTATATGATGATTAAATATGAAATGTAACATGTGTTCATAAGGGTTTATCTATGATGGTTATTAGCATCAATGACATATCTTCAAAAGTGAGGATATTAAAATTCACAAGTTTGTTCCTACATTTGCAGATGCAAAATATTAATTTTAAATCAAAATTTAGATATGATTCGAATTATTAACCAAGAAACAGTTTAAATAATTCGTCATTAAACACACTACGTAAGGCAGACGGACGGCTTCAGATCGGTAGCTGTCCTAATGGTACTGTAGTGTACTTATTTGTTAAATTGAACCCAAATTTCCCTTTGGAGAATATGTAAACATATATCGGCGTATCTTCGAGGGTTATTAAAGGGGCATTAGCTATGTTTTTAAAATTCTTTCTTTTTTACTACCTAGATTGATGTACAATGACAAACTATTATGTTTATAATATATATTCTAATATCAAAACTAGAATTCGTGTCAAATACAAATTCGATGAGCTTTCTACTACAATTTAAACTAGGAAAGAATTTAGACAAGAGGCATAATTACTTTGCATGTAAAAAATTGTTGATACTAATTAGTATCTATCAATTTTTATATGCAAAGTAAGTATTTAACATACTACAAGGAATTTATAACCTCTTTTATCAGACAATAATTTAAATATTGGACTTTTGTTTGATGTGTAGGGACCAATATATTCTTACTGGTAGACCTTTGTGGTAAGTAAGTGGATAAAGTAATTATTTCTTTTTCCAAATAACGCCTGTTTTTGCAGCCATCTGAATGATTCGAAAAGAAAACTAAACTGAATACATTGTATTCCAATAAACAGATCACTTTCATGATTTCCCCTTGGTATGACCCCTTTATACAGGTAAGAATATATATATATATATATATATATATATATATATATATATATATATATATTTATATTATATATATATATATATATAGATATATATATATATAGATATATATAATATATAAAACACTAAAATTACTAACGACACGGGCAAAATAAAAGTCAATTTTTTTTAGAACAATCTGTCCCTTCCTGTGACCTTTCGACAGGGGATGCTTACCCCATGGCACCTGATCCCACCTCTTGGTTTCCAGAAGTCAGTGTTTGTCTATTTTTGCCGGATTACTCTGGTATCGGATTATATATGTGTCCTGGAAATCCTAACATTTGGATACTCTGGTATATGAGATATATATATATATATAAGGATAACATCTATATATATATATATATATATATATATATATATATATATATATATATATATATATATATATATATATATACTATTTACATCATTTTAATCTGTTAGTGCTGAGGAAGGGACAGGTCGTTTGTCAATTTAGTGCTTTATATAATTTTTTTCATGACTTCAACCACCTTTAATAGATCAGCGCTTGGGAAGATTAATATCATAATTGTAATTTTATTTTAATTGCATTACAAATAAAAGCAATGATTTCTTGTCATTGGCTCAATGTGGTACATCGGCGATATCATCAAATTTACCAGACATGCTATTAATACAGCGTAGAAATGTGAAAGATGATAAATATCATATAAAATACCATACACAAGTTTGAACAGATAACTCGTGACTATATGTATCCAAATATAATAATAATGAATGTACTGAAGTCGTAACGGTAACAAGAAAATGTATATGAAAATAGTATATAACCATATATGCTTAAGGAGGTATTAAACAACTGACTTCCAGGAAACACTTCCAATATGATGTCACAATTATATAACCCGAAAAACATGTGTGTAATTATGACATCAAAATCCAATGACGTAAGAAAACACAATAAACTTACGTCATTTTAACCGAATGCATTCCGAACGTCCAGCGTTATTCGGATAGTGTTTAATTCGCTTTGAGCATTTGTATTGATCACATTTTGCTTAACTATAAATTTATAATGTTTACATTATTTACAACCACTCACTTGTTGCCACTGCTGGTGGACGGATAATAGTTTCTCTGTGAGGAATTCGATTTGTACTAAATATCATAAACATAATACCAAAGTTATAATGCTCAAGACGATCGTTTCTGTCAATTAGACTTCATCAGTTGAGCTCCAGTTTAAAATGTATATGTATTTTCAAAAGAGAAAGTGATACAAGGTCAAATAATAAATCTAAAAGTATAGCCTAAATCCACTGTACAAAGATGACTATCTTAGCTTAGTCATTTTAACCGAATGCATTCCGAACGTCCAGTGTTATTCGGATAGTGATTAATTCGCTTTGAAATTTGTGTTGATCAGTTTTGCCAAAAATATTATAATTAGTATTTAAACCACTCACTTGTTGCCACTATAATAGTTTCTGTGAGGAATTCGATTACTATATATCATAAATAATACCAAAGGTACTCAGACGATCGTTTATGTCAATTAGACTTCATCTGAGCAGGGTAATGTATTTTCAAAAGAGAAAGTCAAGGTCACCAAAAGTATAGCCTAAATCCACTGTACAAAGATGACTATCTTAGCTTTAGAAAATTTTGTAATTTAAATGGTGTTATCAATATTACATTATAAACAATATCAGCTAACGAAATACCAGGTACTAGGTTTATGTATTCCCTCAGGGAATCAAACGATCCACCAGCAGTGGCAACGACCTAGTGGTTATAATACAAAAGTTATAATGCTCAAAACGATCGTTTCTGTCAATTATACTTCATCAGTTGAGCTCCAATTTAAAATGTATATGCATTTTCAAAAGAGAAAGTGGTATCATACAAGGTCAAATAATAAATCTACAAGTATAGCCAAAATCCGTCTAAGAGTAACCACTGTACTAAATGTATTTTGCTGGTGTACGGTTTAAAGTTTCTCTGTGATGGGTTTGATTTGTACTAAATGTATTTTGCGTGAGATTGATTTATGTGGAAACAAATGAGTAGTAATAAACTATATACGTATTTGTGTCGGCAAAAACGTTTTCGTGGTGGCAAAATTTGTGATTTACTTCTCAGCGTAAATTGCAAATAATGCCACAAAAATGTTTTCCGGTCCAGAGTTTCCGGCCTACGTTTATCATTCAAATGATACACAACAAAAATAATATAAAATCCAATGAAATTGATCAAAAAGTGCTTTAAAAACTTTTAATAATCAGAAATATTATATGACGTCATATGACGTCATCACTTCCGCCAAGTCAATTATGGACAGCTGTCTTGGACTATAGGCTCGTGCATATTAGTGTCGATTCTGGAACTCTGTAGAGTATTGTATATGAAGTTCTTGGTATTTTCAGATAAACCGCTCTGTGAACGTGCAAAATCCACACAATTTCTGTATTACAACAAAACCGAATTGTAAATCATTTTTAACATATCGTTATTCTTTTAAAACCCTTTAATCACATCTTAATTCTCATTTTCTAACTTTCCAGAATTAAGATTTTTTGTCTATAATTGTACTGTTTAAATTGTACGAAATTGTAATAACTGAATCAGGATGAAAACTAACCATATGTATATAGGAACAAATGGTCAATTATTTTGTACAGATGTATATACAGTTAACCTCGTCATACTGTCACAGTGTCCTAAGTTAAAATTTGGCATTAGAAAGGGTTTTGGTGAAAGGTTGAGGGAAACCTTAAATGAAATTAATGGGAAAATATGAAAAGTGGACTTTATAAAGAGGTTTTACTGTACATTGTATTAAAAATATAAAATCACAGATACCAAAGTATCATTCTTCAGGATGTTAAGGAGACAATATACAAATCTGATGAACATTGGAAAAACACGGAAGTGGGTTCAGGTGTCACGGAGGAGTACGAGTATCCATTGTTGGCAAGCCGCACCCACCTCGAGTCCACAGTTAAACATGACTTTTTTCAATGAAGACAGACAAAATATTAAAAAAATCCCTGATACCAAAGTATAAATCTGTAGGATGTCCAGGATGCAGGTACAAATCTGGTAAATAAAGAACAAACACTGACCTCTGGAAATCAAGAGGTGGGATCAGGTGGAGTGTATATATATATATATATATATATATATATATATATATATATATATATATATATATATGTATATGTGTGTGTGTGTGTGTGTGTGTGTGTGTGTGTGTGTGTGTGTAATAAATTTATATCAAAAGTATTCTCCAGACTGACCTTCAGATACGGTAGTTAAATTACTTTTTATTACAATTCACCAATCGCCATATGCCCGGCACGGCACATTTTAGCAAACATTTACATTATCTCGTCACAATTTAATGCCCGTGAAATACTTCTGTGATTACGACATCACAATCCAATGACGTCAAACAGGCTCCTGAACAGCCATGCATTAGACATTTGGCGATATATAATAGGTCAATTGTGGGGCAATTTTTAAAACAATGTAATGTAGACAATTTCAGTTTAAGAATTGTTTTATTGATTTATACTGGCAAATCAGCTTAGGTTCCAGCGGGGATCGATTCGGCGCTGAACTGAAATGAGAGACCTCATAGTTCAAATGTTCAAGCCTCTCAGACATGGAGGCCTTGGTAGCATTTGTCAAAATATATTATTTTTGTAAGGTGTAACACGATGTAAAAAATTAGAAAAAAAGAAAATTATATACTTACTTGGTTTACATTAAATTACTCTGAACTGAAAGGTTTCCATGGAACATTTGCAATGGGTGTGGCATGCCAGCAGAAGACGCTGACTCCTTCCGGACACCTGGTCTTATCCCGTTTGGGATTCGTAATTGTTCTTCATGTTGAGACCATTTGCACATCTAATTCGTCGTGTTGTAATGGACTTGAGTTTTTGATTATTGATTGGTACTTCTTCAATTTTACTCGTAACTCGGACAGAATCCCCTAACGAGCACCTGTACTATTGACACTCCTATCAAAACAGCAAATATGATCGGTTTCATCATTTTGGTTTCTACTTGGAAATCCTGACAACAAATGTAGCCTCATTACAGTATTTATATATTTTGTTTCTTTTTTGATATTTTGTCTAATTTATGATACACATTACAAAGCACAAATTCTACATTTCTGCTCCATTTATTTGTTCGTATTTAAACGCAATTAATCATTAACATAATTGATGGCGAAGGAAAAAATTATGTGGTAACAGAATGTTAATTTGCATGTTGATATATACATTGAGCAGATATACTGCCGATCGTCTGTCAAAAAACGTGGAGGGTACACGTGAACGAAAGTATTGAATGCAAACGTTTTCATGAAATATCAAGTGTGTAATAATTATGAAATATTTTATCTTATGTAATTACGTGAACGAAAGTATTGAATGCAAACGTTTTCATGAAATGTCAAGTGTGTAATAATTATGAAATATTTTATCTTATGTAAATACTGTAACTGCAGGGAAGTCTGTCCTTGAAATATGATTATAAAAGTCGATATGATTAAATCATAAACCAACACATTAACAATGGACATTATAACTGAATGTTCTCGTATCAGAACGTGATGAAGACACGTGAGTGTAATACAGAAGACACTTTTATGACTTCCGGTGTTTGCAATAGTCATGGTGCGCCCTTAAATTGTATAACGCGTCGTTAATCTCTTTTGTCGTATTAATGTTTTGTATCACAATAAGAATGTTTTCTTAACAAGTGACGTCATAAACTATAGGTGGGGACCGTAAATTTTACACGGCTAAATTATACGTCAAAACTGTTTTAAGGCATTCTTAAAAGTTTGGTTATTATCGTCGTCTTCTGTCGCCACCAATCTTTCCCTTGACTGAAATGTCACTAGTTAAACTGCCATATATTTTGACGTGTGCTATGGACTGCTATTGGTAGGAGTTCTATAACGTTCAAACTGTTTTCCAGTAAGGTCATTTTGAGTGTTTTATCTGTTTTACGCCCGATGATAGACAGATTTTGGGATCATAAAACAGAAAAAACAAAATACAAACATCTCGGGGGAAAATATTCGGAACATAGGCCTGAAATTTTTAATTTTGAGGTGTACGCTCAACATAAAGATCTTGGAATGGCCTAAAATCATTTCATTGATAACTTATAATTGAAATAACCTCAACCAACATAATGTTTGATCCTCCTCTTAGAGTTAATGACGTCACTTATGATCTCGCATCGGGACGAGAATAGAAATATACAAGGTACTCAATACCTGTGTAATGTATTTTATAAATATTATAAACATAATACCAAAGTTATAATGCTCAAGACGATATCGTTTCTGTCAATTAGACTTCATCAGTTGAGCTCCAATTTGAAAAGTATGTGTATTTTCTAAAGATAAAGTGGTATCATACAAGGCCAAATAATATCTATAAAAGTATAGCCGAAATCCGTCTAAGAGCAACCACTGTAAAAAAAAATGATTATCTTAGCTTTAGACAATTTTTGAATTTAAATAGTGTTAACAGTGCCAAATGTAGTCCGGTGACCATAGCATTCAAGCAAAGCTTGTCAGTAAGTGAACGTCTTCATCAATACATGTTCTCTCTCTATGTATTTTTTAAATTTTTTACTGTATATATTTTTATGCATTTTAAAAGGTTTGCTTTATATATTGAAAGTAATAGGACAACGACTTATCATAAACATATAATATTTCGTTCTTGCCATTGCATAACTTTTAAATCTTAGAACAGTTTACTCAATCTTTATATATATACAGATAGTACCAATAATAAATTTCTTACACCTAACTTTATGCAAAGCTGATAATTCTTTCTAGGAAAGTTATATTACTAAGAAAAGAATATTAACAAAATATAAAACCATCACATCAGGGTGCTTTGTTATTACCTTAATTGTATAAGGAATTAGGAATAATATTGTCATAAATTTGCTAAGTGAATATTTAGAAGTGAACACATGATTACTGGTAATTTTCAATTTAAAAGTTAGCAAATGACAATATTTACTTATCAAATGACATTCCCCAATATTCGTGCTGCACAGAATATTTTCCGTGAGCAATTTCATTTACTCACCGATGTTTTACAAAAAAAAAAAATAATAATAATAAACAAAAATCCTTAAATGTAGACGTAGTTTTCCTGTGGGGATCTTCTCTACTGAAAATGCTTTGCGTAGGATTACTTTATGTGGTAGCTAAATAAATCATATATTTGAGTCGGATAAAAAGTCTTCATGGTGGTTAAAGTTGTGATTTGTTTGTCAGTGTAAATCATGTAGATTAACCCACGCGAATATTTGCCACAATCAAGTATTTTAAAGGTGATAGTTATCATTCAATGAAACACAACAGCAATAAAATATAAAGAAAAAAAAACGTGTTATTTATTATCAATGATGCTTTGTAAAAAGCTAGCACTTCTAAAAATCTCAGTTATACATGTATGTCGTACGTGACCAACGTCACTTCCGCCATTTCAATTAAGAACAGCTGTCTTGGACTGTAGGTTTGAGCATATCTGTGTCGATTCCATAACTCTGTAGGGTATTGTATATGGAGTTTTTGGTGTTTTCAGGTAAACCGCTCTGTGAACGTGACAAAATCCACACAATTTCTGCAATATAACAAAACCGAATTGTAAATCATAGATAACTGAACCTCAGTTCATTTTCAAACTCTGTTTCCAACACTCATTGACTCTCAGAAATTAGGAAATGTTTGTTATGTTTATTGATAGGTTCGCGGTGACAGGATAAAGTCCCTTACCACAGTCATTATGTACTTACTTTTTGATTTACCAGGTTACTATTTTTTTGAAAAAGTTCACTTTTTGATAGACCCCCGGTAAATATTAAAGATAGGGCATGGTTATAAAGTTGTAAAAATTAATAAAAATTAAAACTGGATTATGGTAGGAGTAGACATGTTGCTCTCAAACTAATTTGTTTCATTGCGCAGATATTAGTAGTAAATTCCTATAAAGTATAAAGAAGGGTGGCTTTCATGTCAACGTCATGTAGAAGTTTAAAACTACAATAAACAAGAACCGGTCCGGCTTAGTCGATAGCGCGCTCAACTCTTGGTTGTGAGGTTGTGAGTTTGAGTCCAGGCGGTGGCAGGTCGGATGAGACAGTAAAAACCGATGTACAGTGTCACAGTAGGTATCGGCACATTAACGAAGCCTCACTGCTTAATGGCCGTAAGTGCCGAGCATAGGACAAAATCTTAATCCCTTCACCGGTATTTGTTGACGTCTCTATATAAGTGAAAGATTCTTGTGTGGGACGTTAAACAACAACAATGCAGCTGCAAGAACAACAACAACAACAATAAACAAACTTCTGGGAAGAGAAAATGCAACGACAGATTGAACAGTTAGTTATATACTAATGTCTTATAATTCTTATTTTCTTTTTTACAAAGATTCCTAATATTTACCTGTATGGAATCCAAAGAAATTATCGCAGGATAAAACCACGGAATAAGTTGTGTAATCAGTCTCCAAAACCCAATAGGGATCTGGTCGCTGCACTGAAATAGAATAATTATGCAAAGTGAGTTTGATATGAAATAATTACCAGAAGAAGGAAGTGTCTAACTTAAAGTCCCACCCTATTTACAAAAAAACCAAACAAAAAAAACCCAAAAAAACATAGGCTCGCAAAACTCTTAAAACAATCATCAGTTGCAACATATGAAAAGTGAAGCAATATGATTCTGTCAGTGTTTTTCTAAGAACCTGTATCAGTTCACCAGTTTATACACAACGTACGAGGGAAAGACATCTACAGATCGGAGTAATCGCCCCAGTGAGTTGACCTAATACTAAGTACATATGTACCAGTCAATATGCGTAACGTATCACAACTTGCGATAAATATAGAGCATTAATTAAATTATTCTAGCCCCAATTTTCGAATATATATATATATATATATATATATATATATATATATATATATATATATATATATATATATATATATATATATATATATATACAAAACCACTAAAACCAACAGCACTATATATCCTAGGGTGTCGGATCTAAGCAATAGATACAAGACAAAAAAGAATATATAAAGCATTAAAATGACTAACGACACGGACTAGAT
The DNA here is from genome assembly GCA_030159075.1 of Atrina japonica. Lineage (NCBI taxonomy): Eukaryota > Metazoa > Mollusca > Bivalvia > Pterioida > Pinnidae > Atrina > Atrina japonica. The sequence continues at coordinate 237,467 of BROG01000480.1, read as the reverse complement.
AGAACTCAAATTTTCGGGATGACCTGTCCTGGGATGAGCAAAGGTTATTTCTGTTGTATACCTTGTATATATGTATGCCATAATAGAAATCAAACCTACCTCTGAAAAATCGGATATCTAACTTTGCTGGAATAGCCGGATTTGGTATTTTACCAATACCGTCTATTGTGGCAGTTCGACCATTTCTGATAGTAAAACAAAAAAAATCTACTTTAAGTAACCAAATCAAGCGGATATATATCCCAAAAGTAAGTAAAAGTAAAATTAATAATCACGAAATATGCATTAAACTATAATCTCGAAAACACAGAAGCACAAAACAAACACAATTTTTACAATATTAAGAAATCAATAGTTTTTATCATTCTTTACATTTCCGAATACGGAAAATTTCAATTATTTAATTTGTTATAATAACTTTTTAAAACCTTTTATTGATTCCAGTATTTTTTACTTCAAAAGTCCCATCTTCTAATCTGTATTCAGCCTTTACACACTTCAAATTCCTCTCTGGTATGAAGGGAGATCTTTCGAATTCGTACCACGTACCTAAATACTATAAAACAATGCGAAAATGAGATCCGGGCTAAAAATACTAACTAACCGGGCTAAAAATACTAACTGAAACTTATAACTGACTTCGCACAATTCGTATATTTCAAGCGCAATATGTAAATATATAAACGTTAGATAATTTTAATATTAGCTGGCAAATTGACAGTTAAATGTATATTTTCACTGAATTTCTTAAAATTGTGTCTTTCTATCATTCGGTATTTCAATGTACTGGTACAATATTATTCACTGTTTCATAAACTGCACGCTCAGTTACGATATCCAGATAAGGGAGAATATGAGGCATAATGTCTAAGATGGCTTTTTGTTTTCTCTATATACGCCTAACCTATACAAAACCAATTTATTTTGGCTATGCGCCGATTTGTCAGTTTTAAATACTCATAACCACAAAACAGTTTTTAGTTTTATTAACTTACATTGCGACACGTTTTCGCGTTACAAACGCTCATCAGGCAATATTCATCAACAGAAATGTATTGAATATATATCATGTATTTCATAGTGGTAAAGTTCAGTAAATGTATAAGCAGTTGATGAAATAGATAAGATAACACTAATGTATGAAGCTTAATGCAAAGAATAAACAAAATTAGTTAATCTGATAAAAAGGCTAATCCTTTGCATAAGATTATATGAAATGTGTGGGTTAGGTTCTGTTAAGTAATGATTTGAATTTATCAATAAAATCTTGCTCCTTGAGTGTAATATTGTCATATAAGACGGAGAATTTAATATTTTTCTTAAGTTATTAAATCATTGACGGAGAATTTAATATTTTTCTTAAGTTATTAAATCATTGACAAAAAAAATGAAAAAGAAATACTTACATTGTTTACATCAAAATTACTTTGAACTGTTACTCTTGGACATAATCCCCTAACAAGCACTTGTGCTGTTGACACCCCAATTAAAACAGCAATTATGATCGCTTTCATCATTTTGGTTTCTACCTGGAAATCCGGACAACAAATGCAGCATTATTACGGTATTTATATATTTTGTTTTCTTTTGATGTTTTTGTCAAATTAAGGATGCGCATTACGACGTACAAAGTCTACATTTCTGCGCCATTGATATGTAACTATGATTATCATAATTGATGGCGAAGGAAAAATTGTGTGGACTCAAAATACCAATTGTATAGCGATATCCATTGAGGGTATTGTAAGTAAAAAACGTGGAGAGTACACGTGAACGAAAGTATTGAATGTAAACGTTTTCTTGAAATATTAAGTGCGTAATTTTATTTAAAAATATTTTATCTGATATCATATCCAATTATTGTAATTACAGGATAGTTTGACCTTGAAAGTAGATAGGATTATATCATAAACCAACATATTACCAATGGTAATTATTAGCGACTTTTCTCCTATCAGCACGTGACGAGAACACGTGAGTGTAATATATAGGACGCTATCGTTATAATGACTTCCTTTCGCTTCGCCCCTAAATTATACAACACGTCCTCAACATGTTTATTTTGTTTTGTTTTATTATTGTTTTCTATCACAAAAAGAATGTTTTCTATGCAAGTGACGTCATTAACTACAGGTGGGGATACTACATTTCATAAGCATACGTCAGTATTTTAAACTATTCCTGCACGTGTTTAATTATCATTGTCTTCTGTTCCGTCACGAGTTTTCCCCTTGACTGAAACGTCACCGGTTAAAGTGTCACAAATTTTGACGCTTGCTATGAACAGATATTGGTTAGAGTTCTTTAACGTGCAAGGAGGACTGTCGTCATGTAACATATTGATGACTTATGTTCGAAAGAACCCCTACCAACATAATGTATACTCCTTTACTCAGCGTTCATGACATCACTGATATGTGATGCAGATGAGAATATATATTTAGGACACTATCCAGTCAATGACTTCCTGTCAAAATATTTTATAAATAAGTTCCCGTTACGTTTCCTTTTCATTCAATATTTAAAATATTTTAGTTCCCTTATTTGATATCTTACTGCCCATCTCCCATTTTATTTCTAAGAATATTCAGAGGCGGCTATAAACGTTCATATTTTCTCCATCATTTGTTTGCTTATTCAGTGGTGCGTTTTGGATTAATGAATGAAAATTGACTTTTATGTTTCACTGAAATATGTGTCCTGAAACATTTTCAGTCAGAAGTTACAATAAAACACTTCACTTCAGTGCCTCTAAATGGATTCATGATAGAGTTATTGTTTGTAACCATGGCAATAATCCCTATAGATAGTTTATGGCAACAAAACTTGTATCTGGTTGTTGGATTAGCGAATCAAAACTCGAAAATTCTTAAGATTTATGATAAAGAATCTTTGCTTTTTGTATTACCAGAAGCAAAACAGAATACCTGAAGGTGACTATCATGTATAATTGTTATGAACCCCTTATTAACTAATGTGTGTATTTAGTTTATAGGGAATATCTAATAATTTTGCAAACTGCACATACAAACACACACGTGCGACTGTCATTTAACTAAAAGGGACGGTTATGAATGTTAACATAATGATAAACATTACACCCTATAAAAATAAGAATAAGGCGAGGAAAAACCTACACAACTTGATTGGTAGCATTTGTTTAAAGTTTTATTGTTTATTCAATATTTTATTTCATTGATTTATATATGTCTTTTCATTTATTTAATCTGTTCATGTATTTATTCGATATACATATATAAATATATATATATATATATATATATATATATATATATATATAAATATATATATATATATATATATATATATATATATATATATATATATATATATATATATATATATATATATATTATGTCTTAATGATAGACTTCGATTTTCGATTATTATTGGATACTTTTTGTAAATATTATATACAATTTATTTTATTTATATATTTTATTAATTAATTAACGTAATGTTTTTAATTCCTTTATGCCATTTTAAAACATTAATCATATAACAATTGACCCCATTATCAATTTTTATTATATATGTACCTTAAATATTTACAAACGTTTTGTATTTCGTGGCTGAGTGGTTAGATCATTATATCTATATCAGGAAATCACTCGCCTCCAGTAAGCCTGACGCGATAAGTTGAGAGAAATTCTGGCCGCCACCGTATAAATTAAAAATAAGTGTGGGATATTTTGGTGCTAAAAGTCAACAAACAAAACAATATATTTGTAGCTCATAACCAATCCCATATCATCGGAAGACTACGGAAGTACACGTGTACTAATATACTGACCACATGTATATACCGAATAATGACAGGTGATACTGCGGTTGGCTTGTATGACACTGTGGGCCTATGGCCGATTATTTACCTTATATAAAAGAAAAATAAATAACATTGATAGTGGATCAAAACAATTTAGCTTTACTACATTAAACAAATAATTCATGTACATATGGACACGATCTAAATATAGCCACAAACTATGTGCAACAGACCACCTGATACCGTAAATTCAAACATACCCGTAGGCTGGTTTTGATAAAAATAATTCACTAAATGAAATCAACTCTATCTGACAAAATAATCATTGTATTGTGTAAACCAAGCGCTGCTCAGAATCCAGTAAGTAGCCGATCAAGAAACAAGTGTTCATTAAAGAAGAGACATCAAATATGAAGTTTCATCTCTTCACTGGTATCGTCGTCAGTTTCATCGCTGTATCATCGGCACAGGTTCTAAAACGGGGGAGATGCCCGACAGTTAAAGTTAAATCCGCATTTGATCTCAGTCAGGTAAGTGAATTTTCAATTTTGTTGACTTTTACTTCCTTTGCCGGAAATGAGTATAATGAGATTCGAACTAACCAATTAACTCATTTTGCACAAAGCGATCTAAAATTACGTAAAATATGGTGAAATGAAATAGCGAACATTAAATGTAAAAAAAGTGTAAAATAATGTAATATAATGTGAAATAATGTAATCTTAGAGTGAAATGACGTTAAAAGAATATTGAAACCGAATTCGAGAGATTTTCATGTAACATAAGCGACGGGTGTGGCATGCTTACAGTGGAAGCTGACACCACCTGGTCCCATCCCGTTTGGGATTCACTAGTGTTCTACATTTTGAGGCCATTTGTATATATCATTTTTCGTGTTCTAATGGACTTGGCTGGGGGTTTCGATTCTTTATTTTTTTCTAGTATCACTTTGCATTTATATGACGTGACTTGTCAAATTATGCGGAGTACATGTCGTGTAACGTTCATTCAACGTAACACTAAGGTGAGATAACGTATGTATATGACGTAAATAATGTGAATTTCTTTTATATTCAATTCAGAAAATACATGGCTTCATCAGTTCTTGCGATTGAAATTTATTTTTTAAAATCAATCGATAAATAAAATCAAAATCAGATCAAAATAATTAATGTATTGTTTAATTTGTGTATGACATCATAGTTCGGAATATGACTGTGATATACATGTAATTGACCTTTTTGAAATTGTTCATTCCGTTCAGTTTTGTCGAAATAGTTAGTACTCCGATCCTGTGATGTCAAAAAAGATGGCTGCATCATTTCGTGATATTTACATTTACTTCACTCTTTGATAATTTGTTTCAGTTCATCACTGGTACTTGTTAATACAAAGCCTGTGTCGGCAGAACATGAAAATTATAGCATCTAACGCTAGCAAAAAAAAAAAAAAAGTGAGAGAAAGCAAGACAGAGAAAGTCAATGCTTTTGACGCATTATATAATGATATTTTATAATGAAACATCCTAATTATAAGATTTGTAGCTATCTGTATTGCTTTCAGTACGTGGAGTTATGGATAACATTACAGGTAGTTTCCAGAGAAGTAATTTTAAGTGGAAATACAATTTTGACCTTTTGATGGTTTTTACAGATCATTGTGTATAAATCAAAATATATTTTTTCAGGTAAACGTGAACTTTTATAGGTCGTACATGATCTGTACATAACAAAACCAATAAAAATTATATATATATATATATATATATATATATATATATATATATATATATATATATATATATATATATATATATATATATATATATGCCTATAAATAAACAAATCTGCTGGGATTTTATATGACATGATGTTCCTAAGCCCGTATAGGTCTTTATAAGTCCCGTGCGTCTCATGATGTTTCGAAGCCAGTACAGGTCTTTGTAAGTCCCGTGTGTCTCATGATTTTCCTGAGCCAGTAAAGGTATTTATAGGGCCCGTACGTCTCATGATGTTCCTAGGCCAGTACAGTTTTTTTAATTCCCGTGCGTCTCATGATGTCCTTAGGCCAATACAGGTCTTTATAAGGTCTGTGCATCTCATAATGTTCCTAAGCCAGTATAGGTCTTTATATGTCCCGTGCGTCTCATGATGTTCATAAGCCAGTATAGGTATTTATACGTCCCGTGTGTCTCACGATGTCCTTAAATCAGTACAAGTCTTTATAAGGCCCGTGAGTCTCATGATTTCCATAAGCCAGTATAGGACTTTATAAATCCCGTGCGTCTCATAATGTTCTTAAGCCAGTATAGGTCTTTATAAGTCCCTTGTGCGTCTCATGATGTTCCTAGGCCAGTACAGGACTTTATAAGTCCGGTGCGTCTCATGATGTCCTTCAGCCAGTACAGGACTTTATAAGTCCCGTGCGTCTCATGATGTCCTTAAGCCAGTACATGTCTTTATAAGGCCTGTGCGTCTCATGATGGTCCCAAGCCAGTATAGGTCTTTATACGTCCCGTGCGTCTCATGATGTCCTTAAGCCAGTACAGGTCTTTTTAAGTCCTGTGCGTCTCATGATATTCTTAATCCAGTATAGGTCTTTATAAGTCCCGTGTGTTCAGTTAGGAATTAATTTTTGTTTACAATAAATGCAATGAGTTGCATTTTCTTCAGTTAAACGAAATATTTTATTACAGAAAAATAAGTAAACACTTGATTGTTAGATCCATTTTCTTAATTACTATTTATGTTGTTTTAACAGTATGACGGTGTCTGGTATGAATTCAAAAAATTCCCGTTTTTTCCTGAAAGAAACCAAAAGTGCATCAAGGCTCAATACACGATAAACGATGATAACTCTGTCACAGTCCTCAACACTGGCATCGATATCACGTAAGTAGTATTGTCTCTGGTAACTATTAAAATGAACGATTATCGCTCAAAATATCGATATAGCTGAAGTAGTCATCGTCTCTGATATCTAAAGAAAATGAACGGTCATCGCTCAAAGTACCGATACAACTTAAGTAGTCATCGTCTCTGACATCTATATAAAATCATCGATTGTCGCTCAAAGTATCGATAAAGCTTAAGTAGTTATCACCGCTTAAGTAGTTATCACCGCTTAAGTAGAAATGAACGATTATCGCTCAAAGAATCGATACAGCTTAAGTAGTTATCGTCTCTGACATCTATATAAAATGATCGATTCTTGGTTGAAGTGTCCAGATACCCGAGATATGTAAAGAAATAAACGATTATCGCCAAAGTATAGATGCAGCTGAAGCAGTCATCGTCTCTGATATCTATAGAAATTCACGATTATCACTCAAAGTATCGTTATAGTTTAAGTAGTCATCGCCTCTGATATCTACAGAAATGAACGATTTTCGCTCAATGTATCGATACAGCCTTAGTATTCATCGTCTCTGATATCTATGGAAATAAACGATTATCGCTCAAAGTATCGATACAGGTTAAGTAGTTATCACCACTTAGGTAGAAATGAACGATTATTGCTCAAAGTATCGATACAGCTTAAGTAGTTATCATCTCTGACATCTATATAAAATCATCGATTCTCGGTCGAAATGTCGAGACAACGTAAGTTATTATTACATCAGAGATGTGTACAAAGTGGGCAATTATCGTTTTACAATCTAGAAAGAGCCGGTCTGGCTCAGTCGTTAGGGCGCTCGACTCTTGATCGTGAGGTCGTGAGTTCGAGTCCAGTTACCGGTAGGTCCTTCGGATGAGACAGTAAAAACCAAGGTCCCGTCACAGAAGATGTCGGGACGTTAAAGAACCCTCACTGCTCAATGGCCGTAAGTGCCGAGCATAGGCCAAAATTTGAAGTTCTTCACCGGCATTTGGTGACGTCTCCGTATGAGTGATTCTTGAGTGGGACGTTAAACAACAATACAACCAACAACAACATTTCGTGATTTATGGCTCGTCGGGTCTTTACATTAATCAATGGCGAAATTGGCTAATGGCGGAATTAGCCCTTGGTATGGATATACATATTTTTCTGCACAAATATAAACACAAGCTATGGTATGTATTGATTCTGAGCTCTACAATGAACTGATAAATCTTCTACAATCCAAAAATATTTCAACTAATCCTGCAATCTGACTGACCAAAATTGTGTGATATTTTTGTTAAAATGCTTATTAAATGTATTTTGTCATTTAGGACGGGCGAAGAAGTTTCAATAACAGGATCCGCTAAAATAATGGACGATGATAATCCAGCAAAATTAGGTGTTAGATTTTTCAGATGTAAGTATATATGTATACACATGATGTGCTTTGTAAAATCTTATATCTGCGTCCTGCAGTAGTGATGCGAAAGTAATTGGTATCGCTGCTGTATTTATAAAGCAGACCTTTGTTATCTAGACAGACAAATTTTGTCAGCTCTGTTACCTGGAAAACGGTCCCAGTATGCATAATTTCTGTATTTTTAACCATGAATTAGCGGACAGTCTTCCTATGATCGACTTCCATTGCCAAGGGCAATTTCTCACTAAAGCTGAAAAACACTCCAATCTTTTGGGGGTTTTTTTTTGCTTGATATTTATTTCCTTGCATTGCATCGTAACAGTTGATTACAAGTAAATGGACATCCGTAATTCAGTTGACATCTCTCTATAATGGACAATTTGATTAGTCCGTCAACTGTCCAGTAGACACATGTTTTACTGTAATTTTCAAATCCCCGCTAAAGAGATCACCTTGCTAATCAGACCAGTTTGAGATAAACAGGTGGTATTTATTGTGAGTTGCGTGATTATATTTACGTGTACAGCACCGTAGCAAAAGTATTTTTCAAAATTCGGTCGTAAAAACAATGATGCACTTCCTAAAACAACAATAAAAAAATAAATAAAAAAACTGATTTACTTGTCTTGCTATTTTGTAAGATGGCTTTTTGATCTCATTAGATGTGAAGGAAAATTGATAAGTACAGGGTTCTTTTTACATAAGAAGGGGAGGTGTTTTGAGATACGTTATGCATAGCAATGTTTTGCAGTGATCGTTCAAGTTTTAGTCAAATGTTTTCAATAATTTTGATGTCCGGGGATTGTGTCGGCCAGGTAATGGACGGAATGTTGTTGTTTTGTTTGTTTTGGAATACATGTAATCCAAGCCCTGTGTACTGGCGCATTGTCGTCTTGAAATAGGTACGGTTTGTTGACGAAATGCCTCGCTATTACTGACCACAAATGTTCGTCAAATATTTCAGTATACTTTTGAGCAGTTATGTTGCCATCAACAAGACAAAAGGTCCCGACACCATCATAGGGTATGATTCCCCACACCATAACTGTAACGAGGAGGGTACATGCACTGGGGTAGATACGCTTTTCTTCAGACATAAACTCTGTGGTTTTTATCAATAACAACTTGAGTTTCATCCGAAAATACTACCTTCTGCCAATACTGGTCCACAGTCAGTCGTCGTTTCTCTAAACACTAAGTTAATCGCTTTTTTTCCTATTAACTTAGCTAATTAACATACGTTTCCTTACCACTCTCCTGTGATAGCCTTTCCCCCTAAGGAATCTCTGGACTTTAGATTTGTGAACTGTTTCAGTAGGATTTTTACCTTGATTTAATTCCAATATAATATTATTCAAAATCATGTAGGCCCTATATGTTGCTTTTGACCGCTCTCAGAACCCAGTTTTCATCCCTATGCGACAGCTTACACGGTCTACCATTTCGCGGTAAGTCTTCACATTTCACTGCTGTAAAAACTTCTTCAAAACGGATCAAATGGTAGATTCACTAATAGCCTACCCAATGTTTTGACAATTTCTGAGTTTTTGTGATTCTTACTTTTGAGAGTTACAATCAGTTTTTTTAACTTCTTCGCTCAATTCTTTCGATTTTCGACCCATGGTAAAAATTGTGCTCGTTTTCATTGACTACAAAATTATAAAATTACGTCACTTCCTATCTAAAGATATCTCTGTCAACGATTCATCGGATAACTTGTATTTTCGTTAGAATTATCGCTCTTTTCCCAATCGAGACGCACAGATACGATATCTCCATTTTGAAAAATCGCCAATACTTTTGCAACGGGGCTGTACTTGTGGCCAGTCATAGCCAGGAGAGTTTGCAAAACAACTTCCCATTTGAGGTATTCAAAAAAAAAAATTTTGAAGCAGTGGTTAATTCGTAGAAGTGTAGACCAGAAAATATAATTATAAAAAATCGAAACAGCTTTATTCTCTTTTGTATATAAAATTTGTTTTTGTGTCTCCACATTTTTTTACTCGTTTTCAGTCCAATCTTATTGTTGTAATCGAGTTTTTAGAGTATTCAGATTATTTCCTTTCTTTTTCAGTCCAGCCTTATGGTCCGTATTGGGTTCTGGAAACAGATTATATAGCTTACTCTGTAGTCTGGTCTTGCAACGACTTCTTTGGTATTTTCCATATCGGTACGTATCCTTCACATTTAACTTTATATCAACCCCGTAGGCACATTTAGACTCACCTAAATTAGTAAACAGTATAATCTACTGTCATAATTCAGGGAGGAATAAGTCATTATCGTATGCTAAATTATTCTAAATCATACACCCCTGAATCCTGACAGTGGACTTTACTGTTCTTTGAAATGGGCGAGTTCAAATATGGCTACAGGGGTAAATAAGGTAAGTATACTCTTTTACGGGAATATGTATTGCTATTGTATTTATATTTTAAATATCTCTGTTAACAGAAAAATGACATTGACTGTATTATTTTAAAATTGTTTCCTTTTTTAAAGACAAAAGATTCCTTTCGAGTATCCATTGGTACTTCTTCATTTTAACTTAACTTGATGTTGTAATGTTCAGTGTAAGTGCCAAAATTGTCCTTGGGCAATGGCATTTTTAACAGGTCGATATATATTTATTGCAAATACAATGTATTTAAAGCAAATAGAAGTACCAGTAGTAAGGTAAAAATAATCATGCGCAAATGAATAATTGGAAGACTGGGTTTCTCAACCAATTTTAACAAAATATATAGGAATGTTTATGTCTGCGTATATCTCTTCTTTGTTGAAAAAAGAAATATCTTTGTGAAAAAAGCAAATGCCTCTTTAAAGATAACGTTATGTCATTACAGAGTCGGCTTGGATTCTGTCCCGCTTACGAATTGGACTGACTTCAATTAGAGTCAACTCGATATACGGCACACTCCAGGGCTACGGTATCGACACTGCCAACTTTCAGGACACCGTTCAAACCGGATGTACATGATCAACATACGGGTCACGCGCTCTAGTCTATTTAATCTGTAAAATTAGAGGAATAAATTTGCTTCAATGATGTGGGCTTTGTGTTTGTTTGTTTTGCATTAACTCAACAAATCCTGAAAACACTGTAATCGTCTGTAGACCAATAACTAAGACCAGTCCAAATATGTATTTAGGGATAAATAGGTTAAAATGATATGTACAGCCGTTACCCAATTCATTTACTATAATATAGGGAAGGGAATGTGTGCAGACATTAAGACAGAAAAGGTCTTTATAGATTACTAAAGTATTATAAACAGTATAAACAATATATATATATATATAGATGTGTGTGTGGCAGGGTTAGTTATATGGTGTTCCTACTAGCTTGAACTAGTGGGGTTTCCCCTTTAGCTCGATCGGTAGAGCACCAGACTTGTAAACCAGGGGTCCTAGGTTCGAATCCAATCAGAGGCAGTAATTGTCTCTTTTACACACATATATATATATATATATATATATATATATATATATATATATATATATATATGACGTAAACGTCACAATTTAACTACATTTCCGTAACGTACCTTGACAAGTCCCGAGAAGGATGAAAGCGCTAGACTCTATGTTTATGTTTATTTTGATGTTAATTCATTTAGAAATATATATATATAACACTTCACAATTTCCACTACCATTGCCCGCCTACTCCTTCATACCAAAACTGATGGGAATAAGCCCTGTGGTTTTGAGAAGTTTAAAATGTTCAAATGTTTAAGCACACGTGACAGCGGATGGCAACATTACGCATTTAGCCACCTTAGTGACTCGGATGAACTAAATAGAATTTAAGGTATCCATTATATAAAAGGTCAAAATTTAATGTCTGCTATGACACTATAACTTGTACATGTAATTTGATAAATTGGATATATCCCATGTATAGATATAAGGTTTGTCATGTATAGATATAAGGTTTGTCAGATATAAGGTTTCTCATGTATAGATATAAGGTTTGTCATGTATAGATATAAGGTTTTTCATGTATAGATATAAGTTTTTCATGTATAGATATAAGTTTTTCATGTATAGATATAAGGTTTGTCATGTATAGATATAAGTTTTTCATGTATATATATAAGGTTTGTCATGTATAGATATAAGGTTTCTCATGTATAGATATAAGGTTTGTCATGTATAGATATAAGGTTTGTCATGTATAGATATAAGGTTTTTCATGTATAAATATAAGGTTTTTCATGTATAGATATAAGTTTTTCATGTATAAGTTTTTCATGTATAGATTTGTCATGTATAGATATAAGGGTTGTTTTTTCATTTGTATGTATATATAAGGTTTGTCATGTATAGATATAAGGTTTGTCATGTATAGATATAAGGTTTTTCGTGTATATATATAAGGTTTGTCATGTATAGATATAAGGTTTCTCATGTATAGATATAAGGTTTTTTCATGTATGGATATAACGTTTTTGGTGACCAAATATCAAAGGGGGGATATTGCACATAAAAGCTGTTATACTTATCAAAACATTAAATCCCAAGTTAATCCCGATTATAAAACACGATATGTGTTGTAGTTGTTAGATAATCCCTGTATAATAATCAATCACAAATATCTGTTTCCTATCAGATATAAATCTTTTAAAAAAACCCTCATTTTTAGATATTTTGATGAAATTGACTTTTTCCCGGACTTCATGTATAGATATTATGTTTTTCATGTATAGATATAAGTTTTTCATGTATAGATATAAGGTGATTACGACTGAATTAACTACATATAAAATACCCATTTATACCTTAGATAGACATTTTCTTGATACGCCATTTTTCGGAAATCGGCAAAATGAAAAGGATTCTCGAAAAATGACGTCAAAAGACAACCATTTACTGTAACGACGTTACCATTATGTTGGTATTTGCAATATTTTATAGTTAAAATGCTACAAGAGTGCAGTAAAGTCTTTCATCAAACGTTTGTTCAAACAGCTACATCGGAAGTGAATTTATGATACCAGTAGAAACAGTCTCTCCTTTTTCGTCTATATATGATAGAATGTGCAAACAGCGACACAAATTTTACGTATAAAGAGTATTGTATATCTCATTTGTCTGCACAAACAAGGACATACAGTTATTTCTTAATTAACTAATTCCAGCTATTATTAATTAACTACAGTAATATTGGACTAACACGGGATTTTATGAAATTCAAAACTTGGCCAATATTGACAAAACTAAGCCAATACTTGTGTATTGAAAAACTCGGCCAATATTGAAGTCACTTGACCAAACGGAAATTTAAGTGATACCGGCCGCCATTTCTTATTCAAATCGAACCCTACGCGCATCTAATCCGCGCAGCATTGGTCTAGATGGATTCCGGGTTAATTAATAATATGCTTATTAATCAGTGATTTCAATATTGGCCTCGTTATAGCTCTGAGGTCTGTCGTATGGGCTTGAGACGCAGCTTCGAACACTACGCGCATCTTTTCCGAGCAGCATATGGTTAGTTGGTTTTCATATTGACCGATTTAATTAAAAATATGCTCATTATGTCTGTCGTATCAGTGACCTTCGGATGATGCGCATGGTGTCAAATACAAATCACCGCAGTTTACAATTCACTTCTTTAGATCAAATAATAAAGTTCAAATTAATTAAATATTCGAACCTCTAAGTTTTTTCTACTATCGGAGGTGAGGTCAACTATGATGCAATGTCTCACGGGGATATTTGACATCCATTTATCAAGCTACTTGTGCTTTGTTTTTTAACATGTTACAGTGGTATATTCGAACTCTCGCGAGATTTGTGATATTTTCGTTCTTCGCGTAATGAAAATGATCAAAGAGAGCGAACTCTGATAGAATGGCAATAAAAAGTGTAGAACGCAATTGACTGTTCCACTGCTCTAATGCCACTGATATTGTTGGCTTTTTCCAGGTCTTTATCCACTGATCTAATTGACTTTCATTTCAAGTATCCGTTAGTCAGATTTTATGTGTTATCGTGTTCTTTCAGTCTACATAACAATGTCAAGATCAATTGTTATTTTACTATTTTGACTATATAGATATTTGTGGAGAACAAACCAAAAGATTAAAACACATTTATTCAGATCAAGAATAGAGGCAGTCATTTAACCATGATACAAGATAAAATCAAAGTACTGAAAGTACTGAAAGCCGGGCGCAAAAATACCAATGTAATATAGTAACCTCCATAAAACCTGGAGGGCGGAGTCTTGTGAACCCTTTCTTGACCTGGACGAGTTCAAATTTTAGGTAATAAAGCATAATATTGAAATTACAATGACTAGATTAATCGTTCCTACTAGTCACCATATATAAGGGAGTATCCACTGAGGTATAAAACGTTTTTCCCGTACAGCTTGTCATAAACGAGAAGTTAGTAGAGTCATCCTTATGATAAACAAAAGGTTATTCCGCCCCTCCATCTTATGTTAAGCGGACAATAATATTGCCTCTTTTCATTTTGACGGTATTACTGATTCATCGATATTCTCAGAATGTTTTTTAATTTCGTTATAAAGGCCCAAAATATAGGGAACCTGTCTCGTTTACATGGCGCCAAAATTTTGAAATTGTTATGGACGCATGTGAAGAGTACGCCATACGCTGGGCTTAGAAAGAAGATGTCGAACTTGATACTCTTTCAGAGTGGATTAAGTCGATCAGTAATGTTCTTAAACTAAGAATTCGACGACATAAATATTCTGTCAACACAAAACACAATTCAGTTTTTCGCAATCCTGATGATGTCAGAGAACTGTCATTTTGTCAATTGTTATTTACTCCTCACGTGTTTCATTGGACTTGACTGTGGACTCACGGCGGGTGTGACCGGTCGACAGGGGATGCTTACTCCTCCATGGCACCTGATCCCACCTCTTGGTTTCCAGAGGTCCGTGTTTGTCCATTTTTACCGGATTTGTATCTATGTCCTGGACATCCTATTGATTTATACTTTGGTATCTGAGATTTTTATATTTTTTTTATTTATTGAATTCCAAAGATGCACAAAAATCCCTATAAACACCGATTCATTACAGGGTCATCTAAGTGTTCCACCAAGACTTTATATATTTTACTCACCAAAATTCTTACACATATTAAACAAGGTCTTCCGAAGTACTGTACAACGGTTTACTCAAGAAGCGGAGTTAATCAGATGAGGATCCGGAAGAACTCAAAAGAATTGTTGGAACATTTAAAGTCTCCTTTCAAACATATTACAAGCACTTTTGAATTTTCGACCCTTTACACAACAATTCCTCATCAAAAACTCAAAACTCAAAAACAGGTTAACATCTATTATACAAAACTCCTTTGTATACAAAAATGAAAATCGCAGATATAAGTATTTAGTGTAAGGTCACGAGAAACCTTATTTTCTGAAGGAACACTATGAGTCCAATAACAAGTACACTGAGAACGATATTATCAAGATGCTGGGGTTTTTGATAGACAGTATATCCGTGGCTTTTGTGGGAAAAGTTTTCCAACAGATTGTCGGCATTCCAATGGGTACCAATTGTACACCTCTTTTAGCTGACATCTTTTTGTATTCATATGAAGCGGCATTAATACAGTCTCTGCTCTCCAAAGAAAACAAACAGTTAGCATATCAGTTCAATTTCACTTACCGGTATATCAATGACGTCCTGTCCATAAATAATTCTGAATTTCAGAATTACCTCGGCCAGATATAACCTGTTGAGATAGAGATCAATGAAACTACAGAGAGCAACACATCTGCTTCTTACCGAGGTTTACTCCTGTCGATTGGAAAGGACGGCCTGCACCTGCCATTATGACAAACGCGACGATTTTAATTTCCATTTCACGAACTTCCCATTTCTAAGTAGTAATATTCCATCTTCTCCTGCTTATGACGTTTCCATTGCACAACTTATACGTTATGCCAGGGCATGTCATTCTTATGAACATTTTATTCTGAGAGCGAAACGACTCGCCAATAAACTACTTACACAAGGCTACGTTGTTGAACGCTTGAAATCGTCTTTAAGAAGTTTTATGGTCGATACGGGCATCTTGTTAAATATTATGAAGTCCCCCATTCAATAATATTAGATAGTTTTCTGGAGCACGGCCACAGACAGTGACTCCATTTCCTTATCGTGCTTGTCACTGAACTTGACCGCTTGACCAAACTTGACATTTTTACCGAATTTGACCACTTCCATCGTACTAAAAAGGTTTCCATGGAACATTTGTGACGGTGTAGCAGGCCAGGAGAGGACGCTGACTCCTTCCGAACACCTGGTTCTAACCCGTTTGAGATTCGCAATCGTTCTTCATGTTGAGACCATTGAAATTTGTACGGTTAACAACATTTTTAACCCGTAAGGTCCACTTACAAAACTTGTACATGTTCACCATATACCTTCAGGTACAAATAACTTGTGGCGTATATTGTACCTCAAATTCCCCGACGCATCACTTGTCGCTTCCGGTGTAACACGTGCGCTGCATATAATATTTAGAGTTATCTCCCTCTAGATCAATAGAAAAGAACAGTGTTTGGCCATTCAAACAATATATCGACAACACTATTTATCTATAAATCTATTTATTTACCCATCTATTTATTTGTTTAATTATCAATGTACAATGTATTCATTATTTTGTTTATTTATACATTTATTTATCATTTTCTAGCAATTATCTGTTTATTTCTGCCTGTTACACAAAAATATCGGTGCATTTGTTCTTATTACTGAGTGACCCAAACACAGTTCTTTCAGTAGTTACTTTTCTTTATATTTGACTCGTAGCCTGTGTACAACATTTACAATGTCTCAGTATTTCTCAAAAATACTTACTGACTTATTCACAAGATTTAACAGCATAACTGTTTCCGCACAACACCATATTTATACGGGAGCTACGCGTTCTGCCTAGCTTTCTGTGGCTATCAATGTAATTTACATAGAGTTGTCTCTCTTTGCACACTCGAAAAATAAGCCTGGCTCTTCCCGTGCGGAATGATACCAACTTTTTTCCCATTAACTATATTTCATGATCAGATGTTCATTTGCAACAAAACTTTTGTATGTTTTCATTCCAAATAACTTGAATATTTCGTCTCACCGGGCTATTTTAGACTTTAGGCATAAAGATAAAAAATTCGGAGTGTCTATTTGTCCGGCTAACCGGACAAATAGCTCTCTGACTATTTGTCCGGTCACACAAAATGCGCATGTCATATCTTATCTCCAGCAGCAGGAGCCCGCGTCAGAGCGATGGCGGAAAACGGAGAAATTGGTATTGGGGACAAATTTTCTTCATACGAAGAGCTAGAATAAAAAATTCGGACAAATAGCCTCACAGATATATATCCGGTTAGCCGGAGATATATATCCGGTTAGCCGGACAAATAGCCTCACAGATATATATCCGGTTAGCCGGACAAATAGCCTCACAGATATTTGTCCGGTTAGCCGGACAAATAGCCTCACAGATATATATCCGGTTAGCCGGACAAATAGCAACTGCCAAATACGGAGTGTCTATGTTTCTATTTGTCCAAATACGGAGTGTCTCAACAACCGCCAATGAACAGGCAACTCAACAATAGAAACAGAGTAATCGCAAACAAGACTATTATACCGACCGTAAAATTTGCGGAACGTTGACATCAAACGCGGTTTTCGATATCCCTATGTCAAAAATTATTTGTCAGTGAGTAGTTTGCCTCTGTATATGAAATGTTCATATGTATAGAAACTTTCGTGCTTTTTTTGTGTAGAATCAGAGTGGTGTTGGACTTAATAAGTATCATGATAACCAATCACTAGGTATTTAAATTATCGGTTACCACCTTTAGTGAAAAAAAACCAGTTGTCTATGGTGGTAAAAAATTTATCTTTTAATTTTACATGTGGAATTGTTGTGTAAAGAGTAGAGAAGTCGTATGTTTTGATACTGTGAATTTGGGAGAAGGTGTGTGCCTTAAATTTTCTAATATAAGAATAAGAATATTTTAGTATCCACATCTAATTTACACCGCTTCTAAAATAAACAACTGTACAGTACTGCTGAAGTTTCTCCTTAACGGCTGTTAGTATCTTGGTATGGAGTAAAGATAAAGGTTTGGTAGAACATTTGCTGGACCCTGCTATGCATTTCTGTTTATGTGGGGCTTTATGAAGTTTAGGTATCTAATATAAATATGGTAGCTCAATATCAGTATCGGTTGTAGGTATATCAAAAGAGCGTAATACGAACACATGATTTTGAAGAGTGTCGTCCTTTTAAAGTGGACTATCTATGTATGTAGGATTACTAGAATTCGTATTAAACCATAGTTCGTGTAATAAACAATTATTATGATGTGTCTTGCATATAAAACTATATTATTTGAGGCTTTGACTGCTGGGGCCAGTACAGATTGGTCATATAATGTATCCAGCTCGGTTACCATTTCTGGATCACTAAATACAGAGGATTACGTGTTTTCATAGTTCCTTTAAGTTTTTGAATTAGTACGTTTTGGGTATATTCAGTTAAAAAAAGAAAGAATTTTAAGGTTTAAGTAGATATAACTGGTATAGAAATAATCAGAGACATATATGATATAATGTTTAAAAAAAATATCAAATCTGCTGAACAGTGGACAAAACATGGAACTAAATATACAGAGACCATTTGTATTCACGTATCTAACATTCTTATTTGTCTATGTATTTTATTTTCATTTCTATTTTATTTATTCATCTTATCTATTTATTCATTCATTTATCATTTACTGACTATAGACACAGGCAGGAAATTAACAACAAGGTTATACGACAAACCCGACAATTTTGAATTTCCCATTGTTAATGTTCCACATTGAAGTAGCACTATCCCACAATCACCTGCATATGATGATTATATCTCACAAATGATCCAATATGCCAAGGCATGTTCAACATATGAACATTTCATATACAGAGGCAAACTACTCACTGACATGTTAATGACACAAAGGAATTGTTCCTCACTTATTTCATATGAATTGGACTGTGGGCTCGGGGCGGGTGTGACAGGTCAAGAAGAAGTGCTTGCTCCTCCATGACACCTTATCTCACTTCAGATCCATTTTGTTGAATGTTCACCAGATTTGTATATATATCTCTGATATCCAGAAGATTTTTTCTTCTGTATCTGAGATTTCGATATTCATTTCACTTTTTTGCACTTGAACAATAAGTCTGACACCATTAGAAATGTCTGACCGTTGACTTAACCCTTTCACCCCGGAATATCCGAATGGTATGGTATTCTCTATTGTTTAAGATCAGTCCATTGTGGTCTGTAGAGATGACTTTATAAAGTAATGCAATTATAGATACGAATTTACTAATGGATCACTTGTGATTATTTAATGATTTATGGCTAATATCAGCGATATATATACGATATATATATATCTAAAGTATATGTATAGATACGGTATAGATAGAGAAACACGTACCGGTCTACCAAGGTTAATTGACACATGTTTACAAACACAACTAGACTAAATCAAGTCATAACAGGGGTGACAAGCTAATTGTCGTCACAAAAGTAGTAGAGATTTTGTAATGTATGGAGTCCGTGGAAGGAAATATGATTTACCTGTACAACCTTTTTTGGAAAGTAGACCGCATTGTCTGTGTTTCTGATTGAACCTGGATGTGCCACTTTACCTTTGTACACCTGTATGTGTCCGTCACCTTTTTTTTTCTAACTCACAACACTGTAATTGAAAATTTTACCATAATTTTGTTAGTACACAAATGTCAACATTAATATAGCTAAAATCTATTTCAAAATATCACATTGATCTCCTAGGGCGCGTACCATTGGTACAGAGCACCATAGTACTAGCCAAATTTTGTCACTGTTCCGGAAGTCGGACATAAACGGGGCTGACAAGTTGCAAAATATTTTCATTATAAAAAAAAATCTTTTTTATTCTGAATTTTCATTATTTTTCCAGTATTAGAGCAATCTTTTGCAAAAATTGTTTCTTTAGAAAATCAAAGTCGTAAATAAAGTTTTTGGCGTTTTCTGTAACGATACTACTGTTGAAACATGGGACGAAACCCAACTCAGAGCAGGTGCCAGTGTGTCCACGGTCGACACCTTACCTTTGGTGCAACGAACTAGATCTCACTGGGTTGTTCCTGCAAATGGTAAGAGTCCTTCAGGACTAGTACAGTGGTATTATAAAAGTCTCAGATACCGAAGTATAAATCTTCAGGATGTCCAGAATACATATACAAATCTGGTGAATATTGGACAAACACGGACCTCTGGAATTCCAGAGGTGGGATCCGGTGCCGTGGAAGAGAAAGTATCCCCTGTTGACCGGTCACACCCGCTGAATCAACAGTCAAATTAAAGACCACCGCTTTCTTTTTATTGTTTTGATTCAGAATCTTCTGAATGCACTCTGCTTCTTAGAAATAAAGGAACAGGTCAGCCAATAAAGGGGCATAATCAACATAATTAAAACACGCTCATGAGGTTAGGACGACAAACATTATAGATTTCACTTGTAAAACAACAGTACACAGTACAAATGTATCCAATGCATATGGAGAAATATGGTACCATTTTAGATAATTATGCATATTCATTACTATATTAACCACATGACTCAAGTGTACATAAGGTACTTTGGGATTCATTGTTTTCCTAACAATTTTTATGTTAAAAGTAAAATATTCCGGTAAGATATATAAACTAGAAATGTAATCGGAATGCATATGAATATGTCTAATTTTCCCCTTAAGTACCTCAACCCGTCAATCGAGCCGAGTAACTGCGTGAAAGGGATTTTTAAGTCAAAAATGAACTTTTTGGTATACAGTAGTTGAGAGGCTTGTGTTAATAGTTCCGGTTATTCATATAACAGTTAACCGTTCCCGATCCTGAGTTTTATGAGTTATAGATATATATCCGCTGAAAAGTTGAGCAGAAATTCGCACTTAATACAAAGCTATACAGTTTATGGTTTCTATACTGTGTCCAATATGGCGGATATGTTAATCAGGAATATGGTACCAAATTTCTCCATATGGTTTAAATCATGTCTAAGAAAATATTTAGTTCCATATTTCCTTCCTTTTAACTATCGAAATTCCACAGTTCGCGTTGATAACTAAATAAAACTCTTTGTTTCTTTATTGTTAATTTCAAAACAACGAAAAATATTTTTTCCTAACAAACACATTTCAAACAGAGGCTAGGGACTGAAGTTTGGCTCTTCGAGATCGACATTAACGGATACCTGCATCGTTCATGTAATGTTACAGTAATGATTTCCTTCGTCTGTTTGTTGACAGCTTACATCCCGTCAAGGACATTTCATTTATATTGAGATATCACCATTTTGACCCGTGCTGTGCACTGATGCCAATTCAGTGAGGATTCTTTTACATGCCACGCCATTCGAAAGACTCATCGAAAAGACTCGAGGCTACGTATGTGAAGCGTTTGGCGAAGGAATAGTCAGCACCATATTTAAAGTCTTTGGCATGACCCGGTCCGGGAATCGATCCAAGGATCTTCCGCTGGCGAGTCGAACGATCAATCACTAGATCACCGCAAACATTATCTTTGTCGGTACAATTCATAAAACTTTTTGATAAATTTAATATCTTTATCATTTTGCAAAAAAAAAAAAACCCCAAAAAAAACAAAAAAAAAAAAAAACAACACACAAAAAAACCCACCAAATTTAATGTAACATATGCCTACGAACTATTGCTTTAGAACGAATTGATGAATATAAACAAATCAAAGATCACCAATTTTTAAATTTACAATCTAACAGCGGCAAATCTCGTATCACATTTCAGAGTTGACTTTTATGGTCCGATGTTTGTAGGAATCACTATATCCATTATATCCTTTGAAAACTGATAAAATGAAAATTGCAGTTATTAGGCGATCAGCCATTTTGAGATGGATGTTAACTTAATAAGGATGACAGTTGTTGAGTGTGTCTTGCTGATTTAAAGGGCATTAGCCTTTTAAAAAAATGAAACCCTTTTTACTACTTAGATATTGATATACAATAAAAAAAAAGATATATTCACAAGCACAAAAATTCTTAAATTCATAAATATTTTGTGAAAATTACTTGAAAAACCCGGGCTTGACACTTGTTTTTTGTTGTTGTATGCCAATCTAAGTAGTAAAAAGGAAAAAAAACAATTAAAAAAAAAGCACAGCTAATTCCCCTTTAGATTGGCCCCTCCCATCTGAGAACGCAATTAGGAAAATTAAACGGGAATAAAAAATTTGCAGGTATATAGTATTTATTTGAATAAACAGCCATGCACCTCACTTTATTCTGATTATAAACCCCCATAGAAGCAAAATAGATATCATTTACAGTGAACAAAATTGTTAACGCTTTTTAAAAAATGATCATAAATTACTGATATAAAAACCGTACCAATA
The DNA here is from genome assembly GCA_030159075.1 of Atrina japonica. Classification (NCBI taxonomy): domain Eukaryota; kingdom Metazoa; phylum Mollusca; class Bivalvia; order Pterioida; family Pinnidae; genus Atrina; species Atrina japonica. The sequence goes on along the minus strand of BROG01000480.1, from coordinate 214,921 downwards.
GCGAGATACATATACACCTGGAAGGCGCTATTGATTATTGCGATGAAGATCATGATTATGAATAAAAAATATATAAATATAGTGTGTAAAATAGACACTGCTCAAAAGTACAACAATTGGGTGATCGGAGAACCAGTGGTGATTGAAAAACGACAGCAAAGATGAAGTTTCATCTCTTCACTTGTTTAGTCATCAATTTGATCACTGTATCTTGGGCACAGCTTATGAAATTTGGGAGATGTCCAGCAGCCCAGACACAACTGGACTTTGATATCAGCCAGGTTAGTGAATATCTATTGAAGGGGCATTAGCTGCGTTGACCAAAAATTATTTCGATTATGAAGCAGACTTCATTCAGAAACGACTGAATCAAAAGAAGAAAAAGCTACTGTAACATAATACACTTTAATGTTCGAGCATGGGATTCTTGTAATACTGAATCCAGATTAATGTTGTTCTAAGCGGCCTGACCGAATGGTTCTTTGTTAAGGTCCTAAGCGACTCCCGCACTTTTCAGTGTGTTGTCCGCATCTTTACTGTAGTACACCATACTGCACACACAAAGTTGTTACATGATGTCAGAATAACGGGAAATAATAGCAACAAACTTTTATTATTTTGAACAATTAGTTTTGAAAGATATTGAAAAATAAGAAAAACGTACGTTGTAAAAAAAAGTGAAAACCTCAGAAGCTTTCAATTCAAGGACAAATTTTGTAAATCGGTAATTAGGTAAATTTTCCTATACCTAAACACTAAACAGTAAAAATGTCTTTCTTATTTATCCCAAGTTTGGATAAAAATGCATGCAATATTGTTAATTGTTGAATCAAGTGATGTAAAATAATATTTTTACGAACTATATTTTTAACAGAACCTGAAAAAATTAAAACACCGTACAGTAGCATTTTCTTTCTTAATTTTTTCCAAACAGTAGAATAATTTCATAATTTTGAATTAAAGTGGATGCAACAATGTTAAAGTTTCATATTCTTTATATCATGTAAATAATTTTTTAACAGAAATAAATTTAAAAAATGAAATGCCTATATAACAGGAAAATTCAACGCTTTTGGTTTAAACTGTATTTTATTTCTGAAAGTACAACAACTAATTTGAAATGTGTAAATACAAATGAAGGGGGATTTGAAAACAAGAAAAATTCTAATATAAATTAATCTCCCCGTGGTATTTGATCTTGCAAAAATTTAGATCGGTCATTACAATAACATACACATATTTCTATAAATTTCACAACAGAAATCGTTTCTTATAATTATTACATCAGAAAATTGTGAAGAGAAAAAAAAAATCATTTTTACAAAAAAAAAAAAAAAAGAAATAAAGTGAGATAAGAAGTGAACAAGAAAAAGAGAATATTATGTGCTATATAAAGATACGAATATTTATAGATAAATCGTTTGGTACGTATAATAAAGTTTTGTACGCAAGTAAATATGTTTTCATTTATTACCCGGGACAGATCTCTTTTAGCGAATAGCAATAGATTTGTATTGATCGTTAAATTCACCGGTAGTGTTGAATATGAAAGATCTCTGTCTTGAGTATATATCTAAATTTAAGAAGAAAGTGATAAGTGGATTCAATTTGCCCACATATGCAGTGCTTTCTTAATATTTCTAATGCATTTTTCTACCATATCATATAAAAGACAATTCAACAAAAGTAAATTTAAAAAATGAAACACGGAAAAGTGAAATTCATAGTAATAATTACGCAACAAACCGGATTAAATTTAGTTGCGGTTTTTTTAAATAATACTTTTCCTTTTTTACTTATATGGATATACAATAACAAAAATAAGAGGTGTACACAGCCATACAAATTCTGAAATTCACATAGATTTTGTGAAAATTGCTTTAGAAGCCAAGGTTTGGCACTTTTTCACTTGCAGTTGATTTACTTAACCTCACTATTTCTATAGGAATACCACACTGGATCTCACTTCATTTTCACATAATATATAGGAATATAAGATTGTGTATGCCTCTCTACAGCTCTTATTTGTTATTGTTCATCAAGTACAAGTTGTTCAAGTTACAAACAAATAAAAAAGGAACAGTAGAATTGTTTCTCTTGCGATCATAATTATTAAGTAAAAAAATCACATTATGTAACCAGAGTTTCCAAATTAGCAAAAAACCTGCGACAATCACCCAATTTTATTTCATATAAGAACAAAAATGAAAACATCACATTTTTTTCACATTTTTTTACCATTTATATCACACGTGCACGTGAGCAGTCTATAGGTAGAATTTTTACAACAATTTTTAATTACTTTTGATTTTAGTAAAATTAGGTTTTACAAAAAAGTAGCTTAAAATTGGGCAGACATTTCGCCTAACGTGAGTACTGATGACCAACTTATTATAATATTACGACTAATTGGACTAATTCATGTACAACGTGATAACCGATAACGTTTGTGTGGTACTGAACCCTCCATTGGTAATACAAACGTAACACTACGTAATCTTCCCGCTGAAATGACGTAACCGCGGGATATCAATGTAAAAAATTTCAGATACCAAAGTATAAATCAATAGAATGTCCAGGACATAGATACAAATCCGGTAAAAATGGACAAACACGGACCTCTGGAAACCAAGAGGTGGGATCAGGTGCCATGGAGGAGTAAGCATCCCCTGTCGACCGGTCACACCCGCCGTGAGTCCACAGTCAAGTCCAATGAAATGAGTGTATCCTCGTCACAATTGGTACAGACGTCTCAACAACCGCCAACGAAAAGGCAACTCAACATTTCACTTAGTGAAACAGAGTAGTCGCAAACAAGACTATTATACCGACCGTAAAATTTGCGAACGTTTACATTAAACGTGGTTTTCGATATCCCTGTGTCAATAATTTGTCACTGAGTAGTTTACCTCTGTGTATGAAATCTTTATATGTTGTACACGCCCTGGCATATCGGATCATTTGTGAAATATAAACTCCATATGCGGGTGACTGAGGGATATTACTACTTCTATGTGGAAAATTTACGATGGGAAAGCCGAAATCGTCGCGTTTGTCGTATAGCTTAGTTGCATATATTTCCCGCCTGTGTTTATATTGAGTAAAATGTCTAAGTATGAAGCGTGTGTGCTTGATTATATTGTATCTTTAATTTCTAGTTCGCTGGGATATATCGCATTGACATATGTATGAAAATTGTCATTATTAATTGACAAAACGTCGTCGTTATATCTAAATGTCAAATTAAAGGACACCGCTAACTTTTTCTTCTTTTGATTCAGCAGTCTCTGAATGAAGTTTACTTCGTATGAATAAAGGAACAGGTCGGCCAATAAAGAAGCACAATTGGTCCCATAGGAATGCCGACAGTTTGTTGAAAGACCACGTCTCCGAACATTACAAATATATTGTCTATTAGAAATTCCAGCATGTTTTTATTTCAACTTCAGTATATTTATGTGTATGTGTATGTGAATCAGAGTTGTGTTTGACTCCTGATAGCCAATCGCTAGATATTTAAATTTTCGGGTACCACCTTTAGTTGTCTATGATGCTGAAAAGTCTTTCTTTTAATTTTTTATGTGGAATAGTTGTGTAAAGAGTAGAGAAGTCATAAGTTTTGATACTGTGAATTCGAGAAAAAATTGTGTGCCTTAAAATTTTCTAAAAGCTGTTTAGAATTTTTAAGTATCCACATCTGATTTACACCGCTTTAATACTAGCGTCATTTCACCACTAATAGAAACGTTATCAGGTATCACGTGGTACATGAATTAGCCCCATTATGTCGTGTGAGTACTTCTCATAGTCCTTTGATTTAGGTCTTGATGTTTGGATTTGACGATGGTCTCTTTTGTAGTGGATATCAAGAACCGCGTTTGATGCCAACGTTCCGCAAATTTTAGGGTCGGTATAATAGTCTTGTTTGCGATTACTCTGTCTCATCAAGTGAAATTTTGAGTTGCCCGTTCGATGGCGGTTGTTGAGACGTCTGTACCAATTATGACGAGGTTTCGTTCCTCACGTATTTGATTTTAATTTGACTGTTGACTCACGGCGGGTGTGACCGGTCGACAGGGGATGCTTACTCCTCCATGGCACCTGATCCCACCTCATGCTTTCCAGAGTTCGTGATTGTCCAATATTTACCACATTTAATCACATATGTAATTTTATTTAGTTTAATACATTTACAAATTGTATTAATACAATGCAATGGAAAATTGTTTTCAGCAAATAGAGGTTAAAAAAATACGAATTTCTGTAAAACAGAATCTTTAAGACATTTGCCAATGCTTATCTTATATAATTTATACGTGTTTTGTGAATGGATGAAAACCTAAACAACTATTTGAAAGAAAGAGAATCTCTTATTTTCTATTCAGCACAAAAATAAAGAAAATACAGACATTGTTTCACACTATTATTTCCACTTTCTAATAATACAATAATTTATTTTAACAGATTGTCGGTGTCTGGTACGAAATTCAAAAATTTCCATTTCTTCAGGAAAGAAACCAGAAATGCGTTCAGGATGAGTACACGTTAAACTCTGATAACAGTCTTACAGTAGTGTATACCGGAATACACAAATTGTAAGTATCCCGTCCACCAGGAGAATCCATTGTTTTCAGGGGGTGATGAGTTTACATTGTTTGTTTTATTGATATTTATGTCTTTAGGCCAAATCATATTTTTTATTTTTATGGTGGCGGCGAGGTTTTAATGGTGGGGAGAGTGCCGGTTACAATATACCCGGTGGCCTCCCCTATTTAAATTGGAAAACTTTCTACCATAATCAACTAATCGAGTTTTTTTTTCAGGATGAAGCATCATATCTGTACCAATTAAGACGAGGATATATTACCCACTAATTTCATTTGAACTTGACTATGGACTCGTGAGTGGTGTGACCGGTCAACGGGGGATGATTACTCCTCCGTGGCACCGGATCCCACCACTGGATTTTCATCAGGACCCAGTTGCACAATGTAATTTTTTTTGACAAAAGGTTAGTCTATTGGTTCATTATTAGATATCTTTAATTATTGTGCAACCCGGTCCAATCGTCCTGAAGAGTACAATGGTATCTGTGATTTTAAAATATGTAGTTTGGAAATGTATTAAACTGTCAGAATAGGAAATTTGACCTTACGAACTTTTGTGGTTTAATATACAATATTCATATATTTTATTGTCTGGTATTTTTAGTTCTGATTTTGTTTGTTTGATTGTTATTTTACATCCTGTCATAAATTTTCACTTATATTGAGATGTCACCGGCTTTAGGTGAAGTGCTATACATTTTGACCGGTGCTAAGGACTGACGCCAATGCATTGTGGGTTATTTTACGTGCCACGCCCTCCTCGACACGTGACCTCAGTTTTCAGTCTCATCCGAAAGACACGTGACTTTCACTTCGTATGCCGAGCGCTTGACGAAGGAACATATAGTCTTGTATGACCCTGTCCCTGAATCGAACCTTCGGACATTTCGCTTGCTAATACTAGACAACCGCAAGCGGGTTTTTTAGTTTTGTAAAAATGTATCTTATTTCTTATTGGAAACATTATTCGTCTTTTAGCTCAGGGAGGACTACAAGACGAACAGGTACTATTAAAACAAAAGACGAAGCGACTCCTGGGAAATTAGTTGTAAAATACCGCGGATGTAAGTATGTTTTTATGTCAAAGGGGACATATTTGTTTCTCCAGAAGAATCAGGACAGGCCGTTCAGCTCTGAAACAACCCGATTTTCAACCGATTCTATTTTGACTAAACAAGATATCACGGTATGTGTCCTAGAGATGTAAACTACGGAAGCATTAAGTTTTATGACTATAACTAAAACTTTTGGGACAGTTTTGATATGAAAGTAAGCACTTGGCAAGAAAACGCTTCCGTAGTTTTACTGCCACAAGACGCATTGGGACCCTTAACGTCTCGATATCATGTACATGTATTAACATTTGGCACAATCTAATTAAAAACCTATTTCTAATGATATGTCGCATATATCAGAAAACGGGAGCGTTGAAAGATCGGCTTTTAAATAGGTTGTGAATCAATGTTTAGTCTTTCTGTATCTTTTCTCCTTCCGGTCCACACTCACTGTTTGCCTTTACCGAGTTATGCTTTCATTACCATCGATCTTTTTGTTTATTTTCGGTTTTAAAATTGTATTTCTTTTTCAGTTTCTCGTTCTGCTCCATACTGGATCCTTGCTACGGATTATGATAGTTATACAATAGTTTGGTCCTGTACTGATGTCTTTGGTATTTTCCACTTCGGTTTGTATACTTTAGTACATGTACTATTTTAATGTATATCTGGTAATTTTCACCTATGATTATTTTTCACGTCTTTTCGACGAAAAAATATCCACTTCATCTTAAATTCACCCATAGTCGCATGAATGACAAGTATGTCTGTGATTCAATTAATTAAAATTTTGCTTTCATTTTGAATTCGCCCTCTCATAAAAATGGTGAGGAACAGCAGGAATTCAGTATATGCTTGCTTTATTGTTCGTTTGTTTTACATCCCACAAAGAATGAAATGGTACCAGCTTTAGGTAAAGTACAACAGCGTTTGACCATTGTAATGGACTGATGCCAATGCAGCGAGTGTTCTTTTACATATATAAAAAATCTCAGCTACCAAAGTATAAATCTTTAAAATAAACAGGATACAGATACAAATCTGATTAAAATGAACCTTTGGAAACCAAGAAGTGGGATCAGGTGTCATGGAGGAGTAAGCATCCCCTGTCGACCAGTCACACACACCGTGAGTCCACAGTCAAATCCAAATGAAATATCTAAGAACAAATCCTCCTCACAACTGGTACAGACGTCTCAACAACCGCCAACGAACACGCAACTAGACATTTTACTTGGTGAAACAAGAGTATTTGCTAAACAAGACAATTATATCGCAGTCTGATTTACACCGTTTCTGGAATAAGCAACTGTATAGTATTGCTGAAATTTCTCCTTAACGGGTATCAGTATCTTGGTTAGGAGTAAAAATAAAGGTTTGGTAGAACATTTGCTAGATTCTGCTATGTACCTCGGCTTATATGGGGTTTAGTGAAGTTTAGGTATCCAATTTAAATATGGTAGCTCAAAATCAGTATCGGTTGTAGGTACATCAAAATAACGTAATACGGACACGTGATTTTTAAGGGTCTCGTCCTTTGAAAGTGGGCTTTGTGTGTATGTATGATTACCAGAATTCGTATTAAACCCTAGTTCTTCTAATAAAGAATTACAGTAATGCTCCTTAAAAATAAAAATTATATTATTTGAGGCTTAGTACATATTTGTCATGTAATCTATCCAGCTCGGTTACCACATCTGAATCACTAAATACAGAGGGATAACGTGTTTTCATAGTTACTCTGAGGATGATCCACTGTTAGACTACATCATAGATGTATTCGTGAATTGCAAGAATTTTGATTTTGTCAGAATTTACTGAAAATGAGTATAAAGGGGTATTTCGATGATATCTTTTAAATGAAAAATAGCAGATCTAGGTAAATTGGTAAGATGAAGTCAATAGTAGATGTTACAGAAAGGTTGTTTGCCTTAGACTGTGATTGGTAAAAATTTTGATATTGTCAGATTTTCATGAAAAATGATACCTGGCGGATGTTATGAAAGTGTCAGTTGCTATGGTAAAAAAATAAAGGCCACTGATTGGTCAAAACATTTTTCTCTTTAAATCATATATTGGCAACGTGCCAAAAGTATTTCTCTAAAAGGGGTATTACTTAGCCGTGTATACTGAAAATTAACATGGGTAGATATCTATTTCTTTTGTTTAAACAACATATTAGAAATTGTATTAATCGATTTCGGCTTTACCATGGTATATTTTCCCAATTTAAGTAGTAATATCCCACGGTCATCCATACATGGAGTTTATATTTCACAAATGATCTGATATGCCAGGGGGTGTTCAACATATGAACATTTCATACACAGATGTAAACTACTCACTGACAAATTATTGACACAGGGATATCTAAAACCGCATTTGATGTCGACGGTCCGCAAATTTTACGGTCGGTATAATGAGCCGGCCTGGCTCAGTCGATAGCGCTCTCGACTCTTGATCATGAGGTTGTGAGTTCGAGTCCAGTCGGCGACAGGTTGGTTTCGGATGGGAAAGTAAAAACCGAGGTCCCGTGTCGCAGTAGTTGTCAGCACGTTAAAGAACCCTCACTGCTCAATGGCCGTAAGTGTCGAGCAAAGGTAAAAAATTGAAGCCCTTCACCGGCATTCGGTGACGTCTCCATATGAGTGAAATATTCTTGAGTGGGACTTTAAACAACAATAAACAAACAAACAAACGGTCGGTATAATTATCTTGTTTGCGATTACTCTGTTTCACTAGGTGAAATGTTGAGTTGCCTTTCCGTTGGCGGTTGATGAGACGTTTGTTCCAATTGTGACGAGGATTCGTTCCTCATGTATTTCATTTGGACTTGACTGTGGATTCACGGCGGTTGTGACCAGTCGACAGGGGATGCTTACTCCTCCATGGCATCTGATCCCACCTCTTGGTTTCCAGCGGGTCTGTGTTTGTCCATTTTTACCGGATTTGTATCTGTGTCCTGGACATCCTAAAGATTTATACTTTGGTATCTGAGATGTTTTATATTAATAATAGAAACCTGTCAGACTAATTTTACACACAAACTTATTGTACCATTGTTCTATATACTGTGTAATGACACAATTTTTGGGAAAAATCAAGAAGATGGGGTACTACTAAGCCGTGTATACGGAAAATTAACAAGGGTAGATATCTATTTCTTTTGCTTAAACAGCATATAACAAATTGTATCAATAAAAGAACTTGTTAAATTAGTAAACTAGAACACATTCTTATTTCATCATTGCACTTTGTAGTCAGTATTGGCACAATTAATTTGGAAAAACAAGGTGGGGGTACTACCAAGCCGTATTTACTGAAATCTAATATTGATAGATATTGATTTCTTGTTGTTATTATACAACATATTTTATGTTGTTTTAATGAAAGAAACCAATTTTGCTCACATTTTTATTTTGTTATACTGGATAGTTGCTTTTATTCGCGGGGGGGAAATTTCGCTATATTCGAGGTCAATGAATATACTACCTTATACTTATGAAGAATCAGGAAGACAGTTCGTAATTAATCCTGCGTGGAATTTAATACCCGTGAATAAGTTCCCTGCAGAAAAACGCGAGATTTTCTCCCCGTGAAATTAAACAAATATACAGTAAATATTTATTTATGCAAGTGAGTCATATTTTCCTCCGCCAAATATATATATATATATATATATATATATATATATATATATTATATATATATATATATATATATATATATATATATATATATATGATACCCTTGATAGGCTATTGTTTTGCTCATTTGAGCTTTGTATGCTATAGACTGTGTTTATTTTGTTTTGTTTTGACAAAACAAACCAGTTTTGTATCAGTCAATGTCCAAAAAGTTAATATGTCAACATTAATGGTGTCAATATGAGTTCCTTTATGTACAGTTTTATAAGGATATTACAAATCAACGTCACATCAATGTAAAAAATTAAATAATATGGAGAGCACCTGCTTTGAATTAGTACATTTTGGGTATATTCAGTGAAAAAAAGAAAGAATTTTAAGGTTTACATACAAATATTCATGAGAATTCCTTAATAGGGGATCATCCTTAAGTTTTCGAATCGAAGATTTTATCAACCATCGTATAGCTCTTAGTCATTCAGACAAAGTGTCTAGTTCCACGTCTTCATGTTTGGCCCATTGTCTGCCATAATCAGAATTTATAACTAATCTGAAATTCTATCGCCAGTTTATCTTACTATCTGAAAACCTGTGAAGGCGAACTTTCTCATGGCGACATCGTACTATCTGAAATCCGGAGAAGGCGAACTTTCGATGGAGAGTATCTTACTCTCCGAAAATCCGTCAAGGGGATAGAAAAAAACTGAAGTGAAACGAATAAAGTCTACCATAAATCAATATTCGGTAACATTTTCACCACCAAGTATGATTAATGGTATGATCTGTTATATTTTATAAGATCGATCTGTGATGGTATGTGGGGATGAAAGGGTTAGGTTATTGATCTTAGGTAAGGAAGCAAAATACCTTTGGGACAAAAATTTGATGCTTCAAAATTAAAATATGGCTATATGAAAAAAAAATAGAGGCTCAGAGGAGATTTCACAATTTATTTATGGTAATTACATCGAGTGAGGCAGGAGAATACATTTAACACGAGTGCGTAGTGTTAAATGTGTACTCTCTTGTCTCGCTCGGTGTAATAACCATGTTATTCATAAACAATTGTCAAATATTGTATTTATTAAATTTTCCAGCCATGTTATTTTACCTGACGTTTTGTAGCTAGGCCGAGATACAGTCTACCCTCTTCGAGTCGTGAAATGTAAACAAACCACTTTACATGCTGGTTGAAATATATCACCTCGATACTAAGACAACAGTATTTGCACCGATGCATTTTTCACACCTACGACGCATTGAACGAATCGGGTTATGCAGAAATGCTTGGGGAATGTTCCGTCATATGCGCAATAAAGAATGGCGCAAAGCTTCCAACGTAGCAGGGGGTTGACTCTTGACATAGACGTCGTTCCATTACATCACAAACATGTTCTAGACGCGATAAATCCGGTGACATCGCAGGCCAGTGTAGCACATTCACGTTTTACTGCTGTAGACAGTCACTAACAACGCGTGTGGTGTTCGGTCGTGCGTTGTCCTGCTACATAATGAAGTTACGTTGGTTGTTGTTAATGAATGGAATGACGTGCTGACATACAATCTCGTCACAGTAGCGATCGCTCTCTACAATCACGTAAGGATGTCCTTCCATGTGTTGTAATTCCAGCCCAGACCAAATCTCGACGCCGTCGGACTTTCGCCCAATCTCTGTTAGTGAAACGATGCCTCCTCCACCACGCTAACCTCGAACACGTCAACGCCAGAGCAGAACAGACGGATAGCGGGACGCCGAGGATGGATGTTGACCTCTTACAATCTGTTCCTTACGGTACGAGGACTTATCCGTCGATGCCCAGGGATGCTTCTAGCTGTCAAAGAAGCCGATTGGAATCGATTACGCAAATGTGACGTCCGTAAATACGTATCTTGCAGACGTAACTTCGCAAGCGGGCGTCCTGGTCGTGGGCGGTCCCGAACGGTGCCAGTTAGCATACATCGTCTCCATAAGACATTTACAGTGTTAATATGAACTCCAACCTGCCTTGTCACATTGCTTTGAGAAATCCCAGCTTCCAGCATCCCAATAGCACGCAAACGATCATTTTCAATCATGTGAGACATCTCTCAATCAAAACTTTATTCCAAAAACCAATGTTTTTTCTATTTCAATACATTGAACTCTATCAATGAATGCAAAAATTCTAATCGATTACTTACCACGTATCGCTTAAGCTCGAAACTCCAGGAAAGCCCCCCCACTTTTTTTGCAAAGATAGACATAGATGTTGAAAATTGGGGCTTAAACCCCAAGACGTTTCTGGCGTGTGTGTGTTTTAAGTCGGTTTAGCCCCCCACTTCTGGCGTGTGTGTGTTTTAAGTTGGTTTAGCCCCCCCCCCCCCACACACTTTCAATTTGCTTCCGACGCCTATGACATGTATTTATAGATCACAGTCAGAGTTGATTTTACGTGCGGCGTGAGAGCCGGCCTGGCTCAGTCGGTCGCGCGCTGGACTCTGGATCGTGAGGTCGTGAGTTCGAGTCCCGCCGGCGACAGGTTGGTTTCCTGTCTTTCGGATGAGACCGTAAAAGCTGTCACAGTAGGTGTTGGCACGTTAAAGAACCCTACTGCTCAATGGCCGTAAGTGCCGAGCATAGTCCAAACTTTGAAGCCCTTCACCGGCATTTGGTGACGTCTCCATATGAGTGAAATATTCTCGAATGGGACGTTAAACAACAATAAACAAACAAACAAACAAACGTGCGGCGTGACTACTCAAAGCCCTTCCCACACGCCGGAGCTACCCCTGTAGCTCCGGAGAGGCTCCTTGTGTTTAACGTGCAACCATGATGTAAGTTGCTACACGTGCTCGCCCCTACGGAGTAGGCTTGAGCGCTGGATTTGGTAGTGGCGTTGGCCGGTTTTGGGTCCTCTTCTCCCACACATTTTTAATGGACAGTCAAAATATTTCCATTGCCTGCATGGAGGTCTCCGGCTTAACCCAAGGAAACAAGCAGAGTCATCAGAGCCTGTGAAATTTTACATACATAGCTTCGGAGGGATCTATACGAGGAGGATAACATTGTGTGTCATATTGGTATATACGATATCCGCAATCTCGTAATAACATTGGGGAGGGAAGGGCTGTAAGGGAATTCATTACTGGCCAATTTTCAATGAATAAAACAAAGTTAAATGTGTAGTCTACACTACTATTATTTTGACTGCTACAGCCCCAAGCCAAAAGTGAGTCAACTAAAATAGTTTTCCCATATCTTACTATGCTCAATCAACTTTTTTGAAAATAACTTATATTCTACATGAAATTTTGTAAACTTCTGCGCATTTGTGTTTGGGATGTGTAAATTTTTTGTAAGTCACACGCAAAGGACATACTGCACTAAAAATGTTGCATCTCAGTTTCAAAGGAGTTTTAAATTGTTATCAAATGATAATGAAAAAAAATACATATGTGAAATTGGACAAAAACTGATGCAGGCATTACCTTGTGGCATGTATTTGAAAAAAAAAGTTAGAAGGCTATGAAAAAGTGGCAATAGTTGACAAACTTTTTGCACGGTTCTGTACACGTATAGCGTTCTCAAGATTATTACAACCTTTAAAGTCACATTCCGAGAAAATTGTTGTAAAATTTGACATTTTCTATATTATAACAGAGACAATATTTAATTCCTCAACAGCTTGCAAACCAAGGTGGAATTGATTCTCTATGTTTGACATTTTCTATAGAGATCCACCCCTAAAATATAATAAATCGTCGTATTGATGCTGCGATTATGTGACTGAAAATTGAATTTGTTCGGTGTAAACCACAATTTTGATAAAGAAACTTGTATATACGACGAAAGTATAAATATACATACAATATTAACAGTAAGTGCGTAATTTTTTTTATTTATGAACATTACTACCCGGAATATGGCAAAATTAACAGTAACCGTAAAGAATATGGGCAAAATTAACACTAAGTGGGTAAAGTTTTTTTTTATTTATGAACATTACTACCCGGAATATGACAAAATTTACATTAAGTGTGTAAAGTTTTTTTTTATTTATGAACATTACTACCTGGAATATGACAAAATTAACACTAAGTGCGTAATTTTTTTTAATTTATGAACATTACTACCCGGAATATGGTAAAATTAACAGTAAGTGCGTAAAGTTTTTTTTTTATTTATGAACATTACTACCCGGAATATGGCAAAATTAACATTTAGTGCGTAAAGTTTTTTTTATGAACATTACTACCCGGAATATGGCAAAATTAACATTTAGTGCGTAAAGTTTTTTTTTATTTATGAACATTACTACCCGGAATATGGCAAAATTAACAGTTAGTGCGTAAAGTTTTTTTTATTTATGAACATTACTACCCGGAATATGGTAAAATTAACACTAAGTGCGTAAAGTTTTTTTTTATTTATGAACATTACTACCCGGAATATGGTAAAATTAAAAGTAAGTGCGTAAAGTTATTTTTTATTTATGAACATTACTACCCGGAATATGGTAAAATTAACAGTAACATTACTACCCGGAATATGGCAAAATTAACAGTAAGTGGGTAAAGTTATTTTTTATTTATGAACATTACTACCCGGAATATGGCTTTTAGTATTGAACACAACCTTCCAGAAATGTCTCACACATCGATCACATTTAGAAGTGCAATAAAACCGGAAGGCCAACGTTAACATAATTAATATGTTTGCTTCCTGTTATGATTATTTTGTGTTTTATTATCTCTCAGAAAATGGCCGGGGTCCGACTAGAAATTTATCTACTCTATCATTTTTAACAAGTGCATACAATTTTAAATTCCAATGAAATAAAACATTTTGAATATTTTCTTTCAAATTCGACGCCAATAAAATGTTTGAAATACAGGCCGAATTTCAGGTCGGTCAGGTAACCAAAACACGCATATTTCATGTTGGCCTAAATAAATGGTCACTGCGGTTTCCAAACATGAGGTCAGTAAAACATTTTTGGTCGGTATAAAGTCTTGTTTGCGACTAATCTGTTTCACTAAGTGAAATGTTGAGTTACCTGTTCGATGGCCTTTGTTAAGACGTCTGTACCAATTATGACGAGAGTTCGTTCCTCACGTATTTCATTTTAATTTGACTGTGGACTTAGGGTGGGTGTGACCAGTCGACAGGGGATGCTTACTCCTCCATGGCACCTGATCCCATCTCTTGATTTCAAGAAGTCCGAGTTTGTCCATTTGTTATCAAGTGCAATACATTTTTAAGCTTAAAAATATTTTTATTTTCAAAATTAATGGCTACAGGTGTAACTAGCCATTCCAGCAAGACTTTCCTACGCTATAAGCGTTTCCTGTTGTTTGAGAACAGCTATCTCCAGTTTAAGTTTTTCATTTTATAGTATTTTTTAATGTCAACCAAAGCGCCCTCCTTTTTCAGGACCTCGAACTGGATTGGATGTACACCTTTGGTTGATCGTTTACAGACACTGAAAGGAAATATTCTTTTTGTTTTAATTCAATTGTCATGTTGAAAATTTTGTATATATACTCACCCAGTAAATTCAAAATTTCCAACATGACGCATTCACTAAATGATTTTACAGTTTATTCATAAATGTGTGTCGGTATTTTTGTTGTTAATGTGCGAATGTGCAATAAATTGTGCCTATATTTGTTATCTACATGTGTACAGTACTGTTAGAGATGGAAATGTTATTTACAGTAACATTAAGGGTACCGGTACAGTAATTATAAGAAATAAGACGCTTTCAGTATGTAGACAATACTGATAGAAAAACAAGTGTGTAAAACATCTAGATATGTTTTCATCTTTGACAGCGATCTATTTTAACGATTTAATACAAGTGAACACCAGACATTTTTCAAATTTATCTTATTTTTCATCCATCTTTGTATCTTTGAAATATGCTTAAAAAGTATTATGTAATTTGACTTCATACTAGGATATTTATTTGAGTTCATCTCCGAGACTTCTGCCAAGATGGCGGAAAAAAGAGGGCTCCGTACCTGACGTGCTCTCACAGAACTCAACATTTTCATCGCCTTTTTCATTTGCATCCGCTGGTTTGTTGTATGGAATAATGAAATAGATTTCCATTAATATTGTCAGCTTTATTTTACTATAAACTGGACAGAGCTTGAAAACATGCACGTTTATGTGACATTTGAAAAAAATATATTATTTGTAATTTAGATAACTGTAAAAAAAATAATAATGGAAAGATAAAAAGCGAAAGAAATATTTGCTAAAAAACAATTCGCCATTCAAATATTCTTCTGTGGCAAATGTAAGACAATGTAATGATTACGTGTAAACAGTTTCATGATCATATGTCGTCGTTTATATGCTGATCCCGTACACAAAGAATGTTTTTATCACAAGAAAAATACTAGCTGAAGACATATATTTATGTGTTTTTCAAATTTACGATTTCTAAATTATGGGGACTTAATGTCTTATGATATTAGCTAAATGAAATCAAATTTCATTTAATTCCTTTTTATGTAGCACGTTATCATAACACATCTACCTTTAACAAAATATTTTATTTAATTCTGGTAAGGGCGGATCCAATGTAAACGCACTTTGTTCGCAGAAATAGCATTAAATAGGGTTAAGTTTAATTCCAGGTTCCAGATTCCGGGTCCTCGGCATTAATTATAATACGGGAAATGGATTTACTTCACGTGATAATCCTCTTATAATTATTTTTATGTACTTATTTAATTTCTCTATAGATCCTTTAGCGTTGGCAAAATGATAGAGATACCCGCAAAAACATAGACGTCGTTATAGTAACTGATTGTTTCTTGACGTTATTTTCCGGGGATCTGCATCATTTTGCCAACCAGAAGACTGGCAAAGACACAGGACCGCAGTTACTGCTAAAGGGTCTATTATTTTCATGTACATGTGTTAAATTTGTTAATTTACAGAAATTGACTCAACACCTTTCAAACTTATAATAGATCTATTATTTACAAACTAGTGTCCTAACTCTCATAAATACTTTAGTCAAATTTCAATTCCTCAGTTCAGAAATCAGACACACTACTGATTTCACCGACAAATCCAACTTGATCACTTATCCGGCTTGCATTCTATTTTCATCCGGGACATATTACTTTTTATTCAATATTTTGGACTTATTTATTGTTATTCACTATTTCAGACTATTTACTTTTGATTGTTATATCTCTGTGATTTACTGTTCGTCGTTGCAGCTTGATTAAATACTGATTAACTTATACAGTGTTCTTTCTGCAGTTGTATTTTAGTGGACCACATGGAATACGACACCCTCTTACTATTTACTGCCCACAGCGTCACACACACCAACTCTTCTTCTCGCCAACATTCCCTCATCCGTTCATAACAACGCAACAGCAAATACGACTCCAGCGACAATATCAACGACACGTCATCGTCACATACGACACGGTAAAATCCCAAAACAAAACCTTGCTGTGATAATATTTAAAAATTGGTATTCTTTGATATCAAAAAATTGATTGATTGAAAATCAATTTATTAATATTATAACAGAGACAATAATTAATTCCTCAACAGCTTGCAAACCAAGGTGGAATTGATTCTCTATGTTTTAATATTATAAGATTCTGATTTTTAAATATACGGAAATAAGCAATAAATTCCCCAACGTCTTGCTGAAACATTTGCTATATTTAGTAGTGGGGAATGCATGAACTGAGAAATATTGTCTTCGCTGCTATTCGGTAACTCTAATAACCCCATAGTAAGTTTTTATTACATGACCACCCATTAAGGAACCCATTCTCATCGGAACATTACCTTTTGAATTATTACTATGTTAAGCCCCGTTCAAACGATCAAAGATTTCTTGTACATATTTTCTTGGTCAAAGTTTTTGACGCAAACTTTGATCATGTGAACGGTCAAAGAAAACTTTGATCAAAGTCCATAAGAGAACTTTGACGGACTTTGATGGAATTCAGCCAATCAAAGCAGACATTCAATATGACGTAATTAATGTTTACATGTTACAAACACATGGCTCCCGCATTTTCTTGTACAAGTCGCTAAAAATATTGATAGTGTGAACGGGTGACTTCATCAAAGAAAACTATGATCAAGTTTTCTTTGACAGACTTTGACAACGAAAACTTTGTTCGTGTGAACGGGTTTTATTACCATTCATGATTTGGTAGCAAAACACAATCAAAAGCCGCTTGTGTCACAAATGTAATGTAAACTTGCATGCAAAAAGGATAATATACACGTAAAAGTATGGTTTTTGCATGCAAAGTCATTTGTAATTGCTTGCTTCTTTCTCAGTGGCGCAGTTTTATTACTAATGGAATAAACTAATTCATTTCATCATGTAACTTTTTTTACAGTATTTCAGTGAAAAATGAATGCAAATACCAAAATTTGGAGATTGATTAACGCATCCAAATATTTACTTAAATATCCTTTGTCCATAACAAAACTTCATCACTTTTGATGCACAAGATCTCGGGCAGGCAATTTAAGCAATGGATGCTTTGGAAATAGAGGCACTTTTTTCATGAAGGGAAAATAGATTATGCATTCAGCTTTTGTAGCACATTTTCATCACCTACATTCAACATGTCTGACGGAAAAAGACCACAGGTTGAATTATCTGCCTCTGTTTAGGCGTGGCTTAAATCTATGCTGACTAGAAGTTGCTTTTTGAATAGTGTTGTACGCCACACTCAACAATTTTCCAGTCCTATGGTGGTGGATCACAGAGCCCAGTCACAATGTTATCAAAGGCCGTTTGGATCACAAATGGAATGAACTTACGCAGTAGTATATGTCCCATACTTCAGCTCATTTTTGACAGCAACCACCTGGCCTACCACTAATTCCATGTTTTCACAAGTTCTTGCTTTTGTCCATGTTCTTGCTTTACAGGGTTAAGTGCAATCACAAGAGGGATTCTATTTTGTAAGGTTAAGCGCAGCCACGAAAGTCTCTAACTTTACCAGTTTAAACGCAACCACTTAAAGTTTATACATTACTAGGTTAAATGCAATCACGAAAAATTTGAGAGATTTCTTAATTGAATGGACATCAATAATAAAATATGATTGAGGGAGATGAGTTATAAATAGTAAGAAAAATAAAAATAATAAAAATTTTGAAAATATAATTTAAAAGAAAATATTCACATATTAAAATGAGCTCAAAATCAATATTGAAAGATACCACTTTTAAAAAATTATTCGATAAAAATTTATTGGATTTTAACGCTTGGAAAAAAAACCTGAACCAAGGAGATGGTCCATAAAGAGTTTTTGTAAAAAGAGAAGTAGATAAAAGAAGAGGATATAGTTTTGATAAAATTAATGAAAAAATATACTTTTAAAAAATTATTCGATAAAAATTTATTGGATTTAAACGCTTGGAAAAACACCTGAACCAAGGAGATGGTCCATAAAGAGTTTTGCTTAAAAAGAGAAGTAGATAAAAAGAAGAGATATCGTTTTGATAAAATTAATGAAAAATATAATGAAAAGTTTACAACTTTTTTTGATGATTATAAGGTTGTCATATTGAACTCAAGAAATATTATGAGTATAGACGCTTTATTTTTAAATCTCGTTAACTCGGTAATAAACGATAGAAATTTACAAAACCGGTGTGATATAAATACGTATTATCATTAATCACCCAAAATTTAGCAACCCCGTTTAGTATAAAATTTCTTACTATTTCAAATGATTTATCAGAATGATTTATTCGAAGCATATTGTCCAAATTTATAGAATATCAAGAGGTTCCTTTAAATGAGGTAGAAATAACAGTTCATTCTCTTAAAAAATGCCAAGAGGTGGTGAAGGGAGACCCAAAAAACCGGTAACAAATAAGACTTCGTCCTCGAAAAGAAGTATCATTACGATTAAAAACGATGATTACCATGTGGCCTGGCAAGAGCCATATGTGACGGCGGTGCCAACAAACATAAAGATAAATGGTCATTCCCAGATTAAAAAATGGTTTTAATGCTTCTAGAAGATTACAAACAATAGAAGCTAAAAAACTTCACGACGAAGCGAACGTGCCCATCCGTGAGCACGGCTGTACCTTAGAAAGACGTAAAAAACGTTTGCCGATCACTAGGTGTGCAGATCAACATAGTAGGGACGGTGAACAGTTTAATAAGATAGTCTATACGGCCGAAGGAAGTGACGACGCTATTTATCTTTACAAAAATAAAAATCACTTCGACGTGATTACGAACTATGACGGAGGTTTTTTTAAGTAAAAATTATTATTGTCACGTTTTGTAAAAAATCGTACGATAAACGAGATTGTCATTAAATGTTCCAAAAAGTGTTTATCGTGTTTTAGCAGTACTTGCTTTCAAATAGGCACAGAAATAGTGTGTAACGATTGCAATAGAAAAATGTTAAAGGCGAAAAATGTTTTGACGAACATAAACGTGTTAGAGGAATGAAGAAGGAAAAACCAGATACAGTTTGTTCCACTGTTCATAAATGTTTAAACTGCGAACTGGACCGGACGATTACAAACAATTTTAATGACCATATATTGCGGTTATTTTTCAAACTGTTTTAATTGTAACCTTTATTGTGACATGACTAAACACGAGTGTGTTTCATGTTTTAAATAAACAATGTAAAGTGGAAAATGTAAAACACGGTATAATTGTGATTCTACTAACATTATTTGGAAAAAATGTTATAGTTGTAAAACACAAACCGAAAATTATTATTTTTATGACATAGAAGCCATGCAAGGACACCGGTGTACACATACCGAATTTTAATCGTGTGTCAAGACTTTAAAGGGCATCAATTATGAATTTTCTAACATAGACATTTTTGTAAGTTTATTTTAGATAAAGAAAAATGTACGTTCATAGCTCATAATGCAAAAGCATACGATTCACAATTTTTACTTAAATATTACGTGGAGCATAAATTATACCCCCGATTTGTATCTTATAATGGTACAAAAATAATGTATATGAAATTAAAAAAATTAAGGTTTATTGACTCTATAAATTTTGTTCAATCTGCTCTGTCCGAGTTTCCAAGAACTTTTTGGATTAGACGAATTAAAGAAGGGTTATTTTCCACATTTCTTTAATAAACCGTGTAATTCAAAATTACGTGGGATCGTTACCGGAGTAAAAAAACACTATGGTTACGATTATATGAGCGTTAAAAAGAGAAAAAGAATTTTTAAAATGGTAACGATAGTCGTAAAAATTGACGTATTTGATTTCCAGAAAGAATTGAAGGAGTACTGTATTTCCGACGTCGATATATTACGACGGTCCATGTTGAAATTCAGGAAAGACTTTATCGAGTTGGAAAACATAGATCCGTTGCAGTATAATAACTATAGCCTCGGTATGTATGCTATTTATAGAAGCAATTACATGCCCGAAAAATACGATAGCAGTTCTATTAAAGATATCGAACGGTCACGAAATGTACAGCGCGAAATCCGTTTCTTGGTTGGATCACGTGGCAGATAAAGATTCCGTCTCTATTCGACACGCTTTGAACGGTGGTGAAGTTAATTTACCCGACATCGGTAAAGTCGACGGGTATTGCGAAGCCACGAAAGACGGTCTACGAATTTCAAGGGTGTTTTTGGCACGAGGGTGTGAAAAGTGTTTACTCGCGAGACACCATAAATAATAAGAATCAAATAGATATGGAAACGCTTAGAAAACGAACCTCCGAGAAAAACAGGAAGATAAAGCATGCCGGTTTTAATTTAATAGAGGTTTGGGAATGCGACATAAAAGATATAAAAATTAAAGATATTGTAACTCCGTTAAATCCCCGAATGCCTTTTTCGGTGGGTTAGAACAAACGTAACAAAAATTAATATATAATTTTCAAAGGAAAAGAAAAAAAGGAAGATACGTAGATTTTGTTAGTTTATATCCGACGGTTCAGTTCTATAAAGAATATCCAATAGGTCATCCCTATTAAGATATTTTTAATCCCGAAAGCGTCGATCTAGGTTGGTTAGGGTTCGTCAAATGTAAAGTATTTCCTCCTAGAAATTTATACCACACCCTGATTTTTAACCCGTAAAAATTAAATGCGGAAACGCTAAAAAACTTTTATTTCCTCTGTCAAAAAATGTGCTGAACTAAAAATTAAGGAATGCACACATAATGATGAGGAACGATCTTTTATGGGTACATGGTGTACTCCGGAATTATTTAAGGCTTTAGATAAAGGGTATAAGATAGATAAAATTTACGAAGTTTGGGATTTTAAACGTACGACGGATCTTTTTAAAAAATACGTCAAGAAATTTATGAAGATCAAGATGGAAAGCTCTAAAATAAACGTTGTGGTCCAGATACAAATCTACGAATCTGAAGAACATTATAAAAAGAATAGTTAAAGAAAGATTAGGTATAGAACTAGGTAAAAATAGATATTTAATGCCGGTATGAGAGCTATATCTAAGTTATGCCTTAATTCTCTTTGGGGTAAATTTGGTCAGAGAGTTAATATGAAAAGGAACGATACGTGATAGAAACCGGAAGATTTTTACACAAAATATTATTGAACGATAAAATAGATAAACCTTAATACAGTTCATAAAATGATGATTTGGTTCAAATGACTTACGATTTAAAAGATCAGTTCGTAGACAAATGTGAAAATATTAATATTTTCATAGCTTGTTACACCACAAGTCTGGGCAAGGTTAATGTTATACGATGTTTTTTAGACGTGTTAGGCGATAGAGTTTTAGGATATGATACTGACAGTGCTTGGTAACTAGAGACGGTATAAAGTAAAAACCGGAGGGACGGTCTAGGCGAAACCGATGAATTAGAGGGAGATTATATAGAAGAATGGGTTGCAACGGGCCCAAAGTCTTACGGTTACAGGACCCATGAAAATAAAACCGTTTGTAAAGTCAAAGGGTTTTCTCTTAATTAACGAAATTCTCTTTACATAAACCAAGATACTATGATCAGACATCGTAAAAGAAAAGAAAAAACGTATTACAATAGTCAAAGAAAACGCCATTCGTTAGAAGGAAACACAAAAATCAAACAACTAGAAAATAAATACCAAGAAAAAGATTTTACGTTATGTTACGATAAAAGAATTATCGTGAATAATTACAATACATTATACGGTAATGTTCTGACGAAATTCTTTTGCGGTGCGGGGTTCTTTTAGATAATAAACATCTATACCTGTTGCATTCTAAATTGTCTATCTACTTTCGTGTTTGTCGACACTCCAGTATAGGAATGCCACCTTCTAATTCACCGGGTTGATATAGATATCTTACTTTAGAAAAAGGGGAAATGGACGGGTTGATGCACAGGTTTTATCAGATATCCGGGAGATTTTGTTTCTCTCGTTGACGACTTCCGACAACCGTTTCACCCATTCTCTGTTTCTGTCTTTGGTTTTCATCTCTTGATCGATTGATAGCTAAACAACTTTTTCACCCAACGTTCTATTTAAATCGTTCAAACGATGGCTTGGTCGCGATGAAGGTCGACTCTTCCCCTTCTTATAACCCCATGTTTAATCATTGTTTGGAGACGGCACCCATGAAATTCGCGACCCGGATCGACTTGTAGTAATTTTGGAAACGATAATGCCTTTTGTAAATTTTTTCTAAAGCGTCGGCTATACTATTTTTAGTTCTCAAAGGTTCTGCTTCTTTGTATCTAGTACCAACGTCATAATGTTAATGCGTATTTATACGTTTTCCCTCCACCTTATCGTGTGGGGTAAAAACCAATAGATCTGCTTGATGAATGTCATTTTTTTCCACGCGTTCGAATTTAGGTCTCACGATTTTCTTGGGGGCAGGTAAATAAATTTGCCACACGTCTTGTTTTTTCCAGGAAATCAAACGCCTCCTTTTCGCTGACTTTAGCCGCTTTTGGCTAATTTACCGATTGCAGTTTTTCCTTTCCAATAATTTTTATTATAAAATTTTTTCCTGAAAAATGCGAACGTATTTTTTTAACTCCGTAGAATACTAATCCAGTTCCCAAGATCACGAATAAAAATCTTTTTGTTTTTCTGAAGGCTGATAAAAATCGCTTAATTTTAGGTTCTCTTAGATATTTTTTCTTCTCCCCATAATTTGTGAGTATAAAAGACATGGCTTTGTCTACTTCTTTATAGTATATAGTGCATGTCCTTCTTTTTTCAAACCTCTCGTTTAAAAAAAATCTAATCTTTTTTTATGCGTTCTCGGGAACCACGAGTCCTCTGGCTTTAGTTTAATTTTTCCCATCGCCTCGTCGTGTCTTTTTTGTTCTTTCGTGATCTGAAAAATAAAAATTGTGGAAACCGAAAATGCTAAAGCGTTAACATAATGCACCTCCGATCATCTCGCTATATTTTTGTTTTTTTTTTTTTTTTTTTTTTTTTTTTTTTTTTTTTTTTTTTTTTTGTTGTTTTTTTTTTTTTTTTTTTGTTGTTTTTTTTTGTTTTTTTTTTTTTTTTTTTTGCCTGCATTTATTTTATTTCATGATATCCGCGGGAATGATTCCTCTTGTAACTAGCATGTCCTTGGATGTAATTAGCTAAAGCAAATTCTACTAAAAACATTCAAAATCTTTAGGATCGAATTCCATTTTTGGAGTCTAATTTGGGCATATCCCTATCGCAATTCCTGTTATTAAGGCATGATAGACAGTATTGACTAATTCTTTTTCACTCATCTTTTTTTAATAAGAAATAAAAATTATTTATAACATTTCGTGGCGGATTGGGTTTTGGTGGTGAAATAACTTTGGGTTTTTGGTGGTGGTGTTTCTGTTTTTTTCATATATATCAGCAATCCCAAGAATTGTGAATCCCCGCCTGCTATCCATTTCCATCATTGCTTTTATCATTGCTTAATTGCTATTTAGCATTGCTATTCTGGCTATTAAACATTGCTATAATTGCTATTAGCATTGCTATTCTGGCTATTAGCATTGCTATTCTGGCTCTTTAGCATTGCTATATCATTGCTATTTTGGCTATTCCACCGGGGTCGTTGAGCACCCTTCTTCCCCGCTTCCTGTCGTTTCGGGTTCTGGTTTGTTTTCTCCATTATTAATTCCACTGGATTCATCTTGTTTTTCTATAGAGTCAGATTTTTTAAATCCTAATGTGGCGGACTAGAAATAGTGGCTATATACTTAACGGAGCTAAATAAGCTCCACTATAGCATTATCTATGAAAGGATCCTCGTTTAATTCCTCTATAAATTTAGGTTCATCTTTGAGATCAAAAAATTGTTTAAGTCCTTGAGAATATAGATAGATGAGAGAATTTCCTATAGATTTAGTCATACGCATGCCGAGTCTAGAATTTAATAAACGATTTAAATTTTCTACTTCTTTTTCTTTCATCTTTTCAAAATCGGAAGTAGAGATTTCTTTTCCCAAAAAATGGACAGATCTTCCAGCACCTATTATGGCAGATAATCTCTCTTTAGTAGATATGTCGGTGACGGGCATATTTTTCATTAATATTTCTTCTTCGTTCATGTTTTTATAAAGATCGTAAAAGTTTTCTTATAACTCTTTCAGTTCTGTTTATAACGTTCCAATCTCAAAATATATAAACTTGCGAATAATACGAGTAAAAATCCATAAAAATTATGAATCCCAATTAAAACGAAAATAATTATTTCGGTGAAACGTTTCATTTTTTATTACTTTACAAAGGTATTTAAAAAACTTTTTTTATATAGAAAGAAATGACGTCGAGTTTACAAAATCTTTGCGTCCGTAAAATATATGAGAATAATGCCGATTATACTAAGGAAAAGATTGTCATATCTAAAGGATATGATAAAATTTATAAATAAAAAACAAAAAATATGAATTATTTTAAAAATTTTCGGTAGAAAGAAATAATGTTGAGTTTACAAAATATTTGTGTTCGTAAAATATATAGAAATAATAAGATTTGTTCTAATAAAAAGATTATTATACCTAAAGAATATGAAAAAATTTATTATACGTATTTAACCGATCATTATGAATTTTATTATCATAATTTAAAAACTGATTATCCATTTATAGATGAAAGAAAATATATTGAATATCCTCATCCGGATGATGAAGAACGATTCGATTCTTATGGTAATAAACGGGACGATGAAGAATATATTACTAATCAGGATGACTATTCGTACTATCCTTATGGTACTACTCATGACGATAATGATTACGAATCCAGAGATATGAAAGACGATGTTTTTACTGGTATAGATAAGCAGTGGATTACCATAAATCATGCGTATTATCGTTTGGCTATGAATTACTTTAGTTATTTACCTATTTATAATTTTAGTAAGTTATTTTATTATTATCTTGAAGAAATGAGAGATAAAAAATCTATTGGTTATCCTAAGTATTATCATTGGAGTGTTTATTCACGTTTTGATTGGAGGAATGTAGTTTACTGGATTCGATATTATAGAAAAGAAGAATATCAGATGCGGAAAGATTATGCTAAGCATTATTATTGGTGTATTTATAATAAAGAAGCTGATGTGAAAGAGGAGTGGGATGTAACAACGGAGTGGGGTAATAAATGTGGTTGGCTTTATTATAATCGTAAATTAAATAAAAACGAAGAATGGGATAATGGAGTTAGTTGGAAAAAAAGATTATTTTTTAATAATCCTCAAGAGGATCCTTATTGTTTTAATAGAAATTTTGATAAATGGATTGATTATAATCGTAAAATATATAGAGAATCTTGTAAATCAGAATCAGAGGCTTGGAATCCTAAAGTTAATTGGTCTAATAAAAAATATTGGTTTTTATATAAAAAAAGGATGGAGTGTTATGGTTATATTTGGCGTAGGGGTGATTATAATCCTGATGTTGATTGGGAGTTATCTTATACATATACATTGTAGGTAGAATAAATAAAATATTGTTTTCTAAGATTTTTTAAACAATGACTGTTTAAAAAATCAGCAATATTCTATTTTTAGCGAGATGTTGATTTGGTTACGAGGTCTTGTAGTTGTTTGCGTAAATTCTCCACTTCTTCCGATGAACATTTTTTTTAAATTTTCTTTAGAATATTTTTTTTCTTTCATGTCTCGATAATTTAGTTAAATTCGTGTGATACTATGGCCATTTCTTCTTCTGAAATATTTTTCATCTTCTAATGCACGACTTACTAGAATCTGAAATAGAATTGAGTTTACTTTTCCGCTAATTTAACTATTCTAGAGTGTTTTTCAGAGTTTTTTAAATAATAATTTTCTTATTCCTTTCATGCTTAAACCCACGGAACCTACAATTAATGCCATAATGAAGAGGTAATCCTGCTATGGGAACTAAAAATCCTACCCCCACCAACGACTATCTTCCAGTAATTAAAAGTTCCATCAACACCTTCGGCAGTGTTTCATGATTCTTTTTATATTTTTTTCTAATACTTTTACGTGTTTCTATTTCTCTACGAAACGTCTGTTCTATTTCGCTAATTCTCTTTTTAAGCGATATTGTTGAGAATCCTCATTTTAGGGAAGGATATATTTCTTTTTTACTCATCTTTTTTTAAATAAAACAAAATTATTTATAAGTTTAATACCACGACTTCCCTTTTATCGTTCCGGCTTTCGATCCCTTATTTACACCAAATTTTAAAATATCTCCAGATTTCACGGGTAGCGGAGGATTTTATTTTAGCGTGACTATTTTTCCAGTTTTTTTGTTTGATAGGTCTTGTGTTCTACGTCATTCACGATTAGAGTCACGCTCATTCTCCCCAAAAATCCAATACGAAATATGTGTCCGTCGAATAACATCGATTCCCAAAGAAGGCTTGATTTTTCCGTTTTTATTTATATCAAATTGGAACATATTTCATGATTGCGAAACGATTTTAGTTATTCGCTGACTTCCTCTTTGATGTTTTCTAAGAGTTCCGCCGCCAATTCTTCTCTTCTTTTTCCAAATCTTCGTAATAGAATCCCGACATAGACATTTTATTAATATCAGATTTTCTTAAACTCTAAGAGAACGTGAACGGGATATCATGATTTATCGATGTGATTGCTGCCATCTTCATGGGTCGTTCGATTTCTTTTTTTGTACAATTCAGAATTTTTTTGACGTTGGACACGATAGAGAAAGGCGCTACATCGTTAGAACTTCGTCTTTAAAAGTATTCCTTCGGCAAGTACGTTTAAATGAATATTGATAAGTTTCCACCGGTTGCAGGTTGATGCTATTGCTCGTGTAGATGGACCCGACCAAGAAGCACATTCTGCACGACCGATACCCCTTGCGAAGTTCCGGTGAAATTTCCACCCTCATATCACTACAATCAATTCTTAATCTCATGGTGGTCTTGTCCAGAGAACACCTTCTGGAAGTATCTTCCTTGCGAGAATTCGTCGTATGTCGGTAAATGTATATGACCCTGCGTGTGCACGACTTGGACTTTCGGTTTTTCGCTACGTCTGTAAATTTTTATTTCAACGTCTCTTTCTTTATGTTGTGCAGACCGTTCCAGAAAACGAAGGGACTTGACCCTACACACCATTCATCTTTTCGTGTTATCTATATATCGAGATAGTTTTACGGGTTTTCCTATTTCTGTAACGAGATGAAACATGTTATTTTTATAACTATTTTATTTTTTAAATAAAAGATGAATGTTTTACGAATACCGGAGGGATTTGGATTTGTCGTCTTTCGACATTTACGTTAATACGACTAAAAAGTTTCACGCTTTGTACTCCTAAATATTATGGCCATGTTGAAGCAGTTGGTTATCAACAGTCCAATAGAAGGATTCTGGCAGAAGAACCAGGTTAAATTTTGCAGTGTGGTGTGCTACTAACTGGATTGTGGTGTGACTTTAGAAATGGGTAAAGACAAATTATCTAAATCATTCTTTCAATTTCACATTTACTATCAAATCAGAAGGGATTTTAAAGGAAATTGATTTCAAAACCATTACACAAACACTGTAGATCTTTTCAGCATATGAAAGAATTTGTCGTGAATTTGGTGTGTCTGTTTAATTACAGATTGGAAAATCAAGGGAACTATTTTTGGAAAGTATAATACAAAAATGGTCCACGTTCATCATGAATCGCTCAGAAGGGATTCACACTTCCGGGTTTAGCTAGATTAGACGCATCCATATCGTTTTTTTTTTTTTTTTGTTTTTGCTTGGGCAATTTTAGGTGCTCAAGGTCAAACTAGATCCCTCAATTTGTGGGACGGTGGTGCTTACTTCATTAGATGCGCAAAAACAGTTTTTAGTTAATGTTGAAGATGCAATTAATAGACCAGAATTTTCTAGATTTACCCGCCGATATTTCGCGTTACGAAAATTGGTCTAAGATATGCAAAAATTCCAAACTCGACTTTGTCATTCATCCGGGGCTTTTTATATGCTAGCAAGCAATATGGAGCTAAAAATTAGGATAAAAATATAGTTAATTATAATAAAAAAAACGAAATATTAATTGCACCAGAAAATTACAAACCCAGGAACAAATATCAACCTTAATGCAAAAACATGTCACTCCTAAAACAGATCAAACCATTATCTCCTAAAAACAGATCAAATCGTCATCTCCTAAACAAACTGCAAGACGATCATGAAAGTCAAAAGACTGCTATTTTTTGCTCTATCATTATTTTCTTTTCTTCTCTTTTGTCGAGCTTAGTTAACAACCAACTAACAACAATCATGCCAACACACCCACAAATTTTCTCCCAGCCACATTGCCGTTTTTCCGAGTGTAGACAAGATCCAGGAAACAATGGCACCTAAATTCCTGGTAAAGCTTCTCCAAATTTAGTCGCTAATCTCGCGAGTAAATTTCCCAACTGCGTCTAATTGTTTTTTGAACCATTCTTGTATATCCTCCTTTCGAAGGAGGTGTTGGCGGAGGAGAAGGTTACTAAACCGTTGTCGTTCCCGGAAGTAATAATTCCACCAAGAAACCCACGGTCATGGCCTATTGCGGTTAAAATTCACTAAAAAATAGTGATTCCTTGTTCTCTAAATAAATTCGCGATTCTTTCTCTCAAAGAAATATTCTCATCTAACAATCCCATTATCGTTTTTCTTTAATAGTAGTAATTTGAGATCTTAATTTTCCTTTTAAAATATCTATGGTTTCGTTCCACCCCTTCTAATTGTTCTCTAGCCTTAGAAATTTCTCTCTCTATGCGTTCTTTATCGTCGGGATTATTTTCTAAATCTTCTTTCCATTCAGATAACACGCGTTCTAATTCGCACTTTTTTGGCTTCTTGAATGCTGAACCGCGAATAGTGTTCTAAACTCTTATCTAACCCCAACAATTCTCTCATGGGTAATATCCTCAGCATCTTCTTTAATTATACCCCGTGTAGATTTTCCAAACTATTTTAAATAAACTATCTATCCCTCCCTCCCAGGAGTGTTTTTTAGTTCTGTATTCGTCTCCGTTTTTTTAAACATCCATTTCTATTTTCTTCTGTCTTTTTGGAATTAAGAATTTTTTCTACATTTCTAGTTTTTCTTCATTAACGACTCTTAGCATTTTTCGTATAAGAAAGTTGTTCGTATAATCCCAAGTCTCTAACGAATTGAGTACCACCTCCCGGTCTCGCTTTTAATGTATCTGCTTTTACAAATATATTGGATCACGTTTAATCGTTTAATAAAATCTTTTTGTCACGCCAAATTGCATATATAAATAAACCCTCTTTTATCGGCTGTAAAAGCTACTTTTTCATTCGGGTTAGCGCCCGTATCTTCTAATCCATTATAGGTTTAATCTTCTCAGCATCCAGACGTCCTTGTTGATCTGGTGTGTGGTTCTAATATAGGTGATGAGAGCTCTATTTATATCATCTATCTGTGGTTGTGGAAATTGGCTCAAAACCCATAAATTTACCATCTAATAAACGATGTCTCTTGATCCATCATCATTTGTTATATCATCATCGTTAAACTTTTACATCATCTAACTCGTAAGGTTCTGCTGTCCTGGTCTGCCATTTTGATAAACGCTTTAAATTTTTTATTACATAATAAAAAAAGATGATGAAATTACGGAAGCATTCTAAATCCCGAAAAGGAAATTACGTACTCCATTCGGTGTAAAAGGTATTAGACAACAAACAGTTACAGTTTTCTCAATAATCCTTCTAATATTGAAGAAAAAACCAAACGTTGACGGTTCGCTCTTTCCAAATTTAAGCGATAAATGATGTCATCGTTCCAAGAAGTGCGAGATTATATTATGCTTTGATATGGAAAGCGCTGTTTTTAAAGGTGGTGATCTCACTAAAACAGGTGTTTATAATAATCTGGGGCGTAACATAGTTAAAAAAATAGAGGTTAAAGATTTCGGGACACCAAAACCGTTCAAACAATTGACGGATGCCGATAATAAATTCTTTATCTAATAATGATCTTTGGAAAATAAGAACGGACGTAATATGGTCTATCAGGGAATACAGACTAACGATCTAAATATAGTAAGAGCAAAAAACCACCACCTATTCATTACCTCTAAACCACAAACGAACACTACGAAATTATTGGGGGGCAGCATCAGGAATCGTTTTTGCATTCCCTTAGATTTCGAAATCTTGGAGACGAGGTGGTGGGCGAGTGAACCATTTTTCAAGCAGGGATTACAAGATTAGACTGGAATACATGCTAACATTAATGATGCCAAACACGTCGCTTGGGACAGATCCCGACGATGCGGATAAAGAGATAAGTTATAAAGGCCACCAAACATCGCTTTGGAATTCGAAAAAAATTACCGACGCCACTCTAGCTCGTAGTATCAAACAAAGATATAATGGGGATCATGCTTATTACTTCAATCAAATATTAAGATATCGCAAAAACAACTATGAGTAAATCAGATAGCATCCTCAATTATCAAATTAACACCCCAGCGCGATCTCTCTCTGGTATTCTGTTTCTATTCAAAGATATTTCTAAAAAAACGATCCTGAAAAATTTTTAAATCCTTAGAATCACACAAAGTAGAAACAAACTATTGAGGGACAAACAAACCAACTCTTCTCTGCTGGGATGAGACCATATCACCAATTTGAAGAAATTAAAAAGTTTTTCTCGGCTTCTCTAAATCGCGCAAAATGTTACAGAATTAATTGCCAAAAGAACTAATATTAAGCGAAATAACTCTAGGAAAAATATCCAAAGATCATTACGCTCTCTGGCTAGATTTTTAAAAACTACACCAGAAAATCATCTACACGGCCACTGGACGTAAACTTCAAAACATTAGCGAAGGCGTTTTCCGTCAGAATCGAGGAGAGAACTCCAGAAACTGATACTGATCCCGTTGGATGGCGGAAAAACGGAATTTATTTTAGATTTTATTAGAAAACGTCGAATATAAAGATTTCTTGGAACACGTGATCATCCTTTGTCCTTCCATACATTTCAACGAAACATATATAAATCTAGAGAAATGGATTGGAAATGACGTAAGAAATCCTAGAGATAACGCGTCCTCATCGTTTAATCCCATCTCGGAAAACGGAGAAGAAAAAATACAAGAACTTTTGAAATTTTTTTACAAAAGAATATAAGGGAACATCTACACTATACATAAATAGACGATTGTGCTGCAAACGAATCAAATAAAAAAGAAAAGCGGATACATTATCCATGTTAGCTTTTTCTCTGGAAGACACGCTAAACAGTCCGTGTGGATATTAACTCAGAGATATAATAGCGCTTCTGAAAGGATTTTGCGCATCAAATAAAAATGGATAGCATTAATTTTTTACTAAGGATGAATCAAGCTTTAACGATTGCTTTGAAAGAAAACACAGTATAGTTCCCAATGAAGAAAAATCGAACCTAAAAATACGAATTATCTCAATTTAAACATTCTAAATTAATATTACGAACGGAACAACCCACTGGATACATGTTTATTCCATAATTTATATTTATGTAAATATAAATTAATATTTGCGTGGGTCTTCCGCACGTATGAGGTGGCCCCCTGTACTTTAAATAATAAATAATGACTTCTTTCTTTCTATTATCGCAAGAAGGACATTTAGAGTGAATATTATTATAATCAGACATCCATAAATGACAAGATTCACATAATAATAAAGGACGATACTCGCGGTTTTTTTCATATAATATTTGTGGAAAGAACAAAAAAATAGAATTCTTTACAGGTTTATAAGGACATCCGTACGAACTTTACCCGTTTATGAGTATGGGGCATCTGACATGTTGTTACTTCTTTAGGTTCCATTCCAATACTCTCAAACATTTGCTTAATAGTCATTTTTATATATATGTAATTTTACTTATTTTATTTTTCTATAAATGAGTAATCTCATCGTTAGAATCTTCCAAATCTGGACCAAGTATAGATCCAACATCATCCAATGTTTCCATTATTATAGCTTGAGTAAGTTTATGTTGAATAGATTCTATTAATGTTCCTAAAAATATACCTTCTATTTTAATTCCAGCTATAATTTTACACTTTTTTCCAATATATTTAAGAGGATCATCTTTTATATTGAGACCATCTTCGTTTTTAAAAAACTCTGATGTTATTTCTTTTTTACTATTTACAATTATTTTTGGATAAATAAGAGGAGATACAGTGCATCTGGTTTATATTTTAAAATTCTTAAATTTTTTACGTCTATAGCTTTACTTCTTCCTTTTTTTATTTTAGGCATTAAAACAGTTACTTTATCTCTAATTACATTTGTAATTTGTTTAATTACGTCTATAAATTTTTGTTCTTCTTCATTAATTCCTTCTCTTTCGTTAAAACAAACTAATGCTAAAGAATAATTATTAGCACCAAAATTATTGTTTTGATATAAATTCCGGGTGAAAATAAAGATGGAGTTTTTATTAAAAGAGGTCCTTCTCCACTTTTATAATTATATTTAATATCTATCTTTTTTGATGATGAACTGGTTTAACTACAGGGGTATATATCCCCCATAATTGATCTCTCAAAATTTTTCTGTGATTGCATTTAACCTAGTAATGTATAAACTTTTAGTGGTTTGCGTTTAACCTGGTAAAAGTTAGAGACTTTTGTGGCTGCGCTTAACCTTACAAAATAGATCCCTCTTGTGATTGCACTTAACCCTGTAAAGCAAGAACATGGACAAAAGCAAGAACTTGTGAAAACATGGAATTAGTGGTAGGCCAGGTGGTTGCTGTCAAAAATGAGCTGAAGTATGGGACATATACTACTTACGCAATGACCACTTTATGTTAAAAATCACTTTCAACTGTTAAAAGTCAGTTTTAACGTGATAAAACATACTTTTTGCATGCAAGAAGTGACTTTTAACGTGAAATACATTTTTGCATGCAAAACCAATTTCATCATGCAAGTTTTGCTTGCACGTGTCATCTTCAAACACTTGCATCCAAGTTTGTACTGTGAATGAGAGGAAAGAGCCAATCATAAGTCTTCTTACATCATAGAGAGAACAATAAGAAATGTCCTAAAAGGATAAGACGTTAAAACGTTGTATTAACGATATTTACAAAACGAAATAAAGACAATCTTTAGATTTTATCTGATAATGATGATCTAGATACATAGGCTGGGAATATATGCACATATAAGATGTCAAATGTCAACGATGTTTAGTACCTAAAACGTGACCAAATGAAAGTGTATTTCTATATTGGAGATGCCATTTCCTGATTCAGTCATTGATATTTATCAAACGAACCAATATTTTTAATCAAACTCATTATATCTTGCCATTTCATTACTAATTGAATGAAGCGAGGCCTCTGATTGGTTAATTTCATGATGTAAATTGATATCGAATTTTACCAAAACTAACGTGTTAAAAACCTGTTTTGCATGTAACAATGTAAAAATCAAGACTAACGCATTTAAATATATTCTTTCATGATAAAAATTACTACTGCAAAATGTATGTTCTAATGCGTTAAAAATGAGTTTTTTCATGCAAGTGGTGACTTTTAACGTGAAGATGGTCGTTTCGCAAGTTAATCCCGTTTGTAACCCAAACGGTCTTTCATACAATGTATCCATGAAGAGACCACCAGCCAATGCAAGTAAACTGGCAAACTTTCTCACAAAAATCAGCTTGGTTCCAGTTTGCTAAAACTTGTGCTCACTAGAAGTAAGAGACTTTATGGTTCAAAGAGCGATGCTCTAACCACTGTTGTGCTGACTAGTTTGAGAGATGTTGTAGCTCAAACTTCTAACCAACTATCCTCGGAGGCTCGGAATTGTGCAAAATAAGGATCAAGCGGATATCAATTTTGATTTATTAACAAACACAAATTACAGTCATTATTTTACCTTTCTCTCTGTCCACTTCTCTCTCTCTCTCTCTCACTGTCTTTCTCCTTTGTTCTTTCATTCTAATGATATGACATGGAGATAACAAAGTAGTGAAGTCCACTAATCACCTTGAGAAAAACAATCCAACTTTTCTGTCTAATACGGGCAAACTGGGGTATGTTGGTATTGAATCTATGGACCAAGCTTCATAAAAATAAGTGAAGAAATGAAAGCATTAGAGCGACAACAAGGAAAGTTAACTGACCAATGGACAACTGGACAACTGGACAACTAGATGGATCCAGTTTTATGAATGGATGCTGAATCACTATGGTTGGTAGTGTTGCTATGACGATGATGACTTAAACATCAATATATAATCTACAGCGTCTGAAAAATTGTTGACCATCTTATCAGGTTTTGGAGAAAACTTGCTCTCATCACCAGTTCTGTATTTTCCTGTTAAAATAAATAACATCATTAGCATCACTCAATATCTAAATATTGTATGTGTATTTATTTAGCAGTATTCTAGTATTAGTTCGCTCAAGTCATTGCGCTTATTCATGTGCATCGCTAAGATTTATCCACCATTCTCCATTAGCAACAATACTAATGGTATTTGTGGTATACTGACACATGCTAACCAACTTGGTTTTAAAGCAGAAAGTCTTAAGGCGGTGAGGCTGAGGTATTTTTCACATAAGGAATGATTTCATGATCTATATAGTCTGCCATTGTTTCCGTATTACTGTTAATTTAAAACATTTTTGTCATAATTATGCGAATTAAAGATTGCGTGAATAAGTCTCTACCCCCTCAGAGCACTAAAATATGAGTACGCTAATTTAAATACACATACAGTATACCATTTAAATATTACCAGAATAAATCACATGATTTGCAAATCACACATTATTGGAAAATCACTTGACAGGAGCCTGAAGTCATCAAATTTACTTAGTACCTACGCTTAACTTACTTTTCATAATTTTAAGGCAAAAACACAAAATTTGTGCAGCAACTGATGTTTGTACATCATGTTTGTTAATGTCATACAATTGTAAATAATGATAACAATTATACCTCATTAGAAGAACACTTCAGAAATATTAAAAAAATAATTGAATACATACTCAAGTTATTTATTAATTTTTACAGGAAAATAACAGACAGAAAAACTGCAAAAAGACATGTGGCACTTACCTGTCTGGACAAGAATTCCCATCATTCCTGCTTTTTGGGCACCTGCAACATCATCTCTTGCATCCTGAAATTGATATCATTTACAAATCAAAGATATCTTATATATATATAAATATATATATATATATATATATATATATATATATATATATATATATATATATATATATATATATATATATATATTTGAATTGCCTGTGTTCTAAAAGTTACGATTCTGCTATTTTTTACACAGAAAAAAAAATCATGAATAGTAAAAGTAAAGCTAGAGTTCTTGGAGTTTTTCATTAAGGGTCACCGCATACCATAAATATCAACATACTGAAACTTGTATATAAAGACCCTCTTGGAGACACAACAAAACTGTTTTTATAGGGAGGTGGGCTTTATATAGAGGTTGATTTGTACACATATGGTACTTAATTGGGGACAGCAAAAAACACTGGCCTTTATGACAAGGTGGTCTTTATACACAGGTGGTTGCTAAAACAGGTTTTACTGTATATAAATGATCAATGATGAAAGTGTAAAAACATAGACAATCCAGTAATACATGTACATTATTATTTAAAGTGATACAGTCAGGAATTCTAGGCCTACTATTTTATAAAACACCAATATTTGTAAATCCAAGAAAAGTGTGTGCATTTTAAACAACCACTGGGTATGCATGGTGACGGTTACTGTAATAAATCAGAAGAACAGGAAGCAACGTAATGTGCAGTATCATTAGAGCTAAAATTGAAATCAAATCTGTTCATACATTTAAGTAAAGTTGTATTTAGTCAATTTACAATTTATTCTATTAATAGTAACAGCAGCCATTTTGGGAGTTATAAAGACTGACACGATTAGATGGATACTTACATCACCAATCATAACACATTCTTCTGGCAGACATTGGAACTCTTCAATTGAGGCCAAAAAGAAGGATTTCTGCGGTTTACCTACAACTTCTGCTTTTACGTCCGACGCATACTCTAATGCAGTTACAAAAGGTCCTGATAAAATTAAGTTTCAACTGTAGTTAACAAAGTCTTTGTATTACATGCATTACTGTTGTTGTCTAATTTCACAGGGAGAAAACTTCACGTTTTCCTGAAAGGATCTTATTCAAGGGTATTAAATTTCACACAAGACTGTTCCCCAAAAAAGTGAAAGTAGAAGTAAATCTTTTGATTCATGTATATGATTTCTGGTTATATACATGTATGTATATGTATCCATTATGATAGGAAATAACTTGTTTTAATTTTGATTGTTAATGTATTGTCTAGCTAATACTTCATAAGTATAAGGTATTATATCCATGGGTATTCAATTTCGTGGTATTTTCTTTGGCAGCGAATATAGCTAAATTAAATCCTCCGTGAATAAAGGCAAATAAACAGTAACTGATTTCTCACAAAATGCTCAAAAGTGATTGGCAATGAGTTTAAAACCATAATAATAACAACAATAACAATTTAAATAATATCATTAATTAACTTGTAATATTGGCCATATACAGTATTTTCTGCTCAAACAATATGAAATTCAAAACTCTGCCAATACTGACAAAACTAAGCTAATATTGAAAAAGAGGCCCAAGACAGCCTCAATTGCTCACCTGAGAACCATCTACAAATGTGAAAAGAAGACCAAGAAGAATATGTACATGTAGGGTGATCTGGCCAAGAAACATAAATGTTGCAGTTTTAAGAAATTAATAAAAATATCTAAAAATTACATTTCAGGAAAATTCTTGGAAAAAACCATTTCTTCACCTGGAAATGAATGCATCATAGTGAATGCATAATCGAGGAAATCATATAAAAATGAATGAAAATGTTAAAGTTTGAAAAGACCTCAAAAACACGTCAAGAATTAATATTCCCATTTCTTGGGACATATTCTGACCCACCCTGGATCCACTCCTGGGTCAATCTGGCTGAAGACTACAAACTTGGTAGAGGACCTTGAGCACTTGCTCCCTGTAAAGTTTCGTCAAAATCCCTTAAGTGGTTTCAGAGAAGAAGTCGAAAATTTGAAAAGTTCCCGATGGTCGCTGGGGAGTAATCATAATGGCTCATTTGAGCCTTTGGCTCAGGGGCTCAGGTGAGCTAAAAACTAATCCAATTTTGAAAAATTCGGCCAATATTTAAGTCGTTTGATCAAACGGAAATTCAAGAGAGAGTGGTCGCCCTTTTATTTTTCAAATTGAACCGTACGTGCATCGTTTCTGTGCAGCATTGGCCTAGTTGAATTTCATATTGGTCAAGTTAATTAATAATATGGTCATTAATTTGTGATTTCCATATTTGCCTACTTATTGTGCCTCGGCTTCGCCTGAGGCCAATACCTGAGACCTTGGCGCAATTGCATGAGACCTCGGCGCAATCGCCTGAGACCTCGGCGCAATCGCCCGGGACCATGGCGCAATAAGTAGACCAACAAGGAAATCACTGGTTAATAACGCTAACATGATAAAAATGATAATGAAAATAGTAATAATCATAATCATAATTATAATGAACATAATCATAAAAACAGAAAACAAGACATATAATTTTGACTTACCTGGACCTAAAGACAAGCCATCACTTGTTTTATAGTATCTAGCTTTATGTATTGCGATCAGATCAGCTTTGTCTAAAACCAGCCTATTTCAGAGTAAAACAAAAAATGTGTGTAAATCAAAGGTGCCCTAGAGTGAGGTCAAACATGAAATCAATGTATATACAGTTTCCTATATGTAACTACTGTGTACTGGAAATCAATGTATATACAGTTTCGTACATGTTATTACTGTGTACTGGAAATCAATGTATATACAGTTTCGTACATGTTATTACTGTGTACTGGAAATCAATGTATATACAGTTTCCTATATGTTATTACTGTGTACTGGAAATCAATGTATATACAGTTTCCTATATGTTATTGCTGTGTACTGGAAATCAATGTATATATACAAGTTTCCTATATTGTTATTACTGGTGTACTGGAAATCAATGTATATACAGTTTCGCCTATATGTTACTATGGTTGTACTGGAAAATCAATGTATATGTTTCCTATATGTTATTGCTGTGTACTGGAAATCAATGGGTATATTACATTTCCTATATGTTACTATGGTGTACTGGAAATCAATGTATATACAGTTTCCTATATGTTACTATGGTGTACTGGAAATCAATGTATATACAGTCTCCTATATGTTATTGCTGTGTACTGGAAATCAATGTATATACAGTTTCCTATTGCTATGGTTGTACTGGAAATCAATGTATATTCTCTTAGTTATTACTGTGATGTACTTGGAGAAATCAATGTATATACAGTTTCCTATATGTTATTACTGTGTACTGGAAATCAATGTATATACAGTTTCCTATATGTTACTATGGTGTACTGGAAATCAATGTATATACAGTTTCCTATATGTTATTGCTGTACTGTAATCAATGTATATACAGTCTCCTATATGTTATTACTGTGTACTGGAAATCAATGTATATACAGTTTCCTATATGTTACTATGGTGTACTGGAAATCAATGTATATACAGTCTCCTATATGTTATTGCTGTGTACTGGAAATCAATGTATATACAGTTTCCTATATGTTATTACTGGTGTACTGGAAATCAATGTATATACAGTTTCCTATATGTTACTATGGTGTACTGGAAATCAATGTATATATACAGTTTCCTATATGTTATTGCTGTGTACTGGAAATCAATGTATATCAGATTTCCTATATGTTTATTACTGTGTACTGGAAATCAATGTTATCCTATATGTTACTATGGTGTACTGGAAATCAATGTATATACAGTTTCCTATATGTTACTATGGTGTACTGGAAATCAATGTATATACAGTTTCCTATATGTTATTGCTGTGTACTGGAAATCAATGTATATACAATTTCCTATATGTTACTATGGTGTACTGGAAATCAATGTATATACAGTTTCCTATATGTTACTATGGTGTACTGGAAATCAATGTATATACAGTCTCCTATATGTTATTGCTGTGTACTGGAATATCAATGTATATACAGTTTCCTATACTGTGTACTGGAAATCAATGTAGTTTCCAATATGTTACATGGTTTGTACTGGAAATCAATGTATATGTCTCCTATATGTTATTGCTGTGTACTGGAAATCAATGTATATACAGTTTCCTATATGTTATTACTGTGTACTGGAAATCAATGTATATACAGTTTCCTATATGTTACTATGGTGTACTGGAAATCAATGTATATACAGTTTCCTATATGTTATTGCTGTGTACTGGAAATCAATGTATATACAGTTTCCTATATGTTATTACTGTGTACTGGAAATCAATGTATATACAGTTTCCTATATGTTACTATGGTGTACTGGAAATCAATGTATATACAGTCTCCTATATGTTATGGAAATCAATGTATTATACAGTTTCCTATATGTTATTACTGTGTACTGGAAATCAATGTATATACAGTTTCCTATATGTTACTATGTGTTTTGTACTGGAAATCAATGTATATTACAGTTTCCTATATGTTATTTGCTGTGTACTGTATCAATGGTATAACAGTTTCCTATATGTTATTATACAGTATTATACAGTTTCCTATATGTTATATGGTGTACTGGAAATCAATGTATATACATCTATATGTTATTGCTGTGTACTGGAAATCAAGTTTATACAGTTTCCTATATGTTACCTACTGGTGTACTGGGAAATCAATGTATATACAGTTTCTATATTTACATGGTTGTACTGGAAATCAATGTTATACAGTTTCCTATATGTGTATTGCTGTGTAAATCAATGTATATATACAGTCTCTGGAAATCAATGTATATACAGTTTCCTATATGTTACTATGGTGTACTGGAAATCAATGTATATACAGTTTCCTATATGTTACTACTGGTGTACTGGAATGTATACAATGTTACTATATGGAAATCATGTACAGTTTCCTATATTGTTATTGCTGTGTACTGGAAATCAAATGTATATACAATTTCCTATATGTTACTATGGTGTGGAAAGCAATGTATATACAGTTTGTGTTACTGGAAATCAATGTATATACAGTCTCCTATATGTTTTGCTGTGTACTGGGAAATAATGTATATACGTTTATTTTTACTATATGTTACTATGGTGTACTGGAAATCAATGTATATACAGTTTCTATATGTTACTATGGTGTACTGGGAAATCAAGTGTATTACAGCTGTGTACTGGAAATCAATGTATATACAGTTTCCTATATGTTATTACTGTGTTACTGGAAATCAATGTATATACAGTTTCCTACATGTTATTGCTGTTGTACTGGAAATATGTTAGTCTCCATATGTTATTATGTGTACTGGAAATCAATGGATAAGTTCTATATGTTACTATGTACTGGAAGTTTCAATGTATATACAGTCTCCTATATGTTATTGCTGTGTACTGGAAATCAATGTATATACAGTTTCCTATATGTTATTACTGTGTACTGGAAATCAATGTATATACAGTTTCCTATATGTTACTGTGTACTGGAAATCAATGTATATACAGTTTCCTATATGTTATTGCTGTGTACTGGAAATCAATGTATATACAGTTTCCTATATGTTATTACTGTGTACTGGAAATCAATGTATATACAGTTTCCTATATGTTACTATGGTGTACTGGAAATCAATGTATATACAGTTTCACTATGGTGTATTGCTGTGTACTGGAAATCAATGTATATACAGTTTCCTATGGTATTATGTGTACTGAAATCAATGTATATGTTTTCCTATATGTTATTGCTGTTGTACTGGAAATCAATGTATATACAGTTTCCTATATGTTATTGCTGTGTACTGGAAATCAAATGTATATACAGTTTCCTATATGTTCTATGGTGTACTGGTATCAATGTATATTACAGTTTCCCTATATGTTATTGCTGTGTACTGGAAATCAATGTATATACAGTTTCCTACATGTTATTGCTGTGTTCTGGAAACAATGTTTACTACTGTACATGTTATTGCTGTACTGAAAATCAATGTGTATACAGTTTCGTACATGTTACTACTGTGTACTGGAAATTTTTACCTATGGTTTTTTTCACCGCCCCCCACCCCACCCCACCCACCAAATTCACCCTAAATCATCAGTCTTCTGGATGGCACATGTGTATTTCTGTGCTTCGATAATACAGCTTAAAAACTGTGCTTTATTACAAATCCATTCTCTAATTTAAGGGCGAAACAGGAGGGAAAATTTCTACATATACAGTAATTCTGAAAAATTAATTTAAATTTCATCCAGATATTATTGTG
Organism: Atrina japonica; assembly: GCA_030159075.1. Classification (NCBI taxonomy): domain Eukaryota; kingdom Metazoa; phylum Mollusca; class Bivalvia; order Pterioida; family Pinnidae; genus Atrina; species Atrina japonica. The sequence goes on along the minus strand of BROG01000480.1, from coordinate 172,744 downwards.
TTGTACAGTAGAACCTGTCTTGAGAGACCACTGTCATCAAAGACCACCTGTCTTTTAAGATCACATTTCCAAAACTGCTCAATTAAATATATCTTTAAATAAAACCTCTTATGAGAGACCACCTGTCTTGAGAGACCACATTTCAGAGGCAGAAAGGTTGGTCTCTCCAGACAAGTTCCACTGTACAGACTGACATTTATAAGTGAAGACTTCAATAAAGACTAAGGCAATAATCTCTCATACAAGACTGATTTATTGTCTTTTGAAATTTCGTTGATAATTATATCTAGTAAGAACATTAATCTCACTTACGAGACCACCACACTAATCAGACCATTCTGAATCAGTCAAATAACTCATCAACCCTTGAAGTCACATTTGGACCTGCCCATTTCAAAGAACGGTTAGGTCCACTTTCAGAATACAGGGGAATTTGTTTAGAATCTAAATTTTATAATAATTATACATGCATTATGAACTTGTTCATTCCTGCTTTATGACAGTAGACCATACTATTTATTAATTTGGGTGAGTCTAAATGTGACCACAGGGGGTGATGAGTTAATACTGAGGTTCCACTGTATTTGTAAGTTACCTCCTCTTTGAAATTACATACAGTGACACTTGTATATAACAACCTCTTTAGGTACGCAAGAAAACTGGTCTTTGTAGGGAGGTGGTCTTTATATAGAGGACGATTTGTACACAAATGGTACATGTACTATTGTGGACAGCAAAAAAAAAAAAAGAAAAAAAAAATGGTCTTTGTGACCAGGTGGTGTATATACACAGGTGGTTGTAAAAGAAGGTTTTACTGTATATCTGTTTCAGTCTTTGTATTAAAATCTGAAAATTCCTGTAACACTACATGAACGTACATGTAAGCTGTAGTTAGAATGGCTAACATACTTACTTACCTGAAAGCTGTGTTCATGTTATCATAACTAAATTTATCTGGTGCTAATCCAATGACAACAGCATTTTGGCTCCTCTGTGTTAATTCCTGTAAAATATCAAAAGTAGAATGACATTTCTACAAACAAAAAAATTTAACCATCTGCATGATGGAATCAGGAGACTTGACCTCTCTCTGATTTTCCAATCAGTCACCAAATATATTCAATACTCACGCTCAAGCTCTATTTCACTATTTTGATTACCTATATATATAGTTGAAGATGACAATGGAAGTGTTATTTTTAATCATTTGCATAAAAAAAATGGGTCAATTACATTGTACATGGTTTTAACACCAAAAATTGAAATATACCTGACATATTTAAAAAATTACGACATACATTACAAACTTAAAAAATTAAAATATTCCTTACATATGTAATGTATGATATATATCTATATGTGTATATCTGTATGTGTATATACTGTAACATCAAAGTTTATATCTGTATGTGTATATATCTATATACTGTAACATCAAAGTTTATATCTATGTGATATATATCTATATGTGTATATATTGTAACATCAAAGTTTATATTTATATCTGATATATATCTATATGTGTATATATTGTAACATCAAAGTTTATATTTGTATGTGATATATATCTATATGTGTATATATTGTAACATCAAAGTTTATATTTGTATGTGATATATATCTATATACTGTAACATCAGAGTTTATATCTGTATGTGATATATATCTATACACTGTAACATCAGAGTTTATATCTGTATGTGATATATATCTATATGTGTATATATTGTAACATGAAAGTTTATATTTGTATGTGATAAATATCTATATACTGTAACATCAGAGTTTATATCTGTATGTGATATATATCTATATGTGTATATATTGTAACATCAAAGTTTATATCTGTATGTGATATATATCTATACACTGTAACATCAAAGTTTATATCTGTATGTGATATATATCTATATGTGTATATATTGTAACATGAAAGTTTATATCTGTATGTGATATATATCTATATGTGTATATATTGTAACATCAAAGTTTATATTTGTATGTGATATATATCTATATGTGTATATATTGTAACATCAAAGTTTATATTTGTATGTGATATATATCTATATACTGTAACATCAGAGTTTATATCTGTATGTGATATATATCTATATGTGTATATATTGTAACATCAAAGTTTATATTTGTATGTGATATATATCTATATACTGTAACATCAGAGTTTATATCTGTATGTGATATATATCTATATGTGTATATATTGTAACATCAAAGTTTATATTTGTATGTGATATATATCTATATGTGTATATATTGTATCATCAAAGTTTATATCTGTATGTGATATATATCTATATGTGTATATATTGTAACATCAAAGTTTATATTTGTATGTGATATATATCTATACACTGTAACATCAGAGTTTATATCTGTATGTGATATATATCTATATGTGTATATATTGTAACATCAAAGTTTATATTTGTATGTGATATATATCTATATGTGTATATATTGTAACATCAAAGTTTATATCTGTATGTGATATATATCTATACGTGTATATATTGTAACATCAAAGTTTATATTTGTATGTGATATATATCTATACACTGTAACATCAGAGTTTATATCTGTATGTGATATATATCTATATGTGTATATATTGTAACATCAAAGTTTATATTTGTATGTGATATATATCTATATGTGTATATATTGTAACATCAAAGTTTATATTTGTATGTGATATATATCTATATACTGTAACATCAGAGTTTATATATCTGTATGTGATATATATCTATATGTGTATATATGGTAACATCAAAGTTTATATCTGTATGTGATATATATCTATACACTGTAACATCAAAGTTTATATCTGTATGTGATATATATCTATATGTGTATATATTGTAACATCAAAGTTTATATTTGTATGTGATATATATCTATATGTGTATATATTGTAACATCAAAGTTTATATTTGTATGTGATATACACTGTAACATCTATATACTGTAACATCAGACTTTATATCTGTATGTATGTGATATATATCTATATGTGTATATATTGTAACATCAAAGTTTATATCTGTATGTGATATATATCTATACACTGTAACATCAGAGTTTTATATCTGTATGTGATATATATATCTATCTATATGTGTATATATTGTAACATCAAAGTTTATATTTGTATGTGATATATATCTATATGTGTATATATTGTAACATCAAAGTTTATATCTGTATGTGATATATATCTATATACTGTAACATCAGAGTTTATATCTGTATGTGATATATATCTATATGTGTATATATTGTAACATCAAAGTTTATATTTGTATGTGATATATATCTATACACTGTAACATCAAAGTTTATATCTGTATGTGATATATATCTATATGTGTATATATTGTAACATGAAAGTTTATATCTGTATGTGATATATATCTATATGTGTATATATTGTAACATCAAAGTTTATATTTGTATGTGATATATATCTATATGTGTAATATATATATTGTAACATCAAAGTTTATATTTGTATGTGATATATATCTATATACTGTAACATCAGAGTTTATATCTGTATGTGATATATATCTATATGTGTATATATTGTAACATCAAAGTTTATATTTGTATGTGATATATATCTATATACTGTAACATCAGAGTTTATATCTGTATGTGATATATATCTATCTATATATCTGTATGTGATATATATATATTGTATAACATCAAAGTTTATATTTGTATGTGATATATATCTATATGTGTATATATTGTAACATCAAAGTTTATATTTGTATGTGATATATATCTATATGTGTATATATTGTAACATCAAAGTTTATATTTGTATGTGATATATATCTATATACTGTAACATCAGAGTTTATATCTGTATGTGATATATATCTATATGTGTATATATATATTGTAACATCAAAGTTTATATTTGTATGTGATATATATCTATATGTGTATATATTGTAACATCAAAGTTTATATTTTGTATGTGATATATATCTATACACTGTAACATCAGAGTTTATATCTGTATGTGATATATATCTATATGTGTATATATTGTAACATCAAAGTTTATATATCTGTATGTGTATATATATCTATATGTGTATATATTGTAACATCAAAGTTTATATCTGTATGTGATATATATCTATATGTGTATATATTGTGTGTTTATATATTGTATACATCAATGTTTATATATTGTAACATCAAAGTTATATATTTGTATGTGATATATATCTATACACTGTAACATCAGAGTTTATATCTGTATGTGATATATATCTATATGTGTATATATTGTAACATCAAAGTTTATATTTGTATGTGATATATATCTATATGTGTATATATTGTAACATCAAAGTTTATATCTGTATGTGATATATATCTATATGTGTATATATTGTAACATCAAAGTTTATATTTGTATGTGATATATATCTATATACTGTAACATCAAAGTTTATATTTGTATGTGATATATATCTATATGTGTATATATTGTAACATCAAAGTTTATATTTGTATGTGATATATATCTATATACTGTACGTTTATCAAAGTTTATATTTGTATGTGATATATATCTATATACTGTAACATCAAAGTTTATATTTGTATGTGATATATATCTATATACTATGTGATATATATCTATATACTATGTGATATATATCTATATACTGTAACATCAGAGTTTATATCTGTATGTGATATATATCTATATGTGTATATATTGTAACATCAAAGTTTATATTTGTATGTGATATATATCTATATACTGTAAGTTTATCAAAGTTTATATTTGTATGTGATATATATCTATATACTGTAACATCGAAGTTTATATTTGTATGTGATATATATCTATATACTGTAACATCAAAGTTTATATTTGTATGTGATATATATCTATATACTGTAACATCAAAGTTTATATTTGTATGTGATATATATCTATATACTGTAACATCAAAGTTTATATTTGTATGTGATATATATCTATATGTGTATATATTGTAACATCAAAGTTTATATCTGTATGTGATATATATCTATATACTGTAACATCAAAGTTTATATATGTATGTGATATATATCTATATGTGTATATATTGTAACATCAAAGTTTATATCTGTATGTGATATATATCTATATACTGTAACATCAAAGTTTATATATGTAATGTGATATATATATATATGTGTATATATTGTAACATCAAAGTTTATATCTGTATGTGATATATATCTATATACTGTAACATCAAAGTTTATATATGTATGTGATATATATCTGTATGTGTATATACTGTAACATCAAAGTTTATATCTGTATGTGATATATATCTATATGTGTACCGGTATATATTGTAACATCAAAGTTTATATCTGTATGTGATATAGTTTTATCTATATACTGTAACATCAAAGTTTATATTTGTATGTGATATATATATCTATATACTGTAACATCAAAGTTTATAAATGTATGTGATATATATCTAAATACTGTAACATCAAAGTTTATATCTGTATGTGATATATATCTATATACTGTAACATCAAAGTTTATATCTGTATGTGATATATATCTGTTTGTGTATGTGATATATATCTGTATGTGTATATATTGTAACATCAAAGTTTATATTTGTATGTGATATATATCTATATGTGTATATATTGTAACATCAAAGTTTATATTTGTATGTGATATATATCTATATACTGTAACAACATCAAAGTTTATATTTGTATGTGATATATATCTATATACTGTAACAACATCAAAGTTTATATTTGTATTTGATATATATCTATATACTGTAACATCAAAGTTTATATTTGTATGTGATATATATCTATATACTGTAACATCAAAGTTTATATTTGTATGTGATATATATCTATATACTGTAACATCAAAGTTTATATTTGTATGTGATATATATCTATATACTGTAACATCAAAGTTTATATTTGTATGCGATATATATCTATATACTGTAACATCAAAGTTTATATCTGTATGTGATATATATCTATATGTGTATATATTGTAACATCAAAGTTTATATATGTATGTGATATATATCTATATGTGTATATATTGTAACATCAAAGTTTATATCTGTTTGTGATATATATCTATATGTGTATATATTGTAACATCAAAGTTTATATTTGTATGTGATATATATCTATATGTGTATATATTGTAACATCAAAGTTTATATTTGTATGTGATATATATCTATATGTGTATATATTGTAACATCAAAGTTTATATTTGTATGTGATATATCTATATATATATACTGTAACATCAAAGTTTATATTTGTATGTGACATATATCTATATATATGTAACATCAAAGTTTATATCTGTATGTGATATATATCTATATACTGTAACATCAAAGTTTATATTTGTATGTGATATATATCTATATACTGTAACATCAAAGTTTATATCTGTATGTGATATATATCTATATACTGTAACATCAAAGTTTATATATGTATGTGATATATATCTATATGTGTATATATTGTAACATCAAAGTTTATATCTGTATGTGATATATATCTATATACTGTAACATCAAAGTTTATATATGTATGTGATATATATCTATATGTGTATATATTGTAACATCAAAGTTTATATCTGTATGTGATATATATCTATATACTGTAACATCAAAGTTTATATATGTATGTGATATATATCTATATGTGTATATATTGTAACATCAAAGTTTATATCTGTATGTGATATATATCTATATACTGTAACATCAAAGTTTATATATGTATGTGATATATATCTGTATGTGTATATACTGTAACATCAAAGTTTATATCTGTATGTGATATATATCTATATACTGTAACATCAAAGTTTATATATGTATGTGATATATATCTGTATGTGTATATACTGTAACATCAAAGTTTATATCTGTATGTGATATATATCTATATGTGTACCGGTATATATTGTAACATCAAAGTTTATATCTGTATGTGATATATATCTATATACTGTAACATCAAAGTTTATATTTGTATGTGATATATATCTATATACTGTAACATCAAAGTTTATACATGTATGTGATATATATCTAAATACTGTAACATCAAAGTTTATATCTGTATGTGATATATATCTATATACTGTAACATCAAAGTTTATATCTGTATGTGATATATATCTGTTTGTGTATATACTGTAACATCAAAGTTTATATCTGTATGTGATATATATCTGTATGTGTATATATTGTAACATCAAAGTTTATATCTGTATGTGATATATATCTATATGTGTATATATTGTAACATCAAAGTTTATATTTGTATGTGATATATATCTATATACTGTAACATCAAAGTTTATATTTGTATGTGATATATATCTATATACTGTAACATCAAAGTTTATATTTGTATGTGATATATATCTATATACTGTAACATCAGAGTTTATATCTGTATGTGATATATATCTATATGTGTATATATATTGTAACATCAAAGTTTATATTTGTATGTGATATATATCTATACACTGTAACATCAAAGTTTATATATGTATGTGATATATATCTATATGTGTATATATTGTAACATCAAAGTTTATATCTGTTTGTGATATATATCTATATGTGTATATATTGTAACATCAAAGTTTATATTTGTATGTGATATATATCTATATGTGTATATATTGTAACATCAAAGTTTATATTTGTATGTGATATATATCTATATGTGTATATATTGTAACATCAAAGTTTATATTTGTATGTGATATATATCTATATACTGTAACATCAAAGTTTATATTTGTATGTGATATATATCTGTATACTGTAAAATCATTGTTATTTTCGTGGGTAATAAAAAACAACAAAATTAAATCCATAACAAAATCTTCTACTTGAATCATGAACTATAGGATATTTCAAAATCAACAAAATTTAATGTCAATAAATAAGTTTTTGAATGAAAATCCAGTCATCATGAGTACTGAGTAACATTTGATGACATCGGGTTAAGATTACTGACATACTTATATCCAGAAATGATCAGAACAAACTTAATTCAACTACATGTAGTTGTTTTGTTAAATTAATGTAAGAAGGTTTTATTTGTGGAAAATGAATAGACACAAAGAACTCAGAGGGAAGATTACTGAACTTCCATAAGCAAACAGCTAAATTTCCTCTAGTAATCAGCTTAGATTTCGATGTGGCTCAAACCTGTATTAAATAAAGGTTAAACCTGCATCAACTAAAGGTTAAACCTGCATCAACTAAAGATTAAACCTGTATTAACTAATAGTTAAACCTGCATTAACTAAAGGTTAAACCTGCATCAACTAAAGGTTAAACCTGCATTAACTAACAGTTAAACCTACATTAACTAAAGATTAAACCTGCATTTACTAACAGTTAAACCTGCATTTACTAACAGTTAAACCTGCATTAACTAAAGGTTAAACCTGCATCAACTAAAGGTTAAACCTGCATCAACTAAAGGTTAAACCTGCATTAAGTAAAGATTAAACCTGCATTAACTAAAGATTAAACCTGCATTAACTAAAGATTAAACCTGCATTAACTAAAGGTGACAAGCTTCATGATATGAAGTTAAATCTCCTTCTGATCAAGATGTTTTACCTTTGAAATCCTCCATAGCTCTGTCATCCACCAGTAATAATGGTCGTACATTTTTCTTCTGAATTAGTCTCCTAGCTGCGGTCACTGATGTGAATAAATCTGACTGTTTGATGTCAAATCCGATCTTTGTCAACCTCCGTAACAGACAATCACATGACTCTTTGGTTGTGTTGGTAACAAACTTCACATTCAAATCACTACTCTTCAGTCTGAAAATGAAATGTGAATAAATTTACCGTGTGCTCTATACCTGGAAATTTTCGCTCTTGTTTAATTTTTGCAATTTTCGTCCTTTGGGTGAGAGGGATATGAAGAAAGCAAATTAAAATTTAAAAAAAAGTTAAATAAATGCAGCATGGACATATATGATATCCATGAGGATTGAAGGTGTGGGTTAACTCATTCACCCCTAAAGTCACATTTGGACTGGTCTAATTCATTGATTTATAGAAGAGTCCATTGTTTTTCAGGGGCTGATGAGTTAAATATGTTTTCTGGTGTAAAAGGATGAAAATTGCCAGGCATACAGTATATTAGGTTATCATTAAGCAAGTTGTTGTTTCTAATTGAAACACAACATTTTCCACTCTTTTAAAATTTATCAGGCAACATCAGAGTTTGAAACTAACGGTACAGGTAGCAAATTTGCTACCTAATAGATTTGAGTTTTGCTACCCAGTTTTGGAATCAGAAGCAAATGTGTGCTACCATGCTCTGAGAGGCAATACAATGTATGAAATGTATTTTTTGTATTCTTTCACCTGCATGTATGGTATGCTCTTGACTATTTTACTAGACTAGTCTATTAGGGCTTGTGTGGTTGAAAGGGCTAACGTCACTGATGCAATTCATAGACTACATCATGCATACATGACACTTGACAGGAAAACCCTATATTTCAACCATGATACTTTGTGCAGGGTTTGCAACCAACAAATTCTTGTACCGTATATCTAGTGGGCCTACATTGGAACCTGTCTTGAGAAACCACACATCTGCTACTGAGAAGGTGGTCTCTCAAGGCAAGTGGTCTTTTATGAGAGAGAGGCAGATAGATAAACATAGGACAGATAAACAGAGGACAGATAATCAGAGAGAGAGAGAGAGAGAGAGAGAGAGAGAGAGAGAGAGAGAGAGAGAGAGAGAGAGAGAGAGAGAGAGAGAGAGAGAGAGAGAGAGAGAGAGAGAGAGAGAGAGAGAGAGAGAGAGCTCTGTTTAGGATTTCTGTAAATTATAGGAAGCACGTATCGGTATGCCCATTATATAGCCTAAATATACCTCCGCAGTGCTTCAACAGAACCTGGTATTTCTTTATCGTCAATATGAATTGTGCCACTCAAATCCACAATGACAGTTCTAATTTTGTCCATTTTCAAATCCATTTTCTGTGAATAATTACATTTAGTTGCAAAACGGGTCAAGATTAAACGGGAATATCTGTGAAATATATAATTCAGCATCGATGTCCTCAGAAGAATCTTCTGTAGAATATCCGGAAATAGGTCAACGGGTTTTGGATATTAGTTCTTCATGTACACATCCGGTTACAAAAGAATGGTAAAAATAAGCAAACAAAGTTAAATTTAATCTACGAATTTCATGCAAAAAGGTGACCATTGGTCACGAAAATGTTTAAAACTTTGTCATGGAATCAATTCCAATTCAAATGGATGTATCACCAGCATCCAAAAAGTCCGGATCTTCAACTGGCAGCAACTCCAGTAGCACTGGGGAAGAGGAAAGATTGAGGCGATTGTTCAACAGTTGTGATGTCGACGGCGACGGTTACTTGGACAGGTAAATACAGCGAAATTTAGGCAAATAAACATGCAGTAATCCTAAACTGCTGTTTATTTCTCTCTCTCTCTCTCTCTCTCTCTCTCTCTCTCTCTCTCTCTCTCTCTCTCTCTCTCTCTCTCTCTCTCTCTCTCTCTCTCTCTCTCTCTCTCTCTCTCTCTCTCTCTCTCTCTCTCTCTCAAATGTAAAAGTGATGTGTAAAATAAAAAATAAATCTTTAATCAGTGTTATTGTGTTTTGAAGCAGAGCAGAGGGTGTTGGCCCAGATAACTTGGTTGGTAAGACTAAGAGTCTTCTGTTAGTGTTTGGAAGGTCCTGGGTTCAATTCCCGGTCTAGCTGCACATTTTTTCTGGCCTGCTACATTTGGTGCCCATCCAAAATACTCAAGGTGTAATGAGTCTGGTGGATTTCTGAGGTCAGAAATATTGTTAAGCCAAAGGGTAAAGATCTAAGTCAAAAATTGAATGGTGCAGAGGGCGTCAGCCCAAACAGCTTACAGTGTACATGTAGTTCTTAAGAGTGTCCTGCTAGTGTTTGGAAGGTCCTGGGTTTGTTTCCAAGTTTTGTTCCTCTAAAATAGCAAATGACCTTAAAATAAAAATCAATCATATCACCAATGTTGCAAGATGAATACCTCATTGTGTATCAATAAAATTTAAGTTGTTAAATAAAAATATGAGATACATGTACTATACATGTAGCTACTACAGGTTATGCTTATATTAGTAACTCCTAAAATTTCCAAATGGCCCTCATTTTCAATTAAAATTAATGAATTATTCTAGAGAAACAGAGTTGCCAACCACTCTGATTTTGGCAGAGTTATTTCGTTTTTTTAACCTAAAATCCACTCTCCGATTTATGCGAGATTTTCTCTGATTTTTGTTTTTTCCCGAGTCAAAATTTTAATGGGTCAAATTTCTATCTACACCGGTGTTCAGTGTATAATGTAATGGAACAGGTGCTCAGATGGAATAAAATCACTGGCGTTAAAACACGTACACACCATTTCTAGCACTCGGAAATGTTCTAGGGTTTTCATAGTAAATAAATGGTGGTGTTAGAGGTTATCGATGAAAACCTTTTTTTGCAAATGGTGGCAATGGATACACCACCACATAAAAAACACAAATATGTATACATCCAGAAATTCCTTTTGGAATACAGAAACACATATCCGTGTTTCAGTAAGTCGAAAGCTGACAAGTTCTTTGTAATGTGACAGAGCTGACACTATGTGGTATTTAATCGACAAAATAGTGGATCATGTCAAAGGAAAGCCAAAGTTTGGTTTGCTCTCCAAAGTAATGCTTGGAATTCTTGTAATCTTTCACTCAAACACAGATTGTAAGCATATACGGTATTCAGCTTTGTGACCAAAACAAAATTCAGACCTTGCATGGCCAAACACACCTTGAGCTCCCTTGTGACTCACAAAGTGTCCATAGAAAGCCGTGGTGAGCATGCTTGGTCAGCACAACTTTCTAAGGAATGGATGTTTTATGGGAGGCCAAAAAGTCAACGTATCAAAAAGTAAACTCCTCCAAGTGACATACTGCTGTAACTTGACAAAGAATATATCAACTCTTTGTTAGTCAACTGAAACATGGGTACTTTTGATAAAGTCCTGAAATATTGAGACATTTTTATTGATGTGGAATTTAACTTATGTTAAAAATATGTCATTTACTGGAGATTTCAAATAAATGCTAATTTCCAAACAATTTTTGATTGAAATTTTAATATTTGTGTCACTGAATACTGAATTGTAAAATCTCAAAAGCAGTTCTATGTGGTGTAAACGTATGAGACTAAAATACATATATTTTTCTATTTTTATTATAGAAAACCATTTTTTAGCAACTGAAACAAAATGACATTTTCTTATAAATAATGCTGTAAAGATGCATCTTTGACCCTACAAAAAACAAGCAGCGAGTAGTGATAAAAACAACATCACACTCCACTTGTTCTTCATCAAATGTTGGCAGCTCTGAAGGAAAATGTGATTAATTCATTTACAATGTATTGTAACTTTTAGAAGATATTAGATACTGATTTAAATAAAAATGCTGCTTACATGTTACCTGCCTTCTTTACAAGTTATTGTTCTCGTTCAAAAGTTATTTTTACTCTCTTCTATACACTTTACAAGCTTAAGTTGTACTTCTTTTTTCAGTAATGATTTCATCTTCATGTGTAAGCAACTTAATATGGAAGACTCGGCACAAGAAATCATGAATCAGCTCGGTTTAGCCGCACAGAGTAGGATCACATTTGAGGACTTCATCAGGTGTAAAACACAGGTAAGTGTACTAATTTAAACATGTAGGTGTAAGACAAGGTCACAGGTGAGTGTGATACTTGATACAGGTAGATGTAAGTCTCAGGTGAGTGTGATACTTGATACATATAGGCGTAAAACACAGGTGAGTGTTATACTTGATACATGTATGTGTAAAATACAGGTGAGTGTGATACCTGATACATGTTGGTGTAAAATACAGGTGAGTGTGATACTTGATACATGTAGGTGTAAAATACAGGTGAGTGTGATACCTGATACATGTTGGTGTAAAATACAGGTGAGTGTGATACCTGATACATGTAGATGTAAAACACAGGTGAGTATGATACTTGATACAGGTAGATGTAAGTCTCAGGTGAGTGTGATACCTGATACATGCAGGTGTGAAACACAGGTAAGTGTGATACTTTTTAAGATTTCAAGATTTTTTTCTTGATGGTGTAAAGACAGATCAGCCAGTGTAATATCTTTCAAATTAGGTAATAAGTTATTCACAATTTACTCTTGTATTTTTTCCTCATGATGACAATAGATCTACAGAGATTCACGTTTCCTTAATCTTACTGTAATCTTATCTCATTTGACTATGAGGCAATGGTTTCACTGTAATGAACTTCATCATTATGTACTGTAGAATCAGAAAATTTCATGGGATTAAAATTTCATTGTTAAAAAAAAAAAAAAAAATTCATTAACATTGAATTTTGTTGATATAATATATATATATAAACATGTTTGTAAAGAAAACCATTAGTATTACTGGGTTTTAATTTCATAGATAAATGTAAACAAATAAATAAACAAAATTTAAAACATAACAAAATTTTCTGATTTGACATGATGTATAAATGTCATGATCGGCTACAATTTTCTTTCTTTTTATCCATTATCAGGTTACAGCAGAAGAGGTTGATCAGGGTTTATTTATTGATGATGCTGGCATTGAGTCAGATACCAGCGGATTAGTTCGACCCCAGACGAATGTTACATCATGGCCGACAATGTCCAGTGACAGCTTTGGTAAGTGAGATATCTCATAAAAAATGTGAATAAATTAAAGATAATATCGTAAAAAAGTACACTTCTTTGCTGAGATTGAAATTCACTTCTAGCTAGAAATGTTGGAAACAAACCATTTAACCATGATTATCATTAGAAACAAGGATCAAGGTTGAAATATAGGTATTTCGTGTTACCTTTGTCATTTTTTCCTCTGTTTGATATACAAATGTACTGCATAGCTGGAAGTTTTTGCCCATAACATATTCAACACAATTTTCACCCTAAATTACCAGTCTCTTGGATGTTGTGTATATGTGCATTAGTTATTTAGGTTGAACATTTCACTTTCATTTTAAATTCGCCTTCTTGAAAATTAAATGAGAGCTCGAATTTCAAGGTATACATTATGGTCTACAAATTTCATCAATGTCCGATGTCAAAAGCTATTAAACACATGTGCAGTGCAGACATTAAATCCTGGTTGCTTCTCAAAGCATGGTAGTTCACTTCTGCTACTGTGTGGGCTCCATGGCCGTGTGGTTGGAACGTCACGCTTTAAACCATAAAGTCTCTCACCTCTAGTCACTGGATTCGAGTCAGTCCCATTCGAACCTAATTTTGTGAGGAAGTCTGCCAGTTTACTTGCAGAAATCTGTTGATCTCTTCCTGGGTACATTATAATGGGGGTTTCTCTTCCACCAATAAAAATTGTTCGCCACAATATCATATGTGACGTAAAACATCATTCAAACTTCAAATTCTGCTACTGGTTCTTAAACTTGTACTTAGCAAAACAAAAAATTTAAGTGGCAAATTTGCTTCTTGCCACCATTAATTTTAACTCTTTTCCCTTGAAGTCATTGAATAAGGTATAAAAGATGAAATTAGTGGAGTACAAAAAATGTACATGTACATTTCAGCACTTATAAAATGATGAAAATCTTAGGGTTTTTGAGCTTCTGTGGAATGGGAAAAACTTAGTAGAAATGAGTTCTTGAAAATATTACTTGTGAATGATTTGTTTAAGTTGTATAGTACAATTCATATTGCCTGGTGGTTAGAGTCGCACGAATTGAATTAGTGATTGGAATCGGTTTTATTTTTTTGAGTAATGCAGTGATTACAAGACATTAGAATAACAACGACACAAATTAACATTCCTACTTGTCACCATACGCGTACGTACTTGTACGGATATGGAATAGCCAGTGGGGTACAAAACATTTCTTGTATGGATATGGAATAGCCAGTGGGGTACAAAACATTTCTTGTACGGATATGGAATAGCCAATGGGGTACAAAACATTTCTTGTACGGATATGGAATAGCCAGTGGGGAACAAAACATTTCTTGTGTAACCTGTCTTGATTGACAAGTGAGTGGAATTATCTGTATGGTAAACTAAAGTTTACTCAATTTTGTACGTGCATTGGATAATAAAAACTGAAAAATTTTGTGATCTGATCATCATCTTATGAGTAAATGCTGTTTTATTCAAGAAAATGCCACACAGTTAATTTGATTCTGTCTTGAATAAAATATATCCCCTTCAGTCAAATTATATTAAATTTTACGTGACTGGAGCTGAAGTACAATCATGGGATATAAATATTCACCACTTATGTTATTTTCTTCTTTGTTTTATATAAAACCAACAATTTTTAAATGCCCACAGAATCCACTAATTTAATTAATATTTCAAATGTTTTATTTTTACATGCAGGAAAGTGAATTCATATTTTTAATCTATTTGCAGTTTAGATATACTCTTTGTTTATTTTGAGAAAATAATGATTCTGTTTTAGGTAAATTTTGACATATTTCATTAGACTGAAAGAATAATTGCAGAATTTACAAAATTACTCTGTGAGAAAAATGCTGTCATTTCTGTAAATGTACACATGATAATTTTAAAATGCATATATTTTAGAAATATGAAATTATCCTTCAATAAATTTGTACAAATTTGTCAAATTCTGGTACGATTTGTAGATTTTACCAGCATTTAAAAATTGTTGGGTTTATATAAAACAAAAAAGAAAATAATATAAGTGGTGAATATTTATGTCCCATGACTATATGTGTACATATTGTCCAATTCACATAACTTGTTGGGGAGAAGTAACGTTTTGATTAAAATATGGTTGATTCTCCCCATATTTTGGTTATGACAGGCTTGACGACAAATACGTTTAATTACCAACTGGATAACCATGTTTATGGTGGCAAATACATTGCCAGTGTGATTTGAATGTATCATCTAAATTTTAAACTCGTCTTGCTGAAGAAAGTGTTCTCAAGACTCTACCTTGCCAGGTTGTATGAATTACACTATAATGATTTAGTATGTGTCATAAGGGAGATAACTCTGACAATTTTACCAAACAAAATAATATGACTTTCAAGCTTTGGAAGTTTTGTAAATGTCTTGAATTTTCATTAAGGAAAAGTGTAGGAACATAGAGAATATTGTGTACATGTATATATAATGTATTTCATTTTTGGTAGGACTTGCCCCATTTTATTCACTCAGATTAACTCTACTTAATAGTTTGAAATGTGTAATAAAAAATCTTCTTGTTCCTGTATTTAGGTGTGTACTCAGGGCATCCTGACAGTGTTGACTATGATAGCGGAGCCAGAGACATGAGTCCAGAACCCACAAGTCTTCAGCAATTGATGGAAACACATGATCCCGAAGCCCTGAAAAATTTACAGATGGACTCAATGTCTACGGAATACCTGGACCTTGCAAACAGGGTAAGTAGGTCACTTTTCAGATATATACTGTGTTTGGAAAATTTCATTTGTTTTATTGTTATTTTTTTTCCATATGAAGATGCCACCTGCTACAGGATCTGGTCACATATAGCACAGGATTTATGTTATGATGGTCTAATCTTTCTAGCTCTGTCAAAGGATAGAGAGTTTGAGATTGACTGGTAAAATAAGATATTGTGTGTTAACGTTGTAAAAGTAATAGTATATAGTATTAATGTTTCTTGTAATGAGACTTGTTTTTAATTCATGATAGAAGACATAGCAGGTGTATATATATACTAGTGGATATTTAGTATTACAAACATTTTGAAATAAAAAAAAAATTACTGGTCAACCAGACCAGTGAATAAAGGAATTTCACTGGTCAAAGAAATTTTTTTACTGGTCTGTATATATACACAATTGAAATAAAATGGAAAATTACTGGTCACTTGGACCAGTTATCAAATAGATTTCACCGGACTTCTGTAAAATTTACCGGTTTTTCTGGTAAGACCGGTGAATTTAAAAAACTCTGGTATTATTTACATAAACAGCCACTATTTGCCACTTGTGGTGTATTTGCCGGGATGGTATTCACCGGTAAATTCTGGCGGTGGAATTTACAACTCAAGCTAGTAAACAGGCCTATTTCTGTAGTTTCCACAGGACCAATATACGACCCCATTACCGATGCAAAATACATACATGTGGTTTTTTTTTCCACTTTGATGAAAAAAATAATCCCCAAACTGGTGTACAGACTGTTATTATAAATAGAGTATAAGGAAAAGTGAATTAATGCAAGGACAAATGCATTTAAATGTGTGCAAACTAATTTTCCCAGTTTTTCAAAAAATCACATTAAAATTCCCAATAGTGTTGTCTATTGCATTTTCCCCAAATTGGCAGAAAAAGGTCTGTATACATGTAACATATCTGTACATGCAATTGAAATACAATGAAAAGTGAAAATGAAAAATTCTTATTCATACTCTATTGTTATGTACAGTACTACCAGGAATTTTCCTTGGGCATTTTTTGGGTCCAGTTTACAGGACCCATTCCCTATGCAAAAATGGCTTGCATTTTCCCCAAAATATTCATAAATTCCCAATTTAGAATTTACATACAAAGAATAAAGTATTTTCAAAGAAATATCACATATGAAGTTTTTCTGCTTTACTTGAATTTTTGTATATTTTCCCAATTTGTTCGGACCCTGGATCCAGAATTTAGGGGGTAGGAAAATCCCTGTGTACATGCATCAGCATAGTGCAGTGGTATCGCATAAAAATCACAGTTTGGTCTTTGAAAAGTACAGTAGTTGATCATAAGTATGTTCCCATAGTTTTTTTTACTATATATTCAGAATTCTTGGTAAATTAATGGTTTTTAATAACTCCCAGAAAATTTGTCTTTTATCCAGTTTTGAGAAAATTTCATTCACAAAAATATTAGGTTTTTGTACTCATTTGGTAGAAATGCATTATTCTTTGTGAGAGTAACATCATTTTCTGCTAATTACGAAGATAAGGACGGGACCTGTGAAATAATACACATGGTAAACACCGTAATAAAACCATTGATACTTAAGTTATTTTATGGATGTCATCAAATGAAAATATTATCAAAATTAGGCTTAAGCTCCCAGGGTTAATTTGTACAATATCTCAGTTGGTAGTAACCTTATTATTGAAGATATGCTTTGTCTTGAACCACGAAGAGCATGAATTCTGACAATCTATTGACAAATTCAATTTCAATTCTTTGTATAATAAAACATAAAAAACTTGTTCATTATTTTAATATTTTAAGTCAAATTTACAAAGTTGTCATTCTGAGAAAAACCTTTTCTAGTAACAGCCATGCATCAGATGTGAAAAAAATTGTCAGTCAGATAGTGGCCCCAATAGAAAATCTTTGAAATCGGCAAGGTGGTGAATACCAGTAAGGTACAGTGGAACCTGTCTTCAGAGACGACTCTCATTAAAGGGCACCTGTCTATTGAGACCACATTCTGAAAACCACTTGGTTAAATAATGCTTTAACCCATTCAACCCTACAGGAAAGAATAAATTGGTCTTAATCAATAGAAAAAAGCATATCACTTAAATAATATCCCATGTGAGAGACCACCTGTTTTGAGAGACCACATTTCAGTGGCAGGTGGGATGGTCTTTCTAAACTGCTGACCCTGTTATAGTAAAACAGACTTAAATTTCTTTTTGGTAATCTCTTCTTTATTTATTCTATTATAATATGACGTTTGAGGTTACATTTTCCTAGTTTACAATTGACATATATTGTATGTTGTATGGGTGTGTGAGAGTTGCCTCCCTTTTGACATTTTTTTTTTTGTCTTTGTAAATAAATAACATTATAACTTCTGTAGAAAAATTAGGTGGTGCATGTATACATTGTATGTATATAAATGAATTCAACTTCAATGCCTAGCCCAAAAATTAAAATGATACCAAACTTCAGTTTGCCATGAAATTGTTTGACAATCATTGGTGGGTTGAAAAGACTCAATACCAAACAGTGGAATAGATCAGGATTTAGTTGAAAGTTAGTTAATTGGCGTTATATTTTTACTTATAACTTAAAAACCGCTCACAGTCCCATCCTTTAACCATAGTTATTGGGAAATACATTCAGTGGTGTATGGGGGGTCCTTAGAGGTCCTGTCCCACCCTCTGAAATATATATTTTTACTTATAACTTAAAAACCGTTCACAGCCCCACCCTTAAACCATATATATTTTGGATTATAATGGGGAAACACATTTAGTGGTACATATGCAGGTCCTGCCCCACCCCTGGAATTTATATTTTTGCTTATAACTTAAAAACTGTTCATAGCCCCACCCTTAAACCATATATATATTATATATTAGATTGTTATGGGGAGACACATTCAGTTGTGCATGGGGGGTCCTGCCCCTCCATCTGAAATATATATTTTTACTTATAACTTAAAAACCATTTACAGCCCCACCCTTAAACCATATATATTTTGGATTGTTATTGGAGACACATTTAGTGGTGCATATGGGGGTCTCTGCCCTCCCCAGCAATTAATATTTTTGCTTATAACTTAAAAACTGTTTTCAGCCCCACCCTTAAACCATATATATTATTGGGAAACACATACAGTGGTGTATGAGGGGGGGGGAGGGGTCATTGGGGATCCTACCCCACCCTATGAAATATATTTTATATTTCATATATATATTTTACTTATAACTTAAAAACTGTTTACAGCCCCACCCTTAAACCATATACATTTTGGATTGTTATGGGGAGACACATTTAGAAGTGAATATGGGGGTCCTGCCCCACCCCCCTGGATATATATTTTTGCTTATAATTTAAAAACCATTCACAGCCCCAGCCTTAAGCCATATATATTATTGATTGTTATGGGGAGACACATACAGTGTTGCATATGGTGGTCCTGCCCCACCCCCTGAAATTTATATTTTTGCTTATAACTTACAAACATTGATAGCGCCACCCTTAAACCATATATATTATTAATTATTATGGGAAAACACATTCAGTGATGTATATGGGGGTCATGCCCCACCCACAAAATATACATTCTTACTTATAACTTAAAAAACCATTCACAGCCCCATCCTTAAACCATACATTTATATATTATTGATTGTTATGGAAAAACACATTCAGTAGTGTATGTGGGGATACTGCTACACCCCTGAAATATACACTTTGCTACACTTTGCTACATTTGATATCAAGCAGGGACCAGCGAGACATATAATTACATGTAATTCTTGTTTTACTCAATGCAGGTCATGTCCAGAATTTTCACTTTTAGAGGTTGACAGGTATGGTTAAGCTATCTTGGATTATAGCAGTTTATATTTGGTGTTGTTATAATCTTGTGAGAAAGCACTTGACAGATATTTAGGTTTTAGTTCAAATTCATTGTTGAGCCACAAAGAGAAAAGAACAGTCTGTCATAGATCAAATGAAGAACATTTGATGGTGGGCACCAAGATCCCTCTGGGATCTCTTGTTAGTTTGACAGAAAGTCCGGAGAGCTCCTACCCCCAGTGTCTTTGTCGATGTAGTCGGCATCCATAGACAAAATATTAACCTGGCCTATATCTTTTTAAATGCAAGCTACAGGGCTTTGATATTTCACATATAGATTTCTTATGAACAGAGCTTTCATTTCATACCTTGAATTTTTTCCTAGTGACCTTGAACTTTTTGATGTACTTTTCAAAAATGTTAACCTGAAATACATCTTTACAGCCATGAGGGATAAGGCTAAGATATTTCACATATAGATTTCTCATGACCAGACCTTAAAACCTGACAGTTGTGGGTTAAGAACCTATTTTGAAAATTTACACTCATTTTTGGTGAACTTTGTTGTCTTCTGACAGTTCTTGTTAGTCATATGTACATGAGACACATTGTCATTGCAACTTCCCCATCACTGATGAATTGATTTAAATGAAACTTCATCCAATGGAAGATCATAATAAGAAGATTTACAAGAGGGAAGGGACAGTTGTTCAAATTTTTTGAAGCGGATACAACCCACGAGTGAGTGAGAGGATATAACCCACGAGTGTGTGATGAGAGAAGTTAAAAAAGCAGGCTGACATACATGTACTCCTGGGAGAGGATACAACCCATGAATGTGTGAGAGGATACAGCCCACGAGTGTGTGATGAGAGAAGTTAAAACAGCAGGCTGACATACTACTGGGAGAGGATACAGCCCACGAGTGTGTGATGGGAGAAGTTCACCTTGTTGACAATCTGTCATATATAATGCATACAAATCTTACACAGGATAATGGAGGGGGAATATGATACTTTAGTTAGATCCTTGTTATCCATGTCATGATAAAAACAATGGAATAATATGTGGGATCAATACCAGAATATGCCATTATACAACTTTTAATGATCTGCAGTAAGATGCGTTGGCATGGTAACTAATTGCTTCCAAGTTCCAACAAAGTGTTTGTTTACTTTTTACATTGATTTAATTGGAAGATTTGGGAATTTCTCCAGAAGTACTTGGTTACAACTTGTAATAGAATTTGTGAATAATATTTCAATTATTTGTGGCTTTTTAGCAGTCTATGTGTAGGATGTTTCTTCTTGAAATATTATGTGGTGTATGAGAGATGGTTTAATTTGCATATCTTCAAGACACCATATACATAAATACTTACCTTTTACAAGTTATTATGTCGTTGTTTTATACCTGTCAAGAACTATTCATTTATAGTGAAATGTCATCAGCTTTAGGTGAAGTGCCACAAATTTTGACCTGTGCTATGACACCAATGCAGTGAGTTTTACGTACCATGCCTGGTGCGACATGTGACCTCGGTTTTCAGTCTCATGCTACATGTGACGTTCACTTCGTATGCCGAGCTTGTTGAAGGAACAGTCACAACAAATCAAAGTTGATTTCCCCAGCCGATTCCTTTATATTGTACACTGGGTACGAAAAATTCCATGTCTATAGTAAAAGACACTTACCGTATTCAACCCATTAAACGCCCTAGGTGACACACAAATTAGGGAAACAAGGTTGGCACTTATTGGGACCAATTAATAGTCAAATTAACGTAAAAACAGTTAATTTTTATGGGTCGTTATGTAATAACAACCTATTATGGGTTTACTTTGACTTTTCATTGAGGGCTATCCTGTTAGCAGTGAAGAGGTCATGGAGGTTGCATTCGCACTTCGTGTAAAATATAGTCCAACTCAAGAATTCAACTTTTACAGAAAAGTCAAATATTTTGGTGTAAATGAAATTGAATTATTAAATCTAGTTTGAATAGTCATTAAATGAAATACCACATAATTCTACTTACTTCTGCCTTTCGAAATTATACAATACGATTTGTAATTAGTATCAACAAAACATCATCAAAACTGTCTCTATAGTGTGTGTAAAAATAGGTGAGTAAATCTGAACTATAGGCTGATTGGTGTTTTAGTTCACTTGAGCCTTCGGCTATTGTGATCACTCCCGTCCGTCATCTGGCGTAAAGTTTTCATATTTTCGACTTCTTCACTGAAACCACTGAAGGTATTTTGATGAAACTTGACAGGAAGCAAGTGCTCAAGGTCCTTTACCAAGTTTGTTTTCAGCCAGATTGGCCCAGGGGTGGATCCAGGGCCGAGCAGAATAGGTCCCGAAAGGTACCCCTCTTTAAAAATCTTCTTCTGTAGAACCACTGTAAAACATTATTTCTGAGTGATCTACGTGGATGTATAATTCAAGTCTGTATTTTTCATAGAAATCGGAATAATAATTTTTGATGTTTTTTTAGGTCTTTTCAGACTTTGTTATTTTCATTCATTTTTGCATGATTTCTTCAATTATCTCCCCTTGTATTCACTTTGATGCATATATTTAATGTGTTATGCTTGTAAGTAGGTGAAGAAATGTTTTTGTGCAAGAATTTTGCCAAAATTTAATTTCTAGAATTTTTTATGAATTTTTTAAAACTGCAAAAAAAGAGGGGTGTGTGCATTTTTCACGCTATCAGCTTTTGTTTCAAAACCACTGAAGAAATTTTGATAAAACTTGACAGGAAGTAAGTGCTCAATGTCCTTTACCAAGTTTATAGTTTTCTGCCAGATTGGCCCAGGGTTGGATCCAGGGTGGTTCAAAATAGGTAGCATAAGTTACACCTCTTTAAAAATTTCTTTTGTAGAAACGCTGTATAAATTGAAAAATGGATTGTTTCTGAGTGATCTACATGGATTTATGATTCAAGTTTGTGTTTTTCATAGAAATCAGAACATGAATTTTTGAGCTTTTTTGAGACTTACTTTACTAACACATTATGAACTTTCTTACAATGTATATACATGTACATGTACTTACAATATATATATATACATGTACATGTACTTACAATATATATATACATGTACTTACAATATATATACATGTACATGTACTTACAATATATATATATACATGTACATGTACTTACAATAATGTCAATATATATATACATGTACTTACAATATATATACATGTACATGTACTTACAATATATATATATATATATACATGTACATGAACTTACAATATATATATACATGTACTTACAATATATATACATGTACATGTACTTATAATATATATATACATGTACTTATAATATATATATATACATGTACTTACAATATATATACATGTACATGTACTTATAATATATATATACATGAACTTACAATATATATATATACATGTACTTACAATATATATACATGTACATGTACTTACAATATATATATACATGTACTTATAATATATATACATGGACATGTACTTACAATATATATATATACATGTACTTACAATATATATACATGTACATGTACTTACAATATATATATACATGTACTTATAATATATATACATGTACATGAACTTACAATATATATATATACATGTACTTACAATATATATACATGTACATGTACTTACAATATATATATACATGTACTTATAATATATATACATGTACATGAACTTACAATATATATATATACATGTACTTATAATATATATACATGTACATGTACTTACAATATATATATACATGAACTTACAATATATATATATACATGTACTTACAATATATATATACATGTACTTATAATATATATACATGGACATGTACTTACAATATATACATGTACATGTACTTACAATATATATACATGTATTTACAATATACAGTGAACCCGCTTTACAACGACATTCATTATAACGGAATATTCGGTATCCGACAAGAATCGCTTGGGAACAAATGTACATGTACATAAAAAGTACTCACTACAACGGAATATTCGGTAACCGACTCCGACATTAGATTCCGGGAACAAATGTACAAAACTCAATGTAAATAAACTCTTTACAACGACCTGACAAAGAAGCCTCCTGCTGATTCGGCTATTGTTATCAGTCTTGATTTTCTTCACGGTTGAGATCACAGCTAGAAATAATTGTGTCAATAAAACAATTACACCGTCAATTGTTCTCTGATCATCACTGATATGTGATAGGCGTCAAAGATTAGCCTTACCTGTACTGCAGTAGGCCTAATGTGTATAAAACAGATTTCGTTAGAACTGAACCGACATTAAAAATACAAGCTGCGTACAAATTGAAAAAAAGATCATTAAATAATTAAAAATAAATACACATAGTTGACAAGTTCTGTTAGACTACATGTCCTTGCCGATGTGGTTACAATGGCGTATCTTTAAATTACTTCAATTTTTGTGATAGCCTAGACATTTTAGTAAGATTTTATTTATGAAAGGCATTTTTAATTAGATTGTATCAGCAATCTCTGCGCTTTTTATTTAAGCAATAAAGAATCTAACTCGGAATCAGGTACATTCAGGCATTTTGTACATGATCCGTGCATTTTACGACATCACCGATTTACTATATGCGACCGAAAAATGATTGTGCATCGATGTTTACAAGATTATCTTGCATAAATATGAAAATTAAAAGGGTGAAAATAGTATGAAATGACATAATATGAACCGTTATGACTTTCTGTTTTATTTATTTACATGTAATTATATGCGTAAATGATACTCAAGGGAGCTAACTATAAAATGCCAACCACATCAATTTCATTACAGTGACAAATTCGATATAACGTCAATCCTATGTGGGAACAAACATGGTCATTGTAAAGAGGGTTCACTGTATATACATGTACATGTACTTACAATATATATACATGTATATGTACAAGTGTGGTTTTTTCTAGCTAAAAAATTTTAGAATCAGGCCTAGGGATTTCATGGTAAATGAATCAAGCTGTTCCACACACAAACACACACAAACACACACACACACACACACACACACACACACACACACACCTACACACACACACACACACACACACACACACACACACACAAATAATAATAATAATGAAAATAACAAATAAAAAAATAAAATATAGGGCCGGGCAGAGCAAGGAACCTTGCGTAAACCTGATTTTTAAATATGTATATAATTTCACACGGGATAACAATATTTTTTATAAATACCAATCATGATTTCTGCCAGGGTATTCAACCGTGTACAAACTTATAGAACTTTTCCACAAAATTACTTCTGCTATAGATAAGAAAGAATACTTATGTGTTGTGTTCTGCGACCTATCCAAGGCTTTTGATAAAGTCTGGCATAAAGGACTATTATTCAAACTCCGGCAGTACGGTATAGAAGATGATTTACTATCCTGGTTCTCTAATTATCTGAGCAATCGTCAGCAATCAGTTGTTTATGGAAATAATGCATCATCGTTTAAATATGTGACTGCGGGTGTACCTCAAGGTTCTGTTCTTGGTCCTCTTCTATATCTATTCTACATTAATGGTCTTGTTGATCCTATGAAGACTGTGATTAGACTATTTGTAGATGATTCATCCCTTCATGAATCTTCAGCAGACCTAAACATAATTGAACAAAACATAAACCATGATATTCAACATTTACAAGATTGGTCAAATCAATGGTTTATGCAGTTTAATCCTGCTAAGACAAAAGTTGTTTTGTTCTCTTCCAGATCACTTCATATCAGACCAAATATAAAATGACACAATGATCACTTTCCTTTCTCTGACTCTCATTGCCACCAAGGGGTGTTTCTCAACAGTAACGGCAACTGGTATGATCACATTCACCATCTTATTAAAACAGCATCTTCCAGAATAACTGCATTAAAACAACTAAAATACAGAGTCAGCAAGGACACATTGAACACCATATATATTGCTTTTATCAGACCTATGCTCAAATATGCTTTCTGTGTTTGGGATGGTTGCTCTATTGAATTGTCAAATGCCTTGGAGAAGGTCCAGTTAGAAGCCGGAAGTTAGAAGTTTCCGGACTAACGTCTATAGCGTCTCATGAATCATTATACATGTACCTTGAAACTGGCTGGGTACCCCCTTAGGTCCAGGCGTGAAAGATTCAAACTCTCTACTTTCTACAAATTCCATAATAGGTTAGTTCCTGAGTATCTTCATAGTATACTTCCTCGAGTAGAGGTGACCTTAGCCATGATTTCTGTAACCCACATAACTACCAAATGCCAAGGTGTAGAGTGGACATATTTAAAAAGTCATTTATCCCCTCCTCTATAAACCTATGGAATAGACTTGATAATTCTGTAAAAAGTATTACATCAACCTCCGAATTCAATATGAAAATATCACCTATATCACCTGTTCTACCCAATTATTTGAAAGTTGGAAACGGATATTTATCGGTGCAGTTAGTACGAATTGTAGTGCTCTTAATAATGATTTATTTCGGGAAGGGATTTATCCCTCACCTGTCTGTCAATGTGGTGACAGCATTGAAGATGCATATCACTACTTTCTAATATGTTCACAACACTCAAACTCACGAATTGCGATTCTCGATATTCTCACAACTATGGGTATTCAACCAGGTAATTATGTCAGTTTTCTTCTATGGGGAGATCCCAATCTTCCATATGAGACCAATGTCCAAATTGTGCTGGCCGTTCAGTCATTTATAAAAGGTTCTAATCCATCTACGGACAACCATAGCAACCAGATTCTCTCTTCTCTCTTCTATCAGATACTCTCTCTCTCTCTCTCTCTCTCTCTCTCTCTCTCTCTCTCTCTCTCTCTCTCTCTCTCTCTCTCTCTCCCTCTCTCTGTACAATATATATGTGTATGTATATATGTGTGTGTACATGTATGTATGTCTCTCTCTCTCTCTCTCTCTCTCTCTCTCTCTCTCTCTCTCTCTCTCTCTCTGTGTCTCTCTCTCTGTCTCTCTCTCTGTACAATATGTACGTATATGTGTATGTATATGTGTATGTATGTACAGCATACGAATTGTATGTGAGTCATGTCATCATGTGTTCAATTAATTATATACTGTATTATCTGGAGAAGACCTAGTAAGTTGTAAGAACTAGTGTCTAATCCATTTGTTATATCAATAAAATATGTTTAAGTCAACCCTCTAGCTTGATCATATGTACATGTATAGTAAAATCCATATAACCTGGCGGGGTGGAGTCTTGTGAACCCTTTCTTGACCTGGACGAGTTGAAATTTTAGGTAATAAAGCATAAGATTAAAATTACGCTGACTAGAATAATCATTCCTTCTTGTCACCAAACATAAACTATACAGTGAGGAATAACAAGTTTTTCTCGTGCAGCTTGTCATAACTGAAAAGTCGGTAGAATCATCAGTATAATAATTAAAAGGTTACTCCACCCGCCATCTTATGTGAATTGGACAATACCAGTATCTTGACTCAGTTTCTAATTTTTTTTACCTTATTTTCTCTGTAGTGGATGGGAGAATTCATTTACCTCTATATTTATCTTTTTTTCTGTATAATTTCTCTGAGGTTGGTGGGAGAATTCATTAACTCTATATTTGTCGTTTTTGTTGTTGTTGTTTATTTCTCTTTGGTTGATGGGAAAATCCATTTACGTCTATATTTGTGATTTTTTCTGTATAACTCTGTGTTCAAGGGGAGAACTCATTTACCTCAATATTTATTGTTTTTGCTTTATAATTTCTGTGTTTTTTCATTATTATCATAACTACAGCTGTTGTTATATCATTTAGGGATGATTACCAAGATTAAAGAAAACAGAGATACCCCCTGCAGTGTTGTTTTCACCTGCGGGTGTCAGGAAAAGATTTCTATTAATTACCTGTGAAAAAATCATTATACAGACATCAATCTTTCCCCCGTTAATTGCAAAGTAAATTGTTGCAGTAAGCCTAACAGAATGAGCTATCACATCTCCAGGCCACCGATATGAACATTAAATTAGGTATAGTTTGTACATAGGTTAGATATTTTGGTAGTCCTTGGAAGTTTCAGATCTATTGCCAAATCAGCGTTTTCACAGGAATACTTTGAGAGGAAGAAACACTGTATAATAAATTCTTTATGGTGGCAGACAACAGTATTCTTAAGAGAAAAGAGAAAACTTGGCACAGCCCAATGTTTTGTTAAACTAGGTATTGATCTGGGAAAGTGAACAACATGCATTAATATGTTTATTGCCTTGGAAACGGTTTTTATGAATTTGAGTATTCCAGCAGTCAGCATTTATGTAAGACTAATATTAGATTTTGTCGAAAACTTGAAACAGACGTAACAGTTGATGTTTATTGTAAATAGAATCAGTTACACTAATAAGTTACACAACAGAGAAACTACAGGACTCTTTTGTGAAATATCATTGAATATTTATAGTGTATCAATATGGGATGATTTAGGGTGAAATTATTACAGTATTGGGTATTTGTAGAGTGAATTATTATGGGATATATTAGGGTGAATTATTACTGGGTATTTGTAGAGTGAATTATTATGGGATATATTAGGGTGAAATTATTACAGTATTGGGTATTTGTAGAGTGAATTATTATGGGATATATTAGGGTGAATTATTACTGGGTATTTGTAGAGTAAATTATTATGGGATATATTAGGGTGAAATTATTACAGTATTGGGTATTTGTAGAGTGAATTATTATGGGATATATTACGGTGAATTATTACTGGGTATTTGTATAGTGAATTATTATGGGATATATTAGGGTGAATTATTACTGGGTATTTGTAGAGTGAATTATTATGGGATATATTAGGGTGAATTGTTACTGGGTATTTGTAGAGTAAATTATTATGGGATATATTAGGGTGAATTATTACTGGGTATTTGTATAGTGAAATATTATGGGATATATTAGGGTGAAATTATTACAGTATTGGGTATTTGTAGAGTGAATTATTATGGGATATATCAGGGTGAAATTATTACTGGGTATTTGTAGAGTGAATTATTATGGGATATATTGGGGTAAATTATTATTAGGTATTTGTAGAGTAATTTATCATGGGATAGTTTACAGTGAATTATTTTTGGGTATTTGTAGAGAGAATTATTATGGGATGTTTGTAGAGTGAAATATTATGGGATGTTTGTAGAGTGAATTATTATGGGATATTTATAAAGTGAATTATTATGGGATGTTTGTAGAGAGAATTATTATGGGGTGTTTCAAGAGGGAATTATTATGGGATGTTTGTTGAGATAATTTTCTGTGAAACTGTGTACATCACAGAGACCACTGAAACTGTGTACATCACACAGATCCCTGAAACTGTAAATTACAGAGATCACTGAAACTGTACATCAAAGAGCTCCCTGAAACTGTAAATCACTAAGACCCCTGAAACTGTGTACATCACAGAGACCCCTGAAACTGTGTACATCACAGAAACTATCACAGTGCCACTGAAACTGTACATCACAGAGATCCTTGAAACTGTAAATCACTAATTTTCCCTGTGAAACTGTAAATCACAAAGAGACCACTGAAACTGTGTACATCACAGAGACCCCTGAAACTGTAACATCACACAGATCCTTGAAACTGTAAATCACTAAAGAGCTCCCTGAAACTGTAAATCACAAAGACCCCTGAAACTGTGTACATCACAGAGACCCCTGAAACTGTACATCACAGAGACCCCTGAATCTATCACAGTGAGACCACTGAAACTGTACATCACAGAGATCCTTGAAACTGTAAATCACTAAGACCCCTGAAACTGTAAATCACAAAGACCACTGAAACTGTGTACATCACAGAGACCCCTGAAACTGTACATCACACAGATCCTTGAAACTGTAAATCACTAAGACCCCTGAAACTGTAAATCACAAAGACCACTGAAACTGTGTACATCACAGAGACCCCTGAAACTGTACATCACAGAGACCCCTGAAACTGTACATCACTGAGACCACTGAAACTGTACATCACAGAGACCCCTGAAACTGTGTACATCACAGAGCCCCCTGAAACTGTGTACATCACAGAGACCCCTGAAACTGTGTACATCACAGAGACCCCTGAAACTGTGTACATCACAGAGATCCCTGAAACTGTGTACATCACAGAGACCCCTGAAACTGTGTACATCACAGAGACCCCTGAAACTGTGTACATCACAGAGACCCCTGAAACTGTGTACATCACAGAGACCACTAAAACTGTGTACATCACAGAGACCCCTGAAACTGTGTACATCACAGAGACCCCTGAAACTCTGTACATCACAGAGACCCCTGAAACTCTGTACATCACAGAGACCCCTGAAACTGTGTACATCACAGAGATCCCTGAAACTGTGTACATCACAGAGATCCTTGAAACTACATCATAGAGATCCTTGAAACTGTGTACATCACACAGATCCCTGAAACTGTAAATCACAGAGATCCCTGAAACTGTACATCACAAAGCTCCCTGAAACTGTACATTGCAGAAACTCCTGAAACTGTGTACATCACACAGATCCCTGAAACTGTAAATCACAAAGACCCCTGAAACTGTGTAGATCACAGGGACCATTGAAACTATGTACATGTACATTGTTTATATGTAGTATTACATTGTTTGTATGTAGTATTACATTGTTTGTATGTAGTATTACACAAATGTAGTATTACATTGTTTGTATGTAGATTACATTGTTTGTATGTAGTATCCCTGAAACATTGTTTGTATGTAGTATTACAGGTTTGTATGTAGTATTACACTGTTTGTACATGTATTACATTGTTTATATGTAGTATTACATTGTTTATATGTAGTATTACATTGTTTATATGTAGTATTACATTGTTTATATGTAGTATTACATTGTTTGTTAGTGATTACATTGTTTGTATGTAGTATTACATTGTTTGTATGTAGTATTACATTGTTTGTAGTATTACATTGTTTATTACATTGTTTGTATGTAGTATTACATTGTTTGTATGTAGTATTACATTGTTTGTATGTAGTATTACATTGTTTATATGTAGTATTACATTGTTTGTATGTAGTATTACATTGTTTGTATGTAGTATTACATTGTTTGTATGTAGTATTACATTGTTTGTATGTAGTATTACATTGTTTGTATGTAGTATTACATTGTTTGTATGTAGTATTACATTGTTTGTATGTAGTATTACATTGTTTATATGTAGTATTACATTGTTTGAATGTAGTATTACATTGTTTATATGTAGTATTACATTGTTTGTATGTAGTATTACATTGTTTATATGTAGTATTACATTGTTTGTATGTAGTATTACATTGTTTGTATGTAGTATTACATTGTTTGTATGTAGTATTACATTGTTTATATGTAGTATAACTATAGAAATGGTTTTGCCATTATACAGGAGAAATCACACAGCTGAGATTGACTCACGATTTAAATATTCCATAAAACTTTTGGAATCTGCATAAAAAGATAACATATACCGATAGACTGATATCTATAGTTGCTATGTATTCTGTAGATACAGCTAATAATAAACAGATAATATATATATATATATATATATATATATATATATATATATATATATATATATATATATATTTAACAAAAGTAATGAAAATCAGTGGGAAAAATTTGTGGAAAATTGGTGAATTCTTGTTATGTGCATAAACTTGAAACATTAGTGAGGGAAGCAGCAGGGAAATTAAGGTAGAGATGAAATACAATATAAGGGGTGATCTCAAGATAAAAATGATTTCATATTCAGTCATGGAATCAGCAATCCTAGCACTAACTGACATTGAATGATAAAGTGACTGAAAGAAGAATGAATGGGAATATAATTAGATAGAGAACATGTGATCAGAGAACAGCTGACTTACAGAGGAGGGGGGAGGGGGGTGATGTTTGAATATATCTACCAACTTTTGCTAAAAGCTATAGGTTACAGAATTGAAAATAATAATAAGAACGAGAAAAAATATAGAGTAACACATACCGGTATATAATTTTAAAGATATGGCAAAGTGAAGCCAGATGCAGAGAAAATATAAGGGGTCAATAAATGTTTGTGTGAAATTATTTACAATACTAGGAAAGAGAGATGGTGATGTAGTAGTTATATATAGAAATGTATAATGTATTCCAGAAATTTTGACAATCGATGAATACTTGTTCATTTTGGAAACTGGATAAGGAGGAAGGACAAATACTCTCAAAGTTTGATATAGCATGGTAGATATTGATAAAAAGATCTATATGCTTGCCAGGTTATGGATTTTAAAGAATAATAGCTGATAACCAGAGTAAATACAGGATGAAGAAGTTATAAATGGAGTTTTGACTGCAATGGAAATTGATTGATAGGAAGACAGAAATGGGGAAAAATAAAGCGTACAGAAATGCAGAATTACGTGTATGCCTGAGAAAATATATTTGAGAGTTTAAAATATTTTGTACATGGAGAGAGAGAGAGAGAGAGAGAGAGAGAGAGAGAGAGAGAGAGAGAGAGAGAGAGAGAGAGAGAGAGAGAGAGAGAGAGAGAGAGAGAGAATGCTTTAGTCCCAAAAAATATGACATGAAAATGGTTGCAAAGTAAAAATAAATAAATAAACAAATGTTATCTTATTTTAGATAGAACATGATACAATGTAGAAAGAGTGAAGTATAAAATATGCTATTGAAGCAATAAAATGAAGAATTTAGAAGTAGTGAGGGTGTGGGGGTTGATTATGTAGAAGAGAAAATGCATCTCCTGGAATTCTGTTGTAGAAATTTAATGAATTTTGAAGTAGAGAGGGTATCGAGTCTGATGATAGAGTAGACATACTAAAACATGTGGAATCGTTGTTTGTGGAATCGTTAGTTCTTCAGATTCTGTTTACCAAGATTTGGTACATGATAACTTTACAGCAGATGGGATTGACCAAAGCAGTTGTGTTTGATCCCAGAGAGTTGAATTGATTTCAGTGTGCTGTAACAAAAGCAGCTGAAAAATAAAATCACTTCCATACACATGAATCTTACTGGCTGCATTCCTTTGATGGAGTAAATACAGCATTGCTGAGGATGAAAGAGTAAGCCATTCAAACGGAGAACAAAAAATGAATAGTTCTTGAATGTGTTTGTGGAAGATAATGGCCTGTAGCAATGAGATATTTTATTGTTGCAGTAAATGAATTGTGATTGTGAATTGCACTGATAAAGTGACCACCGTTTGTTTGTACAGGGTCATAAACAGCTTTTTGTAATAATGGATTTAGTGTTGAAATTGAAAATTGTTAAAACCTTCATATATAGGATTGTGTCTTCAGGGACCATATCAAAACTGAAAACTCCGTTTTGTCCGTAATGGTTTTAACACACAGTTTCTCTAGTTATTTAAAAGGCGGATAGAAGAGGCTTTTTAGAATATTATACTGTTCGTGTACAGTTTGTGCATGGAAACAGTTTATGAAATTACAAAAGATATTGAACATGAAGGTCATTAGTGATCTGTGATTAATTAGGAATTAAAGAAGATGTTTTAATTGATAATTCCGGTAGTAAGTATGGAGTATACAAGTCCACACTCCCCACACTACGAGACTATTTATGTGAATGGATTTCATAGAACGGCCAAAAATCTACACGAATGTGATGAGAATGATCCCCAATGTCAGGTATATTTATTTTATTGATTAATTGTAAATATATTGTTGTCCTTTTTAATGTTTTACATCCCACCAAGATTTTTTTGTCGATCTGGCAACGTCTCGTTGTAAAGATGACGTGTTACAAATTTTGACCTGTGCCATTTAAGTGTTAGATTTTTAACCATGTGCCACATATACTTACTGAAAAGGGACCTCGAGTGTCTTGTCTTCTTTAGAATACCTACAAGAACTTATCTTCTAGATAGAGGTGAAATTAATGTTGGAAAATTCAGGAACGAATAGAAAACAGCAAATATTTTGAATATTCGGCCACATGTTTAATACCAGTGGATTACACACAGACCACAAAATAACATGGGACCGATCGTTGATGTTACATGGAGGTTACAACAATTACAAATCACGTAAACACCTTTTCGTTCTCGATGAATTTCATTTCAAAGTGTTCATTATTGCTATTGTAACCTGCAAGTTACGGTCATTCCTTTGAGCGTAACCTGTAAATGGGTTACAACGATTTCTGGGTAAAAACATGCAAAGTTTATTCTGTAACTGGACATGTTTGTATATTGATGGCATACAATTGTAAATAATGACAAAAATTATTGCTTATTTGAAGAAAACTTCAGAAATATTAAAAAAATGTTTGAGTACGTACTCAAATCTTGAGTACCGTACTCAACATATTTATTTGTTTTTTTACAGGAAAATCATAAGTGTGATGTGAAGATTTATATGTAAATGATTAAAAATCATAATATGTTTCCTAATCACTAAAATCCAGAAGTTATATAACCAATTTTATAGTCAAAATAATGAAAAAAAAAGTTGAGCTTGAGTATTGAGTAAATTTGGTGACTTCGGACCCAGGATACAACTGGGGGAGTTTTAAAACTTGGTAAGTCTTTAACTCATTTACCCCTGCAAAATAATGGACTTTTCTGTAAATCAATGACTTAGACCAGTCCAAATGTGTCTTTAGGGGTAAATTGGTTAAAAATCTTCTTCTATTAATAAACCAGTTCAAATTTCGTATACGTTGTTAAGTCATTATCTACAAAGTTTGTAAAATAAAGTTAAATCTGTTCATAAAGAGATTTTGGCCTGTACATCAAATGACGTAGGGAATGGTTTACCCATCAGTGATAAAGCCCTAAAAATAATGGACTCTTCTGAAAATCAATGCCACTGATCAGCCTAAGTGTGTCTTTAGGGGTAAATGAGTTATCATCTCAAAACTGTATCACTTTTCGTACACAAAGACATATGAGAAGAATGTAAAGGCATTATCTAAGGATCTTTGTGACAATGTTTCAAGGTCATATCATCAAAGGTCAAGGTCACAGGCACCAAAGTAAACAGAAAATATCAGTGGCATAATTGCGCAAATTTACCAAGTGAGTGTCATAAGCCCCCCAGGGTCCCTTGTTTTACCGATTATATTTATTTCTGTATCCTATATCTGGAGCTTGTGTTTCTGATAGTTGCATGATGTTCGGCCCCATTTCCAGTGCAAGATACATGTGTTTTTTTTCGAATTTGATGTAAAGACTGACCATAATGAAAAAATGAATTAATGGAGAGAAAATGCATTTAGAAAAGTCACGATATTCTATTACTTTTAGATTTACATGTCTGCAAACTATTTTTCCCAATTTGTTTAACATTAAAATTCCCAATTATATTGCCAACAGCATTTCCCCAAAATGATAGAAAAAAGCCTGTACTAACACATCATATCTGCTAGAATATTTTTAGATTACAGAGGTGATGGTGTTTTGATTTGAATGAATGTACAAAGAAATATTTTTTGAATGTTCTTTCTGCTTATAAGTAGAATCGCATCTCTCATTTACATAGGTAATTACAAGAAAATGTCAGACGTCAACGAGAGTTAGACGTGTTCCATTTTTAAAGCTGAAATCGCATGATAAAAGCTATTGTACATACAAAGAAGTGATAATAATATTAGTTATAAAACACTCTCTAATTGTTTGTTTCTACAAGTGGCAGACATATATGTATTGTTAATGTTTTAGGTAGTACATGTAATCATATCACACCGGCAGTATCGTAAGATGATGTAAAATTGTTCATTTTATATGTCACTTGCGGAATGCAAGTGGTCTCTTCCAGGGTACATTGTAACGAGTTCCAATTTTAAAGCTGAAATCGCATGATAAAAGCTGTTGTACATACAAAGAAGTGATAATAATATTAGTTATAAAACACTCTCTAATTGTTTGTTTCTACAAGAGGCAGACACACATGTATAATGTTTTAGGTAGTACATGTAATCATATCACACCGCTACTATAAGTATCGTAAGATGACACTGTAAAATCTGTTGTCATTTTATATCCATACTCACTTGCGGAATGCAAGTGGTCTCTTCCAGGGTACATTGTAACCAAGTTCTCTTCTCAACTAGATGCCACCATATAACTGAAAAGTATATGTAGGCTTCGTGGCTGAGAGATTTGGGCATAATGCTTTAAACATTGATGTCTCTCACTTCTAGTTAGTGCTACTTCGAATCCAACTGGAATTTAAGCTTATTTTGTGAGAAGGTTTGCCAGTTTACTGATGAAATGAGTGGGGTTTTCCCCAGGGTTGAATTTTAGTGAGTCCTTTAGACCCACAAGATATAAAGGTTTGTGAGTCTGAAAAAAAATTTGTGAGTCCGAAGTGTAACAGAGACATGGTCACTTTGATATATCCAAACAATGAAAAAAAGATGGCGGTTTTTAGTCCCAGATTCAAAATTATAGTGGGTCCTCAGGGAGTCGGTTTTATTCATTTTGTGTATCCCAAATATATTTATATATTTTAATATATCACAGATGCAAGATACATGCATAAGTGAAAACCCTGGGTGAGGTGGTGTCCTAAGCAAGGTGGTCTGCACTGATCTTCTAAGCAAGATGGTCTTTAGGCTAGATTCTACTGTATATAAAGAAGCATTGATACAAACAAAATTTGATCAGAATGGAATAGAAGAGCCTACACCGACTGAAGTCTAGCGGTGGAGTGTTTGACCAGCAAGTGCAAGGTCCGGGGACAGAAGACTTTAACTCATCAACCCCTGAAAAACAATGGACTCTTCTGTAAATCAATGATTTAGGCCAGTCTAACTGTGTCTTCAGGGGTGAATGAGGTTTTAACGTAGTGACTGTTGTTTCACCAACAATGTAGGGCTGTACGTACCATTCTACAAAATAAAAAAATCACGGTTCTTTATGGATGAGAAATAAAACTGAGGCCCTGCCTGAGTCATGATAGGCGTGGCTCAATAAAGAACCCTCACTGCATTTATAGCATCAGTCCATGGTGAAGGTAAAAATTTGTGGTACTACAACTAAAGATAGTGACATCTTCGTATAAGTTTAAAATTCTCTGCAGGATGTAAAACAAAAATGAAATGAAACAAAACCAAAGCAGAATGGAATGACAAAAAAGAAACATCGGTACACAAGGTCGCACAACAGTTAGCATACAGTGCTAATGACCTACACCACTAAGGGATAAGGCTGTGTATTAACAATTAACAGAAGCATTCCAATATAATACCAATAATTTAGAGCCCTTTGACATTTACATTATGCTATCAGTATGACTCAGCAGTTTTTCAGTTCTGCACAGGAACAATTACCAGTGATTGTGTTAGAATCAGGACATACAGCAGCTTTTGATACAGTCCCTATTTATAATTGCTGATGATGCTGTTCTGTCTTTATCTAACTGCTGTATAGTCATTCCAGTATGAGTTGTGTCCCTTATAGAAGTTGTCACCTCTGAAGCTACTGGTACTGCTGTTTTCTGAAGGAAGAACCTGATTATTTTCCTTTTTTTTTGGGGGGGGGGAGGGGCAGAAAAAACTATTTTCACTCATGACATTCAAGTAGTATTTAATATAAATTACATTTTGACTAATGTAATGTTTTGAGAAATGCCCTGATGATATCTGCTGGTGTATAATCAAAGTATACATTGTACTGATAGCCTTGACTGGTAATTGTTAAGTTTTATATGTAGGTAATGTCATGTATTGTAGTGTACTGGATTCAAGGTTTTAAAAAAAATACAGCTTCATGTAGGTGCTGGTATATAATCAAAGTAGTAACATTACTGAACACAAATTTATAATAATTGTTAAAACTTATATGAGGATGCGGAATGACTTTTAATAGCATATATTGAAAAAGTACATTGTCACAAATTTAAGTGTAATGTTAAAAAAATAATTGGAAAAGTAACATTCTAAAAATAAAAGTGTGATTTGGAAATTTCAATCTTGAAGTTGAGTTTATGTTGCTGAAATTCACATACATGTTTAATCTCCCATCAATATAATGTGTTATTAACCCCATACTGCAAAATGTGCTTTGACTTGATCCCAATAAACAACTTATCATATCATTACTCAGTTGATGGAACTCGTAAAAATATAACATTATACAATTGTTATTCCTGAAAATGGAATCTGAAAATGGAATGCTTCACTAATTTTTTTTTTTTCACCAGCAAATTTCGGCTAAATAATGTTTGCTTTGTATATAGGGAAATTATAAGAAATATAAAATATAAGAAATTGTCAGAAAATGCCTTACATTTATTTTTTTTATTGATTTATATCTATTTACATGTATATTTTCATCATATTTGAAGAGTAACCTATATGCACACTATACAAGGAATCATAGTAATTACTCTTTATTTGGTGTAGTGGTGTATTTTCTACCCCTACCCCCTGAAGAAGCAAAGGAATCTAATGATTAGATTTTGTTTTTGTCGGGTTCAAGTTTTGATAAATAGGGAGACCCAATTTGCCAGTCAGCCATTTGACAGGGAGAATTAATTGTCACTAAATACATGAATCGGAGGTAAACCTCCTGCTTCTCCCTGTATGGTGAGCCCTGGATTAATCACATTACCGATATGTCTTCATACAGCATCATGCCATAATTTTGTGAACAAATATCATTTCACCATTACTTTCTATGTAAAATGATCTTTTTGAGATAGTTTTCAGGGACTTCATTTTTAAGTCTATCTTCTTACAGTTTGCAACAATTAGATTGACCCCCCTAACATGCGGTATTTATTTGAACCTGATTGTTAATTAGGAAGTTAAATGTACAGTGAAGTTTGTATATAAAGACCCCCTTAGGGACACAATAAAAACCAGTCTTTATAGGAAGGTGGTCTTTATATAGAGGTTGATTTGTACACAAATGGTACTATTGGGGACAACAAAAACAGCCTTTTGTTTATGACCAGGTGGTCTTTATGCACAGGTGGTTGCTAAAGCAGGTTTTACTATACATACATTTATTCTTCTTTGGTGAATTTCGTAACATCATTTCCTTCTTTGTTCTAAGTAAATTACTCTAAGAATAAACTTGTTGTAAAGAAAAAATGTGTCTTGAAATTTTAGTATAACAGAATAATCAGTGATTTATGCTCAAAGAGAATGAAATTTAAAAGAAAGTGGTCAAAAAACATACCCAGGAGAATAATTTCAAAAAATATAATTTTACATAGAAAGTAATGAGAAAATAACGTTTGTTCATAAACTTATGGCACTATACTGTATTAGAATATATTGTTCAATAATTTCAATTTATTACGGTATAAAATTAAAGAAATCAATAACAAGTATTAAACAGCAGATAATTCCATACTTTATCATATTGTGATTCAAAATAAATGGAAATGACTCTGTCTAAACAATTCAAACTTGTGTGCTTTACAGAAAAACAATAACAATGATGGTTGCTTTGTTTGTGATGAAATACAAGGTAAACATAAGGTAGCGCTTGAGCTCACTCAAACTGTCGTTTAATAGAATTCCTGTGCTTTTATTTATACATTCTCACTGATGGGAAGTTAGTGTTGAATTCTTCTGTTGTAGTTTTGTACTTGTGATCATAATGATGATGTGTATGGAGTATGAGCTTAAGTTCTTACTAAAGCACGGTCTTTGGCCCTGGGGCCTAGAACCATACAAATTCTTGCCAGGTACCTATTCTTGCCAGCCCATTTTATTTCAGCTGATATTTTTTGGTTTGCTGAAGAAATTATTTTATTTTGTTCGTTTAGCAAACAGAAAATTGTCTTGTCTTTGCAACAAAAAATAAACTGAAACTGTATGCAACTGTTTGCAAGTTACGTGCCAGTCAAAACTTCTTGACAAGGATAAGTACTTGCCGAGAATTGGTCGCTCACCAGTAAACATTAAGACTTACACGTACTTAAGTCTAAAAAAATCACTTAACTTTGGCTAATCATGAAATCTGATTAGCTTAAAACAGGCCTAGTTGAGAATTTTCTCAGATTTAAGTAAATTCTCAATATTTACAAGATTGTATGGTGCCAGACCCTGTTTAACTTCCCCATATAATCAGCCACAATGAGGCATGAACTCAGTTGACATGAGGGAATAGATATGTCAAAAGAAACTGAGAAGTACAAAAAAGATGATCTGTTCATTTGTTGATTGGTAATTTGCACGATGTTAGCAAAAACTCTTGGTAATCCACTGAACATTACAGTCCTACTGTACATGTATATGCTTCCAAATATTACTGCAAAAAAAAACTAAAACAAGATATTGTACTGGTAGGTATGTATTTGCTCATTTTTCATAGAATTTTTTTTAAAACTTTATATGAGGTATTGTTGGTACCATGAGGAGTTGTGTTCCCTGATTTATATCATGGCTTAATGCAGTCTTAGATGTCAAAATGATTTTGATAGGTCACATCACATCACTGATTCATTCCCCCCCAATTTTGTGAACTCATACATGTACAATATTGTGCACATTGTGGTGTCAAATTACAAGTGACTCAGGGGTCCCCTACCCCTCAGTGACAGCTACTCTAGTTTCTGTAAGCTAGAGTTGAGTTGGGAAGAGAGCCAGGGCCAGTTAACTCATCAAACCCTGAAAAATATAATGGACTCTTCTGTAAATCAATGACTTAGTCCAGTCCAAATGTGTCTTTCGGAGTGAATGGGTTAAGTTAGGAAATTTGCAACATTTTCCAGCAACTTTGGAAAATCAGTACAGAACGATACATTCAATTCTCGAGTTATTGCCACTCGATTTATCTTTATTCTCACAATAATGCCACATTTTTTTCAGAAATGTTATTCTTGCTATATAATCTCTTTATAATCCCAAATTCATATTCTCCACCCACCACTTTATTCTTATAACAAATAACCATTTCATTTATCTGGATATACAGCCATACATGTACATGTAAGTGATCAGGGTCAG
The DNA here is from genome assembly GCA_030159075.1 of Atrina japonica. Lineage (NCBI taxonomy): Eukaryota > Metazoa > Mollusca > Bivalvia > Pterioida > Pinnidae > Atrina > Atrina japonica. The sequence goes on along the minus strand of BROG01000480.1, from coordinate 131,280 downwards.
TGAAGTGCCAATTGGTTGCTAAAGATCTGCCACCGATGTAAAGGCACACGCAGCAGTAGTATAGTGCATTTGAGTACATATAGGACAGAGAAAAATCTAATTTTTGTGAAAAATAAAAACCATGTGTACTGATAACGTACATCAAAGTATTTCTAAATATACTACATATCACATACGCAATTTTCAAAAGTTTTTGTCCAGATATGTGAAAGTTGTCTGTAAAACCTAATGTCAAATACTGGTAGAAATTTACCTCTTTTCCGACATGTTTAGTTACCAAATTGAACAGCGGCGATGACGTGCGAACCATCATAGAAAGCCAAAATAATAAAATTATTTAGTTAGTTTGAACCTGGATCTTTCGTGAATAACAAAACCACTGATACCTAGCTTGGTTGCACCTTTTGTGACATTTATGGTTCGCAGGATTTAATGTAGGCCTAGAGAAAAGAAGCAGAGGTGTTCATTTGCCCTCCAGAAAAGAACATGGTATATTCTGTACAAAGGATGAATTTGATGTAAAATGTTATCAGCGATCTAAATTATCACATAGTACATTAAAATAATATGCGAAAAATACCAAAAATATGTCGCATAATTTGTTTAGGTACCGTCTGTTTTCGTAGGAGCTGTTTCTAAGTAAGCCGATAATGTGACTAATTCGGAACACCATCTGTAAACATAAATAAATGAATAAGATTGAATAAATCAAATAAATAAATTTATTGTAACAGTCATTTATGTTTGCCTGTCCAACGTAGGCCTATCGAGAATATTGCAGCGTTAATCAGTCTGCGAATGAAACTGAAATGGTGTGGTCACCAACCAATCAAGTTTAAGTCTGCTTCCCAGGGGAATTGTCCTACACAAGACCTCATTTTAGAACCAATTGTATGGTTTAATTTTAAACCTTTCAAAATGTGTAAACACCATTTATATGGAATATGACGTTGCCACCTAGATTTATTTTGCTTTTATTTTTTCGTTATGGAATAAACACAAACGTTTGATCAAAATGTCAAAAATGGCACTTACATCACCACAAATGTCCGAAACTAGATTTTTTCTACATATAAAGTATACATTCAGACCTAAATCGCATTGATGTATAAAACTCAAATTCTGTCAAACTGTTTCCTTATTCCCAAGATGCTACAATACGCTACTAAAACGGCTCTTGGCCCAGTTAGCATTCCTCTCCGAAAGACACTTTGACACAGCCCCTTCAATTTTTTTTATGTCAGATATCTTTAACCATGTGAAGAAGGTTCTATATATTAAATTTGCATGCGGTATACCTGTTTCCATTCAGTTGATTGGCCACTTGTGTTCACATGACAAAAAAGTAGGTAATACAGGCTGTTCTGCTGATTGTTTTAAACCATAATCGTGATATGACAGAAAATTTGAAGATTATCCAAGAGTACAGGGCTCTATCTTAACTGAATCTTATGCATGGATTTATGTAGTAAATTCTTTGCAGTTACGTATTGTGCAAGCGAATTCAATTTATGAAAGATAATGATTCCAGATGTGAATGCCTTTGAGAAAATCGTGAAAAAACCCTATCCTATATGTACCCAAACACATGATATGACTGGGTAATTGAATACAAAATGAACAAGATAAATACTTTATATGAACTGGTGTGCTGTTTTCTGTGATACCAAAAAAATGGTAACTCTATTTTCCTCCAAGATGCAGACATTTTATTCATCGCGAAATTCGATATACCGCAATAATTTCTAAAAGAACAAAAGGTGGCAGTTTATCGAGAATTTACTGTATATGCTTTATATATATATATATATATAATATATATATATATATATATATATATATATATATATATATATATATATATATGAAGAAAACTACAGCGGTAATCATTTTGTTAATTCGGTGTTATGTCCGAGATCTTTTTGGAAATGGGGCTAGGGCATTTTGAATTGGGAATTTAACAACATTTTCTTTGAATTGGGAAATCAAAAGATACACAATACTAATTGAAAATACAAGAATGTCCTCAATGTCAACTGCAAATTGAGGGGGAAATGCATTTTTTGTATTGCAGATGGGGCCTTATTTTAGCCCCTTATGATATGGGGGGAAATCCTGATTGTAAACTTGTCTTAATTATCCAGATGTTTGAATGGAGGGACAGCAGTTGGAGTCAAGTATGTACCATTGTCAGGATCTTTACACTGGAATTTAACTTTTTTAACCCATCGGCCCCTGTGGCCACATTTAGACTCACCCAAGTCAATAAATAGAACGGGACTACTGTCATTTTTCAGGATTGAGCAAGTTAAAATTACACATAAAATTATTGTAAAATTTTGATTTCAAATCAAACACACCTGAATTGTGACAGTGGACTTTACCATTCTATGAAATGGTTGAAACCAAATGAGGCTTTAGGGGTGGATGAGTAAGCATTCATTATTTTAGGTTTTCTGTATCTTATAGATCTAAATATTTTTTGTACTGGGGAAAAAATAAAGTTTTCATTGGGGAAAAGAAAAACTTTTGAGAATGGAATGTGGCCTTTTAACATGCTCAGTTGGAAAAAATTGAGAGGTGACTAATGTACTGTTTGTCCATGGTAAATAAGTGTAGAATCTAATGAATAAGATACCTGTTACAAAGTAGATTGACCACTTATGGGCAGGTTGCTGTTGGAAGTACTATATGTTCACATGACATAAAAACTTCAAACACAAATGTTACGGATGTAGAAAATGCAGGAAAAGGATGTAAATTGACGTTTAAGTGGTTTAACCAATCCCCGGAGGTTCGACATTGGGACCATGGCCGTACAATTACAACATTCCATCAGCCTTTATAGTAAAAATACATTTAGCTACATTTTGATATGTATAACTTAATGTTGAAATAATTATCAATCACATATTTATCCCATCTTTTGGATTTGGGGTTTCTTTTGATATGATTTCTTGTATCTTAAATTCTTGCAGAATTCAACATCCCAGTAGGGTACCCCTTATTGTTGTTTATTTTTTCACCCTATCATATGCGGTCCAAGGGTATGCATTTTATACTGTACGGTTTTTATAGTAAGAGTTTCACACATATGGTTCCTAGTACAATGTGGCCATATGTGCTTCAAAATTACATCACAACGTTATAAAAAAAACAAAAAAAAAACAAAAAACTGATTTTTACTATGGTGGTGAGGATGTCAGGAAAACTGAAACGGATATAAGATTGTATATGAATGGTCAAATCTGTTTGGATGATTGGAAATTATTAAGGCATGGTTGTTACAGTGTATAATTGTCGCTGCAGTACCAATAGGACAGGATTATAAGTAAACCAACAAGAGGTGATACATATCTGATGAATTCTCAACATTTTGTGTTACATCAGGAAAATTTGATTTGAATTGTGATTTCTCAGTGTTAAATTGACCAATCTGCTTATTATGTATGGAATGTATTTTGTGTGAAAATTACAAATTAGTGGCATTACTTAAGACATAGAGGATATTGATATAAATGAGGAAGACAAGATTTGTTATATGATAAACTCCAGTGTTGTAGCCTACACTAGGACTGACAGTTGAGTGTCAGTTGACTAGATTTGTTAAATTATAAACTCCAGTGTTGCACACTAGGACTGACAGTTGAGTGTCAGTTGACAAGATTTGTTATATGATAAATTCCAGTGTTGTACAGTAGGACTGACAGTTGAGTGTCAATTGACTAGGTTTGTTATATTATAAACTCCAGTGTTGAACACTAGGACTGACAGTTGAGTAGCAGTAGACAAGATTTGTTGTATGATAAACTCCAGTGTTGTACAGTAGGACTGACAGTTGATTGTCAGTTGACTAGATTTGTTATATTATAAACTCCAGTGTTGCACACTAGGACTGACAGTTGAGTGTCAGTTGACAAGATTTGTTATATGATAAATTCCAGTGTTGTAGCCTACACTAGGACTGACAGTTGAGTAGCAGTAGACAAGATTTGTTGTATGATAAACTCCAGTGTTGTACAGTAGGACTGACAGTTGAGTGTCAGTTGACAAGATTTGTTATATGATAAATTCCAGTGTTGTAGCCTACACTAGGACTGACAGTTGAGTAGCAGTTGACAAGATTTGTTATATGATAAACTCCAGTGTTGTATAGTAGGACTGACAGTTGATTGTCAGTTGACAAGATTTGTTATATGATAAACTCCAGTGTTGTACATTAGGATTGACAGTTGAGTGTCAGTTGACAAAATTTATCATGTGATAAACTCTTGTGTTGTACACTAGGACAAACTATCGGATGTTAACTTATTTACCCCTAAAGACTTATTTAGACTGGTCCATGTCATTGACGTACAGAAGAATCCATTGTTTTTCAGGGGTTGATGTGTTAATCAAATTATATGGATAACAATTGACTAAATTCTAAAAAAATACCAAAATTTGTGATAAGTATGGAAGGTCAAGTTGGCAGTAAATATCACAAGGTAATAACAGACAATCATGCGATGCTTATCAAATCATATTCCTCTAAAACTGTGGAGATAAATGAATCCAGACCCCCTCCACATAGTTGTCGGCGTTCGTGGTCGTCCTTTGTAGAGACACGGTCGGACAAGTACAAAAGAAGGAGTTTGATGTCTTCCGATAGTAAGATATATGGCAAAAAGTCAATTTCTGATGAGTATCTGTGTGATAACACAAACACTTATGTAAGTTTAAAGTTTTTTTTTGTTTTGTTTTTAGAGTCATCTGACTTCAGGTTGGATGACCCTACTATTATTCTTGTTATTTATTTTCTTCTTTTTTCCCTAGTAAATTTGGTGTCATCTCTAGTTCAATAAAGACTCGGCCAATTTCATTCAAATTTTCAGCATAAATCAGGCATTAGAAGATCTAGTTCCTTTTTGTTGTTGTTAATGATATGAACTATATATATGGAACCTGTTTTCATCTGTCATGGAAATATCTGTCCAAGATTTTAAACACAATACAATTGTAGACTCAAGCTTATTTTCTTTAAATTCTTTATCTATCAATTTTATAAACTCTATAGACCCTTTTTCCCTGCCTGTCGCAAATCTATGCAAGGGAGCAGTCATTTTCCATGGACTTTCTTTGCCAACTGAGCCTTACTGTATGTTCCAGCAAATCAGGAAAGTGGTTTTGCGTAATTATATCACAAAAAATGATCACATGGAAATGATATCCACATGATTATCAAATATATCCATAGTTTTACCCCCCAAAATCTCTTTCGCATATCGATTACATTCCAACCTTCTGTAAATTTCGCTAATTATCATGAATCACTAAATTGTAAATTGGGGTTTGCTGCGACACAGGTGACTGCTTAAAGCCCTTTTGGTTCTCTTACTTTTTGTTATGTCCCAATGCATTTTATGCTCAATTGATTCAGATTTCCAATTTTATATGTTAACTAAATCAGATTTTAAGGTGGAATAGACCATTTTCGAGTTCTTACTTAATCTTTTTTTGGATCAAGATTTTTTTTTGCGTTGCTTCAACTTTGTTTTCCCTACCAATTTCTGGTATGTATCTTCGCACTGATCAAAAAGTGAAACGCTCAATTTCATACAATAAATCAAAACGTCACAATATTCCATGTCCGGTATAGTGTCCAGGCGTTAATGTCAATTTGTTTTTGACACAATAATCTGGCCTTCAGATATAACTGTATTTTATTTCTTGGTCGATGACTCAAAAGACACATACCGGAAATCGCTAGTGCTAACAAAGATGAATCAGCACGCAAAAAATGTGGATCCAAAAACGGATTACATAAGAATTTGAAAATGGTCTATTGACAGTCATTTAGAAGCTTTTTCCCTTCACAAAATAAGTCATATTTTTCACAAAATTTAATTACATTTTTGTAATTTTGCCAAAAATGTCTATTTCTTTATCTTTTGAAATTTTCCCACTTAAGAAATGAGGCACATGTAAATATGGCAGACATTTTGAAATAAAAAATAAAAATTTGCTGGTCAATCGAACCAGTGAATAAAGGAATTTCATTGGTCAAAGACAATTTTTTTACTGGTCTGTATATACATGTATACACAGTTGAAATGAAATGGAAAATTACTGGTCATTTGGACCATTTATCAGATAGATTTCACTGGACTTTTGTAAAATTTATGGGTTTTTCTGGTAAGAGCAGTGAATTTCAAAAGCTCTGATATAGACAAAAGAGTAACCACTAATTTATTTATAGATCACTGTGATTTATTTATAGATCTATTGCAATCTGTCAACGTGCACAAATTTTAGAAAAAAAAGTCCCCCCCTCCCCAAAATCAATGGAGGCACCTATTTTTTCAGATCAAAGATAAATATGGTAAAGGCTAGTTTGTGATTCTAGATGACATTTTTGACTTCCTTTTAATGTCAGTATTAAATCACAAAATTTAACTTTCTTTTACAGCTTCACCTTGCTGCACTGACATCATTAAAAGGAGAGATAATTGAGTTGAAAAACCGATTGCAGCATGTCACTAGTGAAAGGGATGTGTTGGAAAAGCAACTCAACAGAGCTCAGGTAAGATTTGGCATTTTCCATGTAGCATTGATCCCTGTAACCACAACTGAACTTGCCCATTTCAAAGAATAGTAGAGTCCAATGTCAGAATTCAGGTGTGTATTATTCAGAATCCAAATAATACAATAACTTAACATGCAATATCAAATTGTACACCCCTGAATTATCACAGTAGACCATACTGTTTATTGATTTGGGTGAGTCTAAATGTGACCACAGGGGCTGATGAGTTAATTGATTAACATTCCACCTGGTATGTCTCATTTACATATACATGTACAGATACCCCAGCTGAAGGTGATATGCCACAAATTTGTTCTGGTGCTAAGGAGCTGTGCCAATGCTTTAATTGTATTTTAACATGACACTCATACATTGATATGGGACCCATATCGCCATTGTAGAGTTTATTTCTTCCAGTGTTTAAGGTGATAGTATTTCGTATTTTCTGGTAATTTTTAATCAATATTTTGTCTTGGTACAAACACACTACGGCCAGTATGAGTAATATATAAGGTCAGGACTGAAGCTACATGTACATGTATATATGTACATACAACCAAAAACAGAAAACATGGCAATATCAGAAATTTCTCAAAAAATCCTATATTTCTGGACAGTTACCAAAAACGTTAACCAGATGGACTGACAGATGGACGGATGGACATCTGAAAAGGACCAAAAATGCATGATAGTCAGGAAAACCACACAAGTAATACGGAAATACTATACAGTAAAACCTGCCATAACAGACACCTTAATTAAGCGAACACCCTCCTATAACGGACAATTTGTCTAGGTCCCAATTTACATTGTTATATAAGACTACTAGCGTCTGTTTTAAATAACGGACACCTCCCTTACCAAGACAACGGACACAGTTGTTGGCACAATGTGCATAATTTCTGTATTTTTTGCCAGATTGTGAAACAAAATCTGGCTTATGTATGGAGAATTTCGTCCCTCTGTCTGCATTAACAATTTGGTTTAACTCTTGCGTTTAGGGACATTGTGGGAAGACCATTAATGATGTCTCTTTGAAACTTCTCATGTAGATAGATCTTGATGAGAACTATCCATCGCAACCTCTGATTTTGAATTTTGGGAGTGAATCAAAAAAGTAATGGTGAGTGAAGATCAGGTTAGCATATGTACAATGTAGTATAGGAACCTTTGGGAATTTTTTTTTATATATTTCATTATAACTTGAAAATAATACAGTTTAAAACAATTTAACAATATATGTACTTGTTCCTTGTGGGAAGTCATATTTATTGATGTGCATTTGGGTATTTGGGAGTATACTCCACCGCCTTAAATTTATATCTTTATGAATTACTTGAAAACCATTCACATCCCAACACCTAAACCATATACACTTACACATTATGGGAAGGAATATTCATTGATACACATTGGGGTTTTTGGAATTTTGGTGCTTTGGGGGATATGCCCAATCCTCTTAAATTTATATTTTTATCTATAACTTGAACATTTTGAAAACCATTCCAGGCCCCATCCCTAAACCATACACATGTATATTCTTGATTGAAATATATGGTACATGTATATATCCAGAGAGATAAATGATTAAGTCCCGAAAAATATGACATTAAAATGAATGTAGTTGCAAAAATAAACCAAAAAAAATCTCTTAATTTCCTGATACAATAATATAACCAGGTTCTCTTCTCCACCATTAGCCACCACCATGTGACTGGAAAATATTTGAGTGTGGCATAAAACACCAATAAAAAACAACAACAACAACAACAAAAAGCAAATGTTCAGCTCATCTACAAACAAGTGAGAAATTCTTGGTATGACAAAAATCAATACTTAAAGAGAAATTAGATTTATCAAGTGTAGAAATTCTGTCACCTCGTTCAGCATCAGAGTTTGTGGTTGATAATCCTTAAAGGGGCATTAACTGTCTTTTCCAAAAAGATTTATTTCATATTTTACTACTTACATGTAGAGTGATGTACAACAACAGATAAAAGCTATACACAGGCATTCCAATTCTTATATTCCTATATTTTTTTGGTTATTGTACATTAATCTAAGTAGTGAAAAAAGAAATAGGTTTTTGGGGAAAGAAAAAAAAACCACAGCTAATGCCCCTTTAAGATATCAGCTACATGTATTTCATTGGGGCTTGTTTCACTTTCATTTTCATTGAAACATGATATTTACTTTTTTTTTTATTTTAGCAGATAAGTTTCAAGTGCATATTATTATTCAACAGAATGCAAATAGATAAAATACTATGATGGCAGTAAGCAAAAACAACTCTCTACTTCCTGGTTTTTTTTATTTTTTATAAAAAAATTTATGGCAAAATGCCCACCCCTTTTTCCTGATTTTTGTATTGCCCTGGGCACTTAATGGTTGGAATACGGTATGTGAAAAAGAAAAAAAATGATTAAAAATATGGATTCTACAATGAGTGTTAATTGATTATCATGTTTATCTAACTTACATGTAAGTTAGTTAATTTTCAAAACTTGAAAAGACACGAGGTTTCCTGAGTTGTTGAATCTGTTTCTACCATAACTGAAAACTTTGGTAGTATGGAACATTGGCATACATCATGTCTAGGTGCCCTTGGGCTCGGACTCTTGTGATTACATCAAAACTGTATCTGGCTTCGGTCACAATTTCTCCAGATTACATTTGTTGGAAACCCAGCATTGTTAGAGACTTCAGTAATGGACCCACTTTTCCTCCAATTAGTTTTATAACATTGCCAAATTTTACTGCCGGGAACAGGTTTGATGTATCATCATGTACATTGTACATTTTCCAAGTACCGGTAGGTCTTTTTTTTTTACTACAGTAGTAGTGTGGGGTCAAAGTTTAATTTTCAGCCAATGAGATTTATTCAGCCCTACTGTGTATTTGTATATATTGAACTAATTAACTGCAGCATTGTTTATGCAAATGCTTGAGAGTGGTATAACAAGACGAGTTATGGTAGAAAAAATCCCATATAACAGTCTTTTCTGTCCCTTACAATGGAAGTTCTTCTGGGTCATAATGTTTGACATTTGTTATAACTTGTTTAAAGATGGTATACATATTGAGTGAGTGTACTCTCATACCTAAATATATAATACACAGATACATGTATCCCGTGTAATATTCATGTAGTAGAAATTTTTATCGTATTTATAATCATTTTACTGGTGTATATATAACCACCATTGCAAAGAACCTATGGGTCCAAGTGGTTAAAGCATCACGCTTTGAACCATGAAGTCTCTCACTTCCTGTCAGCGCAGATTTGAGTTCCGCTTGAACCTGAGCTGATTTTTGTGAGAAAGTTTGCCAGTTTACTTGCAAAATGCCGTTGGTGTCTTCCTGGGTACATTATAACCGGATTTTCTATTCCACCAATACTAGTAAAAACTGGCTGCCACCATATAACTGAAAAATTGTTAAGTGGGGTGTTAAACACTAAAAAAAAAAAAATACCATTGCATCATGGGAGTCTATGTATTATTTACAGATTCACTTCATGTACAAATATACCAATATTTTAAACTGTAATTATAATTTATATGTGAATGTTGTCATTTGTTTTGTAGGCTGACAAAGTTCGGCTTCAGAGAGATTTTGAAGATCGACTGGAGCAGACCACAGCACGTTATGAGGAACGAGTTACAGAATTGCACAGTGTTATTGCAGAGCTTAGGAAAAAGATAGAGAGGCATCAAATAAATGTGATAAGGTAAATAGCTGTCATAACATATATGCTGTAATCTAGAGGAAAAAGATATAGGAAAAAGTGATACTGTAGAGAGGACTCCAAATAAATTTGTGAGATAAGGTCAAATAGCTGTCATTAACTATATTTTTTTTTCGCGAAATCTAGAGGTGTAGGAAAAGATAAAAATAGACACTGTAAGTGAATGTGATACTGTAATCTAGAAATTTTCGTAGGACTTTATTTTTGCGATATACAAGTTCTAAATTTTAAGTTGTGATCCATTGATATTTTGTCATTGTGTCACTACTAATTTGTTTCAGTTGTGGGTCATTATTGTGACAATATTTATTTTTTTTGCGAGCAAGAGCTGTCTTGTGAATTACAGAATGTAAGATGTGGGTCTTTGATTCAATTGTAAAATAGAATTTGTGTAAGGTAAATTGCAGGGTTGTATACAATCAGATTATCTCCTGTGCTCTAGAGGTTGTCATTGTGACACACAGAATGATATGTGAAAGTTGTGGGTCCTTGGCAAGGTTGTCATTGTAAAACAGAATATGTTTAAGTTGGCAGATTCCTTTGACAAAGCTGTTTGCATTGTGAAAACACATCAGAATAATATGTTTCCTAAAATAGGAATGTGGGTAAAACCCTTGACAAAGTTTTTTGTCAAAAGCATGTGCTGTCAAACCTGAATATGTTTAAGTTGTGGGTCCCTTGACAAGGTCGTCATTGTAAAACCATATGTAATATGTATTATATATATTGTGTTCCCTTGATATAGGCAGTCATTGTGACGACTCAGAAGGATATGTGAAAAAGTTGAAACATCGGGTCCGACTTGACATCGAGGCTTTCATTGTGACACAACAGTAATGTTTATGTTGTGGGTGCTTTGACTTAGAAAATCGACATCAATCATTGTTAAACAGTAATATGTTTTAAGTTGTGAATAAATAAACCTTCGTAATCCAGGGTTATACGTCATAGTGACAATCAGAGAAGCTAAAATATTTTTCACCAATTTGTGGATCCCTTGACAAGGTTGTCATTGTGACACTCAGAATGACATAAATTGCCGATGAAAGTTCATTGGGTTTTTTACCCTTGACAAGGAATCATCATATTATCATCATTTCATTTTGTTTTTACAAATCAACTTAACATGACCCAACAAAAACAACCAAGACAATGTAAATGGCAGATTCAATTTGACAAAGTCAAACAGTCTGTTTGCGATAACTTTTAATTACTTAAATCATAATTTTTATTTGGTCTATTTTCCTAAACACGTGAATTGCACAGTCGGAAGGTGTGATCACACGGGTACATGTAGGCTATTACTTCGTTCGATTCATTTGTAATAATTTTTTTCACAAACTGCCATGTTTTGTTGACACACCCCTGTTATGATTCGATTTAGACTCGTTTTTTTTGTAAGGATATATAATGCCAAAATCGGGACCTTGGTAAAAATTCTATACAACGAGAAGCTTCGACTCCTTGCTATTAAATCATGGACCATATGAATATATATATATATATATATATTCTCTCCCAGTTTTTATGTATTTTGAGAGATTTGTTTTTATATTATAAGGGCAAAGCTTTTAAACCATTGATATTACTGTGCAGATAAGAAGAAATATTGAATATCATAAACAAATTAATAAAAAAGTAGATAAAAGTCACTAACAACTTTCCAGACATTATCTACTTCAGATGAATAAGGCCAGAAATAAAAAAAGGATTTGTTTGATGTGAACTTTGACCCTTCTATAAATTCCCGACACAAGAAATTTCTAGGCTGTTTTGCCCACCTATTCATTATAATTATTTTTTCTCATAACAAATTTAAAATTTTGTCCAATTTTACATATATCAAAATTAAAAAATAATATGTTTACCAACCAACCGACTGACTTTTAATCTGCTAGTTGGGACCGATCAGAACAAATTATTTTGTAATAATGGCCTTAGTACTTCAGATTATAATGATTATAAATAAACAGATACACCAGACTAAAGATAAACACAAGTCTGTTTGTTGTTTAATTTTCTCTCTCGGTTGTCAAATTAGCCACTGCCCAAGATAACTTGTTTATTTCATTTTTGTTTTTTAGGTTTTTTTGTATAAATCTGAAAACATATCAGATTTTTGCTTTGAAACTATAAAATTTTTTTTTTTTAAATTCCACCATTATCCCAGCTGACTGATTCTCCTCTGGATGCCAAAGTTGTGGGGAATTTATGTAATAATTGTTTATGACGGCTGTATAGGAATAAAAAAATTTCCTGACATTTTAGAGTTTATACTGATCAGATATTATACATAATGTACATATGGTACAATGTCAGATTTTCTCCACCAGGATGATTTCTGATAAAATCTAAAAGGTCGTTGAACTTGAACTTCAGGGGGAGATGAATTTGTAATCATTTTGATTCCCTGATGTATAAAGGCAGGCATAATATCAATGTCAGAAGATTGAACGAGAGATATTTCTTAACAGCTAAAATCATCATGTTTGAGAATGATAGATTAAGTGTAATTGAGACAGGCACGCATCTCATACTCAGGGAAAATCTGGATTTTTTGTTTGTCGGAATGGTGTTTTACGCCACTCTCAACAATTTTCCAGTCACATGGTGGCGCCAGTTTTAATGGTGGAGGTGAGAACTTGGTTATAATGTACTTGGGAACAGACCACCGGCCTTCCACAAGTAAACTGGCGAACTTCCTCACAAAATCAGCTTAGTTCCCAGTGGGACTCAAATCCACACTGACTGAGGTGAGAGACTTCATGGTTTAAAGCGTGATGCTCTAAGCACTTGTCTATGGAAACCCTCCAGGAAAATGTTTGGAACTTTGTAATTGATTACCAAAATATTAAAAAGTTATGAAATTTTCATCAGTAAGCTGCTTTTTATGTCCCCACGCCTGAAAGATTAGCCGAGGGCATATAGTGTTTGGATTGTCTGTCTGTCCGTAATGCCGAATTGCCCTCCAATATCACCAAAGGGGTCCTTCCATGTGTTGTATGTCCACCCAAGACCATAACGCTCCCTCCGCCAAAGTGGTGGCTCTGAATAATGCAGGCGTCAATGTAAGTTCTCCGGCATGACGGTAAGCCCGAACATGACCATCACTGCTGTGGAGATTAAATCTCCACTCCCGCTCAATCTCTGTTATTGAAACGATGCCGCCTACACCATGCTAACCTCACAACAGGGTGGTGCCAGAGAAGAACAGATAGAAAGCGGGACATCAAGGACAGATGTTGGCCTCTCACAATTTGTTCCTTACGGTACAGGACTTATCCGTCGATGTCCAGGGATGCTTCTAGCGGTCAAAGAAGCTGATTGGAATCGATTACGCAAATGTGACGTCACACGCTGGCGTCCTGATCGTGGGCGGTCCTGAATGGTTCCATAAAGCATTTACAGTGTTAATATGAACTCCAAACTGCCTTGCCACATTGCTTTGAGACATCCCAGCTTCCAGCATCCTATAGCACACAAACGATCATTTTCAATCATACGAGGCATCTCTCAATCAAACTTTTATTCCAAAAACCAATGTTTTTTTATTTCAATACATTGAATACTGTCAATGAATGCAAAAATTCTAATCAATAACTAACCATGTGTCACTTAGGCTCAAAACTCCAGAAAAGCATGCTGTGGCCATCAAGGCAAATTGAACGCTATATTTAACAAACTGAGTACTCAAACACGCGTTTAGTATATTAAACTATGCCTTTAAGAATAAAGAGCAATCAAAGAATACTTTTTATGTTTTTATTTAACTTTTAAGTATACACAGTTTCTTTTTTCCACTAGTATATAACTGTACAGTGTATAAAATTGTACCTAAGTTATATATAACTGTACAGTGTATAAAATTGTACCTAAGTTACATATAACTGTACAGTGTATAAAATTGTACCTAAGTTACATATAACTGTACAGTGTATAAAATTGTACCTAAGTTATATATAACTGTACAGTTTATAAAATTGTACCTAAGGTATATATAACTGTACAGTTTATAAAATTGTACCTAAGGTATATATAACTGTACAGTGTATAAAATTGTACCTAAGTTATATATAACTGTACAGTGTATAAAATTGTACCTAAGTTATATATAACTGTACAGTGTATAAAATTGTACCTAAGTTATATATAACTGTACAATGTATAAAATTGTACCTAAGTTATATATAACTGTACAGTGTATAAAATTGTACCTAAGTTATATATAACTGTACAGTGTATAAAATTGTACCTAAGTTATATATAACTGTACAGTGTATAAAATTGTACCTAAGTTATATATAACTGTACAGTGTATATATATAACTGTACAGTGTATAAAATTGTACCTAAGTTATATATAACTGTACAGTGTATACATATAACTGTACAGTCTATAAAATTGTACCTAAGTTTTATATAACTGTACAGTGTATAAAATTATTATGGACAGTCAGTGATTTTGTTTTAGGTGGAATTTAAACCTGTTAAAAAAGGCTCTTTACTTGAGCTAAATAGCTATCATTCCCCCTTCCAAGTTTAAGTATAATATCCCTCTTTTGCCAAAACATGTACAGTAAAACGTCCTATAGCGGCCACCTCTATATAAGGATTACCTGTGTATAAAGGCCAGTTTTTTCAAGTCCCTTGACTGCATACTTCAACTAAATTGAACCTGTGTATAAGGGTCACCTGCACATAAAGTTCAATATTTTCTGGTCCCTTGGGTGACCCCTACATACAGGTTTCACTGTATGTACATTAATGTATTAAAAATTTCCAAACTGAGAATAAAGGGGGCTTTTGTGAATATAATATAGACAAGAAAAATGACTGACAATATCCAAACTGTCTTTGTAGAGAAGAAGATGAGTTTGAAGAATCTGATGTTGCGGCCCACAGCACCAAAAGTAACGATGGCGGAAGTCAGAATGCGAACGATTCTCAGGCGAATAGCTTAGGTATGTTGACACACAACAGATGTTGGTGTACTTTATTTACATGTTATATTGGGGAGGGTGTATGTTGACACACAACAGATGTTGGTGTACTTTATGTACATGTTATATTGGGGAGTATGTTGACACACAACAGATGGTGGTGTACTTTACTTACATGTTAAATTGGGGAGGGGGGATGTTGACACACAACAGATGGCAGTGTACTTTATGTACATGTTATATTGGGGAGGGGGTATGCACACAACAGATCTGGCATCCATGTTAATTGGGGAAGATTGTTGTTGTGGTGTACTTTAGGTTTGTTATAGCTTATGTTGACACACAACAGATGGCAGTGTACTTTATGTACATGTTATATTGGGGAGGGGGTATGTTGACACACAAATTCAGTGTACATACATGTTATATTGGGGATGCTATGTTGACACACAACAGATGGTGGTACATGATAATTGGGGATTATGTTGACACACAACAGATGGCAGTGTACTTTATGTACATGTTATATTGGGGAGGGGTATGGAACAATGGCCATACATGTTTTTGAATAAGACGTGTAGTAACTGGGGAAATTGACACACAACAGATGGCAGTGTATTGTACATGTTAAGGGGTATGTTGAAACAGATGGCAGTGTACTTTATGTACATGTTATATTGGGGAGGGGTATGTTGTACTTTAAATGTTATATTGGGGAGGGGTATGTTACACACAACAGACTGTACTTTATTACATTTTATCCTCAGAGATCCAATTCCAGTAGCACTTGCCTGGATGGGCATAATGCTGACACACAACAAACTTTCTACGTTATGTTGGCCAGATGGTGTGAATAGACATGTTACATGGGGGGTATTTGAGACACTTAGACATTTCTGTTCATATATTGTTGAGACACAACAATGGTGGTGTTTATGGAAATGTTTATATTGAGGGGGCTTAAGTGGCCCTTTCTGGCAAAATGTTATGTTGGTCAGTTTAATAGCTTACTACTCATAATCAACTAAACTTTGATACATCAATTCGTATCTTAGAACATGCTATGCTTCAGATGTGGGATAAGATTATGAAAACAGTATATTTAATGTGTGGTAGGAAAATCCATACCTTTTTGAATAAACGTGTAGAACTGGAAATTTAATTGTATTGAAATGATAAAATTTTAATGCAGTGTATTAATTAATGATAGTTTAAGGAAATGACTGTTGATTTTATCCTCAGAGATCTATTCGTAGCACTTGTTGATGGGATATATGCAAAAAATTATGGCCTGTGAAAAGTATCTTTGTAGATAATTGTTAATGTTTTAGGAAATGACTTGAAAGTCTTTCAAAATGTTTTATTGTAGATATAGCAGGAAAGTCTTTTTTTCGTATGTTGTAGATATATATTTTGTAGATATTTTAGGCTTAAAAGTTTTTTTGTATTTGAAGGTCTTTTTTCATGTTGTAGATATATCAGGAAATGGCTTAAAAGTATTTTTGTATGTTGTAGATATTTCAGGAAATGACTTGAAAGTCTTTTTGTATGTTGTAGATATATCAGGAAATGGCTTGAAAGTCTTTTTGGATGTTGTAGATATTATAGGAAATGACTTTATGTATGTTATAGATATATTAGGAAATGACTTGACCTTTTTATATGTTGTAGATATATTGGGAATTGACTTGACCCTTTTTTTATATGTTGTAGATATATTAGGAAATGACTTGACCTTTTTATATGTTGTAGATATATTAGGAAATGACTTGACCCTTTTTTTATATGTTGTAGATATATTATGAATTGACTTGACCTTTTTTATATGTTGTAGATATATTGGGAATTGACTTGACCTTTTTTATATGTTGTAGATATATTGGGAATTGACTTAACCTTTTTTCATATGTTGTAGATATATTGGGAATTGACTTGACCCTTTTTTCATATGTTGTAGATATATTAGGAATTGACTTTACCCTTTTTTCATATGTTGTAGATATATTAGGAATTGACTTTACCCTTTTTTTAAATGTTGTAGATATATTAGGAAATGACATGACCTTTTTTTCATATGTTGTAGATATATTGGGAAATGACTTGAACTGTCAGCTGTCCAATGTTGTAACTAAATTGGAGGGTACAACAGACGGTGATACAAAGGTCGTAAAGACCGTGGATGAGGCTTGTAACACGGAGGGTGATGGTCTAGATGATGGATGTGACAATGATGAGGATATCCTAGATGAAGATGATAGTGGAGAGGAACATGCTATAGAGGTAGCTTATTTTTTTACATTGTTTTTAGTTCACTTGAGTCTATCAGGTGTCTGTTTCTGGTCTGTTACCATGACAACATGGGGATGTGTGAGGTGTATTAACTTTTGCACAGTGTCAACTTCTATCAAAAGTTTTCTGTCTGGAAGCTGTTTCCCAAAATATATTGTACATGATTCCTACAGGTCATTCTTTGAATTTGTGTAATCCTTGAAAATTATTATTTGAGAAAAAGTCATTGAATTCTTAGTAATATCGTTGAATAATTCCAGAAAATTTTTAAGAAATACTTCTGCAGTATTGTCAAAACATTGATTAAGGTATTTTATCAAAGAATCAGAAAATATCCAAAACCAAACTTTTTGCTTGTTATGCATGTTATGCCCCCGGCCTGAAAGTCCGCTGTGGACAACTAGTGTTTGGATTGTCCATCTGTCTGTCTGTCAGCTTGTCTGTCTGTTTGTCTGTCTGTCAGTAATACGTCTTATTACCACAGTATCAGAGTTACCGCCCTTTGATCACTCTTTTGACACGAAAAACAAAAATACTCTCACTTTATCTCACAAGATTACAGGGACAACGCGACAATGTGTAAATAAAAAGAAAGTAATTTTATAGATTAAAATGGATGTAAAATATGACCTGTGAAATACTGTAACTCAGTAGACTGCATTTCGGATAGCAGAAATAACAGATAATCGATTTTACAAGTTACCAAAGGTTGGCAATAGTCACAAAAAGTGGCTAGATTTAGTAAGATGAGAAGAACCTAAAATAAATATTGTACCATACACTCGCCATTAGGCAAATTTAATGCATCAGCAATCTCACATAGGTCAATAGTTTCATCTTTTTTCTTGTTGGAATGTTTAATTTCTTTGGACTTCAAAACAAATCGCAATGTAAATTACGATAGTTTGTATTTGTATTTGCCACCATGTTGAAGTACACGTTTTCCCTGAGACACAACTAAAAGCACCTTTAATATGAAGAGTTCCACTAATGGAAATAAGACGTATTCTGTCATGTTTACATATTCAAGTTTAGAGATTTGTTTGGACAGGGGGCATTTGTGTTTCACAAACACATCTTGTTATTGTTTTGCTTTATTACTGTTTTACTTCTTGTCAGGAATTCTTCACTTACATTGAGATGTCACCACCTTTAGGTGAAGTTCTAGAGAGACCACCTTGCTAATGGGACCACTTTCAGTCAGCCAATCAAATGGTGTTTGTAGCAAGCTTCCAATTAATCTAATTAAATACCAATCTATATTCCCTCATGTTTTCTGGTATGTCACATATAGGACCTAACACAATCCGCTATGGGGTCACATGCAGATGACCTCATAGGTGTGTTGTTTTCTACTAATGAAAAAGCAACTAACACAATCTTGTAAGCGATCTAATGGCAAAGAGATGTAAACATTTTTAACATTATAAACAACACTGAGAACAAAATTCCGAAGTACAGAATTTTTTTCATAATGTTAGATGGATTCGAATCACCAGATATATTCTGATGGACTTTTGCGAACTGATGGTTTCCTTTTTATAAAAGAAATAACGTATCTTTGCCATTCAATTTTGTAAGTCGCATTTTCATTGGTCAAACATTATACAGCTACAAGGGGTCACCCGTACGTGACCCCATTGGGATTGCATTAGATCCTCTATGTGACATATCAGAAAACGGGAGCAGTGAGAGTCGACGTCATCCTTTTTCTGTGTTAAGCTTTTTGTTTCAGTCCATTGTGGGCAAAGTACTTCAGCTACAGCCATGAAACTTCACATGGACATTGTCTAGGGTCATTACTCAGCAATGCTGGGGGATGCTGGTTGCTATGGCCTAATTTTGACTCAAATGTTTAGCTCACCTGGACTTAGTCATTTACTATATGAATAGTACTGTGTTAAGCTTTTTGTTTCAGTCCATTGTGGGCAAAGTATTGCACCTACAGCCATGAAACTTCACATGCACATTGTCTAAGGTCATTACTCAACAATATAGGGGGATGCTGTTTGCTGTAGCCTAAATATCACCCAAATTATAACAAGCATAAAACAGGCAAGCTATATGGTCTGCCTTCATAACCAACTATTTTTGGTTAGATTGGCTTTCACTGTACCCATGAATTTGATTGGTTGAAAAAGTGTACTACTGTTTTGAATGTAACCTGATCTCAAGTCTATCAAGGAAACGGTGTACAAATGACATGTGTTTTTATTATAACAGTTTTATAATGTATAAAAAGTTAAGAAAGCTAAAGCAAATTACTGCTGATTTGACATATTTATGGCCAGTTTACAGAAAGGTATCAGAATTTAGATATTGTTGCCCATTGACTTGGAAACTGCTTGGAGTTAATATATGTACACCTGATACAGAATAAGAATACTATCATGTCTATATTGTGGGTTTTGTTTCTTAATGCCAACATGCTGTCAACAGATACCATGCATTAATTTATAGGTTGATTTTTGTTGGAAAAGTGTGACGTACAGAGAAATCTTATCAACCCTGAGAAACAATGGACTCTTCTGTAAAGCAATGACTTAGATCAGTCCAAATTTGTCTTTAGGGGTTAATGTGTTAACTTGTCATTTGTTTTTTTTTGCTACATTATCGGACCAACCTGTTAAATAATTACAATCCTTGCAGGCATGCAAGCAGATGGATGCATTGGAACTTGAGTCATCTCCTCCACCTACTTTGCCTCCAAGAGGATTACGACCCGCCACATTTCATCCTCCACCTCCACCGCCTCCAAATGAGTTTCCAGAGCCAGCCTACCTACAGGAGGAAATCAATAGTCTGCGTCAGGAGACTGTTGTCCTTCAGGAACAGATACAAAGGCAGGAGGCCGAGCTCAACCTTCATAAGGCTGCAATTCAGAGTGTTCGGGAGGAACGAGATAGGTTTAAAAGAAAGGTACAACAGTGATTGCTAGTGATTGTCTTTTAATGTGAATAATTTTTAGAACGGAAATTTATTGTAACTGCCAGCAGTTACAGGAAATTCGCAGAGAAATATACGTGGTTGTTTTTACTTTTGTAGCATCCTGTAGGTACAGTTTGATGCTATGTGTATTGTAGTTACTTTTAATTTTGTTTTATACTGTTGGTACAAAAACCTTTGTGTGGCTATTTCAATTTTCATACATGTCTGTTAGCTTCTGATTGTATGACCATAAAACCACCATTCCTTAATGTAGGCTGACCGTGTGTGGTACACCTTGGTAAGATAGAGTGGTACTTAATAATCATACCACTCAGCTCATAATTTCAGATTTATGTCTTGTAGTTGATTTTCCTCATTTTCCTGGCCATAAATCTATGATTCCTTGAACTTGGTGCACTATATATATGGAACATATATACACTTTAACAAGATGCAGTGCTGTTTACCAAACCACAACCCTCTGCCCTTTTCCAGACTTATGACCCTTTGTTGATTTTTTTTTGTCTGGACCAAGACTAGTTCATTCCATAACTTACGTTCACCTTATCTTGTACCAAGACCTTAAGTTATCTCCCTTTGTCGATAAGAAATTATTTTCCTTTCCATAATGTTGTAATACCTGTGACAAGTATTGATGTGCCCCTGAAAGGCTCTGATTTTTATATTCTGTAGATATGGAATATGTAATGTGGTTACCGTATTTTACGGCCTATAGATCGATATTTTTTTTCTCCAAAGTTGTGACCTCAACCTATTCACCGCATCGACTTATCTTAGTGAAATATTTAACTTGTATCTGCATCTCCCCATTTTAACATCATATTTCAACATTTTTCACTGGATATTCTAGGGGCCTACTCCAAACACTCATTTGTATTTACACTTAATAGAACTATTAAATGTGACCTTGTGTGTACGTAATGCACTGTGTTCATAATCAAGTGACAAAATAATGATCTTTCAAGTTACAATATCATTGGTATTCAAGACTGTGTCAGAAACTGCGTAATAAAAATACATTGTTTACATTATATTTATACTGTACAGTTTATACTTTTGAATGATTCCCTTATCTTGGTACCCCGCTGTGTAGTTGAAGTCTTCATTCAGACTTTCAGGACACTACAAGCTGTGTTCACTGGAACGTGACCCTCAACTGATAAGGATCCAGAGGCAGTTGGAAGTTGGGAAAGTTTTGGAAAAAGTGTTACATAAATTAATTAACACTCAACTTTGAGTATTTAATTGTTTGACAATTGCAGCTACATAATAATTTAGGCCAATGTAAGGATAAGAGAAGGATTGAGGTCGCTTGCGTTAATGGCATAAAGAATTGAATGATGATTTGACCGGTAACATAATAGCGATGTATGTACACATAATCAGTACACACGAGTATTATAAGTGATGTTAAATATGATAAAATGCAACTTGTAAGCTTTTTAATCACAGTCCTATCTAATAATGTACAATAAAATAGGACTATTACTCTGATTATTTTGGTAGTCTACCATCGTTTTAGCACCTGTTATTAAACATAAACGATGTATTTTTTTGTTCTCCCATATATGTTTTCATCTCTGCCGACATCGACCTGTCTTCTATTTTGACCTATCTAATACTTAAACCTAGATTTTTACCAAAAATCGGCCATTCGACCTATCCCCCACATCGACCTATAGGCCATAAAATACGATACTTATATTTTCGTTCTAACCAGTAGGTACAGGAAACGTGATGTGGTTACTTATATTTTTGTTCTGTCTGTAGGTACAGGAAATGTATTGTGGTTACTTATATTTTTGTTATGTTCTGTATGTACAGGAAATATTATGTGACTGTTTTTGTTCTATCCTGTAGGTAGAGAAAACATAATGTGGTTACTTATATTTTTGTTCTATTCTGTAGGTACAGGAAACATAATGTGGTTACTTATGTTTTTGTTCTGTCCTGTAGGTACAGGAAACATAATCATGGTAATGTGGATATTTATGGGTTGTTATTACATAACAACCTATTATGGGTTTACTTCGACTTTTCATCAAGGGC
Source organism: Atrina japonica (assembly GCA_030159075.1). Classification (NCBI taxonomy): domain Eukaryota; kingdom Metazoa; phylum Mollusca; class Bivalvia; order Pterioida; family Pinnidae; genus Atrina; species Atrina japonica. The sequence continues at coordinate 108,740 of BROG01000480.1, read as the reverse complement.
TATCTTGTTAGCAGTGAAGAGGTCATGGAGGTTGCATTCATAAAATATAGTCCAACTCAAGAATTCAAATTTTACAGAAAAGTCAAATATTGTGGTGTAAATGAAATTCAATCTAGTTTGAATAATCATTAAATGAAATACCACATAATTCTACTTACATTTGCCTTTTGAAATTATACAATACAATTTGTAGTAATTTCAACAAAACATCATCGATCTATTTATAAATATGGGATTCCACTCTATAAAATTCCAGTGATGTTAAACTGCAGTATTACTCCGCCATTCATCATATTGATATTGACAGCTACAAGCATACAGCGATGTAAATAGAAATAATTACATATTGCTGATACCAACATGAAGCTAAATCAATTTCTATTGAACTCTCAAGAATATGTATGTTTTCTAGTCCATGGAAAAATGAAAATCAAAGCAGAATAGAGGGGACAGCATCGAGTAGGAGGTGCTTGTTATGCAAATGGCACTTAAATTCATTATGAATAAGTTCCTGTCCATTTTGAAAACTATCAAAATAAGTTGTTTGTTAACTAATTGCTCTACATAACCTGCCATAATGAGATTCCCTGTGCATATTTCCTTTATTTATACACCCTTTGTTTGCACAACAATTATCACAACTTTTGAAGTTAATCACAATTAGATTTGGATGTATAAACCTAAATTTTTTGTGTAATTGGTCTGTTCATAATGGATTTCAAACAGAAATGATGTCTTAAAAAAAACCCAAAGTTTTATCCATTGCTGAAAGCGAGTGAAATTGGCGATAGATCGTTTTGCTACATCGCGACTTTAGGCCCGAATTATGTTGATGAAAAATTATTTCTTTAACAATAAACATCGGGTAAACTATCTTTTTCACCCCGTATAGTTATTTATACTAAGTAATACAAAATAGACATTGCTGTTTGGTTGTTTATTTAGTCTAGGCTGAGTATATGTTCATGTACCACGGTAATAGCCCTAAATAGGATTGTTTACGTTCGTCAAGCCCAAAAATTTGTTTTAAGTCACAGCCATTTTTCACTATGAAAAATTTGTTTTAACAGTTCCCAGTAGGTTTCATAAATGCTCATGTTTTATTTTGAAATGAGTGTTAATGCACGACAGACAACATTTAAAGTTGGAGCGGAAGATACAACAAATAAAATTTAGAATGTTAATTTTCAATTTATTTAGAGGCTGGAAATTGAAGTTTTTTGTTTTTGTTTTTAGATCTACATTAATTTGATTTATTTTCATTTCATACATGTTAGATAGAAGTAGTTTGAATCCCATGGCTATTTTGTCAAAATAACAACCCATTTCAGTACTTTCAGTACTTTGATTTTATTTTTATTCTGTTCTGTAGGTACAGGAAATGCAAGGAGTGCTACACCAGTTTGACCCTCAGTCATCACCCCAACACAGCAGAACATCAACACCAACAAAATCCCCACACATACCTGTGGACAGGTGAGACATATCACATTATTTTTAATAACCTTACAGATTACATACTATTTATTACTTCTAACAGGTAAAATGTCAATTTGATAGCCCAAATATAGAACATGTTTAAGAGGAAGTGAAATATTTGGTCAATCTGTCTGTTTGTCTGTTCAAAACTTTAACTCATCACCCCCTGTAGTTACATTTAGACTCACCCAAATCAATAAACAGAATGGTCTACTGTCATTATTCAGGGGTGACCAAACTATTATTGAATGTAAATTATTGTAGAATTTAGATTCTAAATCATATATTCCTGAATTCTGATAGTAGACTCTACCATTCTTTGAAATGGAGGAGTCCATATGTGGCTACAGGCGTCAGTGAGTTTCAACATCCAGTATAATTGATGCACCATAACAGAAATCACATACAGTTCCATTTATTTTCCAGAAATCAACAATCTGGGGAACCTTTTCCTGTTGCTAAGGTTGCAGAGCTTAAAAAGTTGAAGACCTGCTCTAGTGATCGACCAGTTCTCGGATCAGAGCTAAGCTCTGCCGGGGTATGTTGGGTACAAATTTTCCACTTTGGTCTCCGTTTAAGTGTAGCAGAAAGTAACTTACAAGTATATATGCATACATGAATAAAAAAAAATCAGCTTTGAAGCAAAATCCATTCTAATTTATGATTCACACACACACACATACCCACACACACATGCATGCACACATACACACACACACACACACACAGAAAACTATTTAAAGGCAAAATTGTCCAGGTACACAGTACTCCATTATGCTTTCCTTAAATGCTTGTTTGACATATCTAGAGTCAATTACGGAAAGTTATCTGAATTAAGACTTAAGTTATCTGTTCACTAGGAAACAGCTTGGAGTTGATATATGCACAGATGAACTAGAATAAGAATATGATCATTTCTATATTCAGGATTTATTTTCTGAATGCCAAAAGGCTGCTAACAGATACCATGTATTGATTTATACTTGAATGCTTGAATGTTAGCTGTACTTTTTAATTCACATAACTCGACAGGGTGGAGTAACCTTTTGGTTATCAAACGGATGATTCTACTCACTTTTCTGTTATGACAAGCTGCACAGGAAAAACGTTTTATTCTTCACTGGATACTCTCTTATGTATGGTGACAGGTAGGGACGATTACTCTAGTCAGTTTGATTTTAATCTTATTATGCTTTGTTACTTACAATTTAAACTCGTTCAGGTCAAGTAAGGGTTCACAAGACTCCACCATATATAATTTAGTATGATAATCCATTGCTTAAGTTGACTTCAACTTTTAAAGACTTATCAACAAAAGTGTACATGTATTTGCAGCTCCCTAACACGAAAGTAGCAGAGCACCTTGTTAAAAGCCTTCAGGAATGTTCAAACACGCAGGAAATAGTTCAGAGCTTGTATACTGGTGGAAGTGATCTAAAAGACGAAAAAGTGAAGGAATTCGAAATTGAATTTGAACGATTACAGAGTAAGATTGATAATTTAAAATCACAGAATGATTTAGTGTCTTTAACACTAGAGGAATCAAAAGCTCAGTCTGATCGACTCAGTGTTTTAATCGGAAAATACGAATCGAACAATACGGCACTTCAACTTGCAATGAATTACTCTGATCAAGCCATCGAGGCTTATGATGTGTTGATAGCATTGTTAGAAAGCGAACTAGGTCTTATTTTGGCAAGTTGTCGAGCTGCCGGAATATCGACAGGCTATAGAAACACTCCGCAAAGTCAAGAGGAGATAAGCCAGTGGGCACAAAGGACAAAAAATTCTCGAAAAATTGCAGAAAATGTTGCAAGACATTTAGTGCAAAAGCTTGATAGGACTTATGCCTCAACGACGTGTAGTCCATGGGATGAGCTGAGTACCACGAGTCACACAGCCAGGTGAGTTGGACTTTAAACTTATATATTGTCAGGTGTGGTCACCCGATTCTAATAGAAACTTGTATGCTGTAGGGGTTAATAGAATCTTGTGTGTTGAGTGGATTAATAGAATCTTACAAAAAAGTACATGGATGTGCTGAAAGTCCAATCCTTGGGGGAAACCCTCAGATCAGACACCCAGATTCTTACCACTAAGATGGAGATATCATTATCCACTCCACACACCAATGTTAGAGTCTGTTATCACTGGGATGGAGATATCATTATCCACTCCACACACCCATGTTAGAGTCTGTTACCACTGGGATGGAGATATCATTATCCACTCCACACACCCATGTTAGAGTCTGTTACACTCCCACCACACCCATGTTAGAGTCTGTTACCACTGTTTACCACTGGGATGGATGGAGATATCATTATCCACTCCACACACCCATGTTATCCACTCATTATCCACTCCACACACCCATGTTAGAGTCTGTTACCACTGGGATGGAGATATCATTATCCACTCCACACACCCATGTTAGAGTCTGTTACCACTGGGATGGAGATATCATTATCCACTCCACACACCCATGTTAGAGTCTGTTACCACTGGGTCATTACCCACTCCACACACCCATGTTAGAGATGGAATGGAGATATCATTATCCACTCCACACACCCATGTTAGTCTGTTACCACTGGGATGGTCTGTTCCACCACTGGGGATGGAGATATCATTATGTTAGAGTCTGTTACCACTCCACACACCCATGTTAGAGTCTCATTTACCACTGGTCTGTTATGGAGGAGATATCATTATATCCATTTAGAGTCCCACACACCCACACACCCATGTTAGAGTCTGTTACCACTGGGATGGAGATATCACTACTGGGATGTTACCACTGAGATGGAGATATCATTATCCACTCCACACACCCATGTTAGTTAGAGTCTTATACTCCACACACTGTTAATGGAGATATGGAGATTCATTATCCACTCCACACACCCATGTTAGAGTCTGTTACCACTGGGATGGAGATATCATTATCCACTGGAGATATCACACTCCACACACCCATGTTAGAGTCTGTTACCACTGGGATGGAGATATCATATCATGTTATCCCACTCCACCACACCCATGTTAGAGTCTGTTACCCACTGGTTGAGTCTGTTACCACTGGGATGGAGATATCATCCACCACCCACACACCCATGTTAGAGTCTGTTACCACTCCACTGGAGTCTGTGAGATATCATTATCCACTCCACACACCCATGTTAGAGTCTGTTACCACTGGGATGGAGATATCATTATCCACTCCACACACCCATGTTAGAGTCTGTTACCACTGGGATGGAGATATCATTATCCACTTGACACACTCATGTTAGAGTCTGTTACCACTGGGATGGAGATATCATTATCCACTCCACACACCAATGTTAGAGCCTTTTACCACTGAGATGGAGATATCATTATCCACTCCACACACCCATGTCAGAGGCTGTTAATTTTAGATGGGTGTGTTAAGAAATAAATTCAATACTGTCTATGTGGAAACTTTCGCTCCTGGTTATTTTTGCCCTTTTGTGACAGAAAACATATCTGCTTCTTCTTAAACTTGCTCCAAATTATCCTGTTCACTTGGATTGCATATGTGTCCAGGATTCAGGTATAGAGCTTGAAAATTTTGCCCTCGTCTAAGGGCAAAAAATTTTAAAATGGTGAAAATTTAAGTGTATACAGTATGCTAGTATTGTAAGCTGGTCAAAAGTCTTACATTTTTAACAATCAGTTTGGAGGACTCTCTCCTTAATGCCTCTCTTTATCAAACTTTCCTAGCACAACAAGTAGCGGGTGTTCATCAGAAGATTTCTCAAAGGTGGATGAGCAGAGACTACGAGAGTATGTGCATCAACTCAAGTCCGACCGAGCAGCTGTCAAAATTACTGTGATGGAACTGGAAAGTGTTCACCTGGATCCAGACTTTCAGGAGCCCTGTAAGAATTTTGAAGCTCAGAGATTGGATCTGGAAAATGCTGTATTGATGCAAGAATTGATGGCAATGAAGGTTTGTATGTATTAGAGTGGATTTAAAGGGGATATTGTGCACTGCCATCCTATACACTGAAATGAATACAGAAAAATTTGTCTTTCCTTTACCCATCTACCCCTGAAAATAATGGACTCTATTGAAAATCAATTACACAGACCAGTCCAAATGTGTCTTTAGGGGTGTATGAGTTGGTGTTTCTCATAACCTGGTAATAAATGTTTTATTATTTTATTGGTGCTGTATGCCACACTCAACAATTTTTCAGTTTTATGGTGGCGACCAGTTTTAAATGATGGAGAAGAGAACACAGTTACAATGTACCCAGGAAGACACCACCAGCCTTCCGCAAGGTTCCAATCTCAATCTCAGGTTCCAAAGAAGTTGGAACTTGTGACAAGAGATTAAGAATGACAATTATAATAAATTGGTCAAACTGGAGAAATATACACAACATCTGGAGTAACAAAAGTAGCCTCTACCGATCGCTACCTTCAGTTCAAGAATGTTAAAAATTATTACATCAAAGGGCTATACAGTGAAATCTGTCTTGAAAGAATACTCTCATTAAAGAGCACCTGTCTTTTGAGACAAAATTCTGGAAGCAGTTTATTTAAATAATCCTTCAAATAAAACCTCCTTTGAGAGACCACCTGTCTTAAAAGACTGATTTCATTGGCATATAGTTTGGTCTGTCAAGTTTCACTGTATAATCAAGTACTCGAGTAAGATTAATTTTCTTTACAATTTTAAAATCTTTGGAAATACATATTGCATTAACGTTGACAACCACCATTTGTCCGTAAACTTTTGGCAAGTGGCTGTGGTTTTGGCATGTGATCTGATTTACTTAACACTTGATGTTGATAATTTTAGGAGGATAAAGCTGAGCTCAAATCCCACAATTACTTATTAGAAAAAGAAAAATGTGCATTAGAGTTGAGACTCAGTGGCAAGGAATCTCAAGAACAAGCGTACATTGTGCAGATAGAACATTTTAAATCTGAACTAGCAGAACAGGAGAATAACTTAAGCAAAGTCTCTCAAGCACAACAGGTAAGATGTACTGATGGAAGAGTTATCTCCCCTCTTTTAAATTATATTGATTGCTTCTGCCAAGTAATAAACTAGCAACATCATTTAACATTTCCCCAATGGATCGTTGTTGTCTTTAAGTTCACAGGAGCATTCCTATTATTTCCAGATATCCGGAATTCCAGATAACGGAAATTTTAATTAACATATATTTATCTATCAATCAAAATCAGGACCTGCCATTCAACTTTGTTATAACCAGAATTTCGACTCATCTGATTTCGACATAATGAGATTCTACTGTATAAGTCCAAAAATTCAAAGTTTGTCCAAAAGTTTATCAAAAATGGCCCTCTGGATCCTGGTAACATGTATAAAACTTTATAGGAGCAATGATTTGTCAACCAATATGACTGATGACTCTGGTAGAGTTTCACTCCTATTTAATTTTCACCATTTCAGCCTTAGAAGAGAGGGGGAATTTAAAATGAAAGCAAAATCTTCCAAGCTAAATAGTTGAAGCAGGGACATGTGTTCCATCCATAAGACAAGTGATTTAGGCCTGATTTAAGACTGGGTGAAAATGTCTTCTTTCATAAGAGGACGAATATAGCCAGGGGTTAAATCTTCCAGATATACAATACACAGACATTGTAGTTTATCTAAACCTTTGTCCTATGTAATACTTATATAAATACATTATTTATCACAGAATATCAATGGAGAGATATCTGATTCATTCATGTCATCGGAAGACCATTCACGTGACACATCTGAGTTAGCTGCTGATCTTCTCAGCTCATTGAAGCGTGAGAAGAAATTGAAATCTCGGGTACATGAACTTGTCGCTGCCTTGGAAAAATTGTCAAGAAATTCAGAGATAAGACATCAACAGTCGGCAGAGTTTGTAAACGACTTGAAAAAAGCCAACAGGTAAGTGCTGTACAGGGTTTTTCCCTGTGGCAATGCCACGATAAAATAGCAAATGGCCCCTAAATAAAAATCAGTTGTGTCGTCGTGGAGATAAGATAAACTCCTCATCATTAGACCCTTTCATGATAACTGCGTTCCTACAAATCTCACCTGCGCAATTAACACTTCCGAGTGTTAATAAGAAGTTTCGTACCCAACACAAATCATACCCACTGAAATTCAAATCGTTTACAGGGAACAATAGGTCTTTCGTTGGGTACTATTTGTATTGGTATGAAATGTTTTGAGCACGAAACTTCTTGATACAACGCAGAAGTGATTGTGTGCAGGTGAAATTTGTAGGAACGCAGTTATCGTGAAAGGGTCTTTTGTCAGAATAGGTCAATCAATAAAGCTACGAAGTATTACTACAGACTGTGTCTTAAATTACCTTAATGTACCGGTATACATACTTTGATGATTATAGTAAATCACATATATAGAAAACATATATTTACTGTTAAACAATTAAACAACAATTCCAAATGACCCTCATTTTCAATTAAAAAGGGGTTCAGCAGACCCCTTAAAATGAATATTCTAGGGAAAACCCCGGCTATATATTATCAGATTTAAATTCTATAAATAGAATCTTGAAGAATCATTAAACCCCCACAAATGAGTCATTTGTCTCTTTTTTTCACCATTATGGAATCACTTCCCTGTTATGACTACCATCCATTATGGAATCACTTCCCTGTTATGACTACCATCCATTATGGAATCACTTCCCTGTTATGACTACCATTCACTATGGAATCACACTCCTGTTATGATTATCATCCATTATGAAATTACACCCCTGTTATGATTACAATCTATTATGGAATCACTTCCCTGTTATGATTACAATCTATTATGGAATCACACTCCTGTTATGATTATCATCCATTATGAAATTACACCCCTGTTATGATTACAATCTATTATGGAATCACACTCCTGTTATGATTATCATCCATTATGAAATTACACCCCTGTTATGATTACAATCTATTATGGAATCACTTCCCTGTTATGATTACAATCTATTATGGAATCACTTCCCTGTTATGATTATCATCCATTGTGAAATTACACCCCTGTTATGATTACAATCTATTATGGAATCACTTCCCTGTTATGATTACAATCTATTATGGAATCACTTCCCTGTTATGATTATCATCCATTATGAAATTACACCCCTGTTATGATTACAATCTATTATGGAATCACTTCCCTGTTATGATTACAATCTATTATGGAATCACACTCCTGTTATGATTATCATCCATTATGAAATTACACCCCTGTTATGATTACAATCTATTATGGAATCACTTCCCTGTTATGACTACCATCCATTATGGAACTGTATTATAAATTTTGTTTCAGTGCCTTGATAGTTGCATTTGACAAAGCCAAAAAGAAATATCAGAATAAATTAAAGAAACTGGAGTTACAAATACAGGCTATAACAGCCCGTTATGAGTCTCAGGTAAGATATGAAGATTGAATGACTACAGGTAAAATTTTAAAATACTATAGAATTTGGATATCTTGCTATTCACAAGACCAGCCCTATTACTTTGAGATATTTGGAATAATTACAAAATTTTTATTAAGAAATTTATTTATCTATGAAAGTCAGGTCCCACTGTTCAATTTTGATGTAGCAAGAATTTTGACTCATCCAATTTTGACATAACAGGATTCCACTGTAGTTGAGTTTCTTACAGGTAGGATATATAAAATGTCAAAAATTGTTACAGGTGGGATTAAAAAGACACAAATGATTGTTACAGGTAAAATTTATAAAATACTAAAGATTATATCAGGAAGGATTTATGTAAGATTTGTATAACATTTGTTATACCAAATATTGTGATGGGAGAGATTTTTAAAATACCAAAGATTGTTAAAAGTGAGAATTATAGAAATGAAAACCAATCTGTCTTATGCTCTGGGTATTTGAATGTTAGATACAGATTAAGATAGTGGGTTCTTTTGAATTATGGCAAAAAATAATGTTTCAAAATTTTTTAAAGAGATTTTCTTTATTAAGTTTATTTTCAGTGATCTGAATTTACCTGATGACTTCTAAAAATAATAGACACTGAGACAAAAGAGAAAATTTACATACAATTTTTTTTTTATTTTCAGTTGAGGTTACTAAAACAGAGACTAGTTACACTAGAGACTGAGAGTGGAGTAGAAAGACCGTTAAATGAAACATCATTATAGCATTGAATTTGTGTTCTATAAATATATATAAAACTTGGTGAGTGTGTGAGAAGCGGCTGCCGCCATATGACTCGAAAATTGTTAAGTGCGGTGTAAAACACTGTTCATACAAACAAACAAATGAAAGAGTGAGTGTTACAGAGCTGTGTTATATACAATTAGTGTTGTGATGATTCTGAGATATCTGGATATCTATTTACCTGCTCTTTGTATAAAACATATATCCATGATATCAAGGTGTTCAAAAGTATATCCGTGATATCAACCCGTTCATTGCAGATATCGTTTTCATCAAATTCTTCCAATATCAGTATTCATTATTTATATCTTAAATCATCAAATGCCCCAGATATCAAAATGATCATTCAGGATATCAAGAACAGATATGATATCCATCTCATGCTTCTGATATCATGGTTTTCTAATTGAATGTGATATCTAACACAATTTTTATCTGACGTCAAGTTTATCAAAATACATGCCTTATGATAACTAGGTTTCTGTACTGGATTTTTGTCGCGTTTATCCAATATCCTGTTTTCCAGTGGAGATATATATTTAAGTTCCAGATATTTGAATGGTATCTTTGCAGATAATTTTTGACATATTTAATATTTTCTCTGACAACAGGTGCCCCTTGATAGTGATATCTGACAAAAGTCTATGGCATGGCTCATATACTAAGAACAGTTTGAACCCTGTCAACCCTAAGTTTTTAGATGGTATCCTCTATTCTGTTGTTTAGACTGTTCTATTGTGGTCAGTAAGGATGAAAGGGTTAAAGGTTCAATTGATATCTGTGATATCAGCTCTCCACTTAGATATAACTGCCTGATTCCCATGACCATTCTCACATTTCTTTGTTGCAAATCATTGATGCATAACTTTATATAAAACACGAGTGTACATTGTGTAACAAAACTGTTCATTATAGTGTAGCTGGGTTATAACTCATCCGAGCTAATTTAAGCCCAGGAACAATGTAGTTTGAAAAATTATGTTTTTTGACATTCAATTGTGTGTGCAATAGAAATATTCCATGACATTTCAGAATCAGAATAAAAAATATGACATCATAATATGACATCATATTGTGTATACAGTAGATATTTCTTGTGATATTTTTAACATTTGCAGTGTCAGTACCCTTCAAATTTGGTTGGTAGAAAACATACAGAAAGGGTAAACAATTGTGAATTTTAGTGATTCCTTGAGTCGGGGGTTTTGTTGATATTCTAAGATCCTTCTTGCTCTGGTCTTGACGTCGAGATCAATTCTTAATTTTTGGCTCACGTTTTACTGTAATGATCAGATCTCAATGTCAGTTCTTATTGTTATGTTGGGATTTTGATGTCGGGCCTAGGTCTCGATATAAGGATAAGTTTAGGTTTTGAAGGTCTTGATGTCAGGTCCAAGTATTGATGTGAGAGCCAGGTCCTGATGTGAAGCCTAGGCCTTCATGTTAAGTCCAGGACCAAGTTGTTCATCTACTGATTGAATTTTAACCCTGGATTAGATATCATAACCAGGATTAAAATTTAACCTAGGGTTAAATTCAGTTAATCAATAATTGGTTGAATTTAACTTTGGTTAAATCATTGGTTGATTATGAGAAATTTAGCCATGATTTGAGGCTCGGATACGTATTTTAACCAATGAAAGATTATTTCAAAATGGCCAAAAGATTGGCACTGTTATAAAAATTTAACCCTTTGGTATGTAACTGTCAATTACCATATTTAAATGAGGGTTATATGTACCCGATTGCTAAATTTAACCAATATATGAACATATGGGTCCAAGTTTTAATGTCAGACTCAAATCTTGATCCCAGGTTTAATTGTACATGTCAGACTCAGGTGTTGGTGTCCTGTTAAGTCCAGGTTTAAATGTCGGACCCAGGTCTTGATCTCTCGCCTACTTCTACATATTGGACCTAGGTGTTGGTATCATGATCAGGTCATGATGTCAGGAACAGGTCATGAGGCCGAGGTCTAATGTTAAGTCCAGGTTTTAATGTCAGACCCAGGTCTTGATCTCGGGTCTAATTCTACATGTTGGTCTTACATGTTGTTGTCATGATCAGGTAATGAGATCAGGAACAGGTCATAAGACCTAGGTCTAATGTTAAGTCCAGGTTTTAATGTCAGACCTAGGTCTTGATCTCGGGTCTAATTCTACATGTTGGTCTTACATGTTGGTGTCATGATCAGGTAATGAGATCAGGAACAGGTCATGAGGCCTAGGTCTAAATGTTAAGTCCAGGTTTTAATGTTGGACCCAAGTCTTGATCCCTGGTTTAATTGTACATGTCGGACCTAAGTGTCCGTATCAAGATCAGGTCATTATGTCAGGACCAGGTCATGAGGCCTAGGTCTAAATGTTAAATCCAGGTTTTAATGTTAGACCCAGGTCTTGATGTCAGGTCTAATTCTTCATGTAGGACCTAGGGGTTGGTGTCTTGGTCAGGTCATAATGTGAGGCCTAGGATTTAATGTTAAGTCCAGGTTTTAATGTTAGACCCAGGTCTTGATCCGAGGTCTAGTTCTACATGGTGTTGGTTTTTGGTTATTTGTTATAACTTCGACGGATTGTATTTTTCACACCTAATTTCCAATACAGTTCATGCAATAATTGTTTTCTAAATTAGATCTTATATGTGTTGTGTGCTCAGGGTCTGTCATCATAAACCTTAAGAATTACTTAAGTCTAAAAGATTTACTCAACTTTGGGTAATCCTGAAATCTGATTGGATGAGCAGACCAAGTTGAGAATTTTCTCAGACTTGAGTAAATTCTCAAGGGTTATGATGCCACTCCCTGATGATAAGAGTTTTATTACAGCTTATGGTGCTAATCTAAAAAAAAAAAAAACAAGGTGCTTTATTTAGTGTTGTCAATGTTTTCAAATCTTTTTTTATCAAATTTATGTAACAAAAATATTCACAATGATTATGTTGTTGTATTTGTGTAATGGATCTTGTTTTTTCATGACTTTGCTTTATACTTTCAGTTTAATGAAATCTTTATTTTGCGTTGTTCAGTCAGCCGACTATGCTAGATTTTGATGTTCAGATTTTACTGCAGCAGAGTTTGTTTTATTTGTTGTATTAGGTCCAGCCAATGACAAATTATTGTTAAGGACTGACGCCAGTGCATTGAGGGCTCTTTAATGTGTCATGTCAGACATAACACAGGACCTCAGATTAAGTCTCACCTGATAGACCTGGGTTTGGCACCATCAATCTTAAGGATTGCTTAAGTTTAAAAATTTTACCCAACATTGGATAATCCTGGAATCTGATTGGCCAAGAAGGCACATTTGAGAATATTCTCAGGCTTAAATAAATTCTTTCTTAAGTTTTATGGTGTCAGGCCCCGTGTTTGTTTTCTTATGCCAAGCACACTTTACATTGTTCAGTTCACTCAAAATTCGACTTTCACAGTTTGACTAATGTGGATCTAGTGGTTTCTCTGTCATTTATATACAAGCTTTGCTTAAATGTGGATCCAGTGCTTTCTCTGTCACTGTTATATACAAGCATTGCTTAAATAGATAAAACAGTATTTATCATTCAGTTACAGTAGGTTCTGTTAGGTACAGGTTCAGACCAGTTGACACATGTCTGAACCAGATTAAACCAGTTGAAACTAGCAGTTACCAGTCTGGTCTAGATATTACCTGTTTACAATCATTTTATGTGTGTTTGTCATTACATACTTGTACCAGTTTCTTATGCAGCATAACTGTGATGAATTGAGTTTGAATGTTGTGTTTATTGTGCTTTTATAATAATTTTTGTTTCCATGGTTTCATATTGTTGTGTGATGGTCATAAATATTTTTTCGCTAATTAAATGCTTATTTTGAGTGTAATTAATGTGGTGGTGTTTCCATATAAACTATGTGATATGAAAGCAATACTGTTGTCAAAATATTTGCCAAAACAAAAGAGCAATCATTGGTAAAAAGTATCATTTTGTGTATTTTTCTGTATAAATTTTACTAGTTGATCACATGATTCTTCAAGGTCAAGGTCAGATTGCAGCCTCGTTTTGATGTATGAAGTATAGATACTATATAGCTACATGTTTTGTTTATTGACATGTATGACAGTCATATTTTCATTTCATTCATGGAAAACATCACTATGTATCAAAATTGCATTTCATTGGATCTTTCTATTCATCACCATAATATCTATCATGTAAACTTTATACGCATTTTTATAACACATGCATTTTTATAATATATGCATTTTGAAGTCTTTAGCAGATGCTTGCAAATCTGTGTCATTTAAGTGCTTTAAAGAACTGCAAAATCAATTATGTATTCATATAATTGGAAAATGACTCTTTTTTATTAGTATGTATACAGTTATATACAGTGGAAAAATATCAGTGATTAAATCACTATGAAAACTGATAACAATTAATACACAGTGGAGAAATATCACTGATTAAACTACTGTGTGTAAAATGATAACAGTTAGTATAGGGTGGAGAAATATCGCTTAATTCACCACTGTGAGTAGAATATGAGTTACTGATTTTCAACCATTGTCTTTGTTTATCAAACAATTACTATAACCAATAGAAACTGTGTTTTGAACTGCATATTCACTACAGTAATATCCAAAGATATCATTGATAGTCACATTTACAGTTGACCACATCAGTATTAACTTTAAACGATCATATAAGTAAAATGATATATTCCCTTAACATGTAATATCAACAAGACCCATGACAGTGATATCAACATGTAGCCATGACAGTAATAGATTAACAGTAATATTCACCTGTATTGATAACAGGTGCCCTTAAACTTGATACCATGTTAAAAATACAAGTGGACACCTTTAACATTAAATATACAAGTGCCTATAAAAAAAAAAAACACAGATAACCTTAACCTTTTAATAGGCGACCTTAACAGTAATGTCTACAGGTGACCTTAATAGTAATATCTACAGGTGACCTTTACAGAAATATCTACAGGTGACCTGTACAGAAATATCTACAGGAGACCTTTACAGAAATATCTACAGATGATCTTTACAGAAATATCTATAGGCGACCTTTTCAAAAATATCTACAGGTGACCTTTACAGAAATATCTACAGGTGACTTTAACAGAAATATCTACAGGTGATCTTAATTATATCTACAGGTGACCTTAACAGTTATATATACAGGTGACCTCAACAATAATGTAGAGATGCAATAATATATATATATATATAATAACTTGTATTAAACAGTCCCCAAGGAATGTCATGAAAGTGTGACCTCTTAATTGAGGGTCTCAAAATCAATATGTAATGATATGTGAATATATAAGCCTTCAGATGCCCATGTATCATTTTGTGTAATAGATAGATAGATGTCGGTATTTAGTCTACTGATGTATAAAGCATACTCTTCATACAATTATTTACATGTAGATTATGCATTTCAGTTACTGTGGAGGGATTCCAAAAAGATGCAATGACCTTGTTACTTTTATTAGGATTAATTACAGGAGCAATTGACGTATCTTGTGTCTCATTGAAGTTTGATAGGCTGTTTAATTGCATGAATTTGGTTAACTAAGTAACTTTAAACAGTGAAAGGGGTGACTGATGGCAGTGTTACGAAGGTGACTGCTTACTGGGGTATAATTCTGTCAGGAAAATGTTTGAGGGGAATTTAAACTGACTGCTTTGAGTTCTAGATCTCCAAAACTCTTTATAAGGCCAGATTTGGACTGAACGAATTATGGCAGCATAACGAGGTTTTACTGTATATAACAGTACAAATAGATATCTGAAAAAAACACATATGCCTTCACTGCTCGGTTACATATATATTTCCTATCAGTTCAGTCGTTTAGTTTGATGTGTTGTATATCAATGCTGTCCTTGTCTTTATGATCTTACATTATTCATTGGATATTTCTATTGGTCTTTTAACAATTCATTGTCTGTACATACTTTCATGTCAGATATTTATTTCATGTCAATGTTATCTATGAACTATATAACACAACCTTGTCAAGCTCGTCTGTCTGACTGTCCATCAACTCCTTGAAAATGGAATAACTTAAGAACTGTCTTACCTGTAAATTTTACAACATATGTATAATGTATACCTGAGCGTGGCACCATAAAACTTGAGAATTTACTTAAGTCTGTGAATATTCTCAACTTGGCCTGCTCAGCCAATCAGATATCAAAATTAGCCATAGTTGAGTAAAATTTTTAGACATTTTCTGCTGTTTTTTTTTTTTTGCCCCTTTTACGAAGGAAAACAGGCTCTGTCATAAATTGGACTAAATCATTTTAGCATTATTGATGTTGGCAGGTATTTCCATTTCCATGCTTCACTTATCTAGATTAAGATTTTCCAAGTATGCAGTGTATCTGAGAAAGGAAAAAATCTCAGTATTTTAAATGCCTGGGTCACCAGGTCAGAGGTCAAGGTCAGAAAATCGAAGAACCGGTTCACACGAAATCCTTCAAATCTTGCACTACAAAATATCATTTTCTTGATTTTCACATGTATCAAACTTTGATACTAATCTATTATGGTTCAGATGTTTGAACCTCATTGTTAAAAAATTGTATTTTTTGCCAAATGAGCGTTTTTATCAGGATATGTGGATAGTGTGTTTGTGGTCACACGTTATGTTAATTTAGAAAATCTCAAATCCATTTACACTTAGTTGTTATTTAATTTTTATCAATTTTTAGTATCTCACCTGTTAAAACACCTCTTCATATACCTGTAAACACACTGAAATGACAGAAATATTTTTGTTTTTTTTATATAATTTGTATTTTATTATTTATTTATTTTTGTATATTTAGCTGTAATTCTCACACTGGGAATTGGTATTTGACTACTTGGTGATGTAACTTGCTGATAACTATAAATGTATGACCGAAATAAATGCTTATTTTACACATAATTCATTTGTTGTTGAAATTATCCCAGTGTTCATCATCGCCTTGCTTAAGTGTGGTCATGTGTCTCACTGTTGTTTTTTTTCCCCGCCATCCTCATATTTTCCACCGCCAGTCTTTTTACCTATCTAGAGTCCGATGTCGATAAATTTACACAATACTCAAGCTCAAGTTTTATTTTACTATTTTGACTATATAGTTGTTTAAAAAACTTCTAGAGTTGACTGAATAAAAGTAGTAATTTAATTTACGTTGAGTACGGTACTCAAGAATATGAACTAAAATGATATTCAAATAACCAATGATTTTCATAATGATTTACATGTATATGCAATCAATATGCAAATATGTCCAGATGCACAATAAATTTTGTGTGAGCTTGTGTACCGAGTATATTTGGTGATTTTTGACCCAGTAACGTAGTCCGAATATTTTCTTTTCGGACAACTCAGTCACAATTTAGTTTTATCAGTACAAATACGGACTGACAAGGGAAAGAAAATATATGTCCGTTTCGGGTAATAAAAACCGTCACATATTCGTCATCGAGCACCGTAAAATTACAAAACACAATATCCGGATATAAAACAGACGTATATCTGTGTAATGTGACGTAAAATGGACATAAAACAGTAAGTTATGTATAGTATCCTTAAGATAAACTACATTTAAAATGCTTATAGGTCTGCTTTAGTAGTCAGTGTGTACTAAGTTGATATAGATCTCGTTTTTTTGTGCATTTGAGACCAAAGGCATGTCATTCTAAGCATATTTTCTCAATTGTGTTGGTGTGTTTCGGGCGGAAGTATTGTACATAGTGAGAAAATCCCATTAAGCGATCAATCACTCATTTTCTTACTTTGATTGTTATTCTCCAAAAACTTACTGATAACTTTATATTAATCGGCCTCTTTGAAAACCCTTTTATCGCTTCATTAATTTGAGTGTTTTCTCCTTTCCCCTCACATTTCGTGTGGGTTGCCATAAATTGCGGACTGTGTTTTTGCGCCATATTATATACCTTAAAGTGTAGCAAACATATAACTCGTAGAATGCTGACCACCAATAAGAGACCATGGTTCTGGATTTTGATTGTGGGCGGAATATAAAATTCTAGATCCTTAAATGTTAATACATCGGATTTCTCTTAAATAGGCTTCGGCTGTGTTTTTTTTCTCTCAACTTTTCCCCATTTTTATTACTTAAATTGATACACAATAACGGAAAAAAGATATACACAGGTATACAAATTCTGAATTTCCTATATATTTTGTGAAAATTGCTTGATAAACCCAGATTTAGCACTTTTTTTAATCGCAATTGATTAACTCAACCTTACTATTTGAATATTTGTATATGAATACCACACTGGACCTGAACTTATTTTCACAAAATATATAGAAATTTAAGATTTTTTTTATGCCTGAGTTTATTATATCTGTACTTTTCATTATATAAACAAATAAAAGGTTGATGACTGTGCAAACAATTTGTGTAATTTAAAACATTATCTTAAAATGAAGTATATCCAATCTATGTCATCAAAGTTTTTCTGTACATTAATCACAGATTTTGAAAACCAAAATTTAAGTTCCAAAGATTACGCTTTGTTAGCAAATTATGAAAATTCCGTGAAAAGTGCTAGTGATGTATATAGAATTTGCCTCTGTCGAATAGGCATATATAAGCCCTTGAATGCCAACTTATAACAGTTCAATGCATATATATATATATATATATATATATATATATATATATATATATATATATATATATATATATATATATATATTTATATATACAAACACAGACACTAAAACCAACAACACTATATATCCTAGGGTGTCGGATCTAAGCAATAGATACAAGTCAAGAAAAGAATATATAAAGTGATTATATATATATATATATATATATATATATATATATATATATATATATATATATATAGATAGATAGATAGATAGATAGATAGATAGATAGATAGATATATAGATAGATAGATAGCTATATAGATAGATAGATAGATAAATTTGCTTACGCACGTGATTGCGTTTGTGTGAGTGTATATACCTTGTGAACGTGTGTATGTAACATTGGCTCCTGTTTCTGGGTAGGTCACTCAATCTGTCATAATAATACACATCATACACGCATCAGCGTCTGGCGGATATGGACCACACGTTATGACATGACATTGATGATACGGCAAAGTGACATTAGTGGCACAACGCAGACCACTTAGGTCGTGTATGTGGGTTTAGGGGTCACTTTTGTTGCCATACATACCAACTGTATAAAACCACTGTCCTTGTTCTGTTGTGATTTGATTTGTTATGTAGATCATTCCTCTATTTAAGCAGACATCATTGAGCTTATTCTTTACAAATTTCGCTTTAAAGTCTCGTCAGCGAAACAACACCTTACTCTGTCATATAACGAGCATTTTGCGAGGGAATATTCACTAACTCTAGCTCTGATCAGGATTCAAACTCGAAACCTTATATATATATATATATATATATATATATATATATATATATATATATATATATATATATATATATATATATATATATATATATATATATATATATATATATACGCGAACACACATGGTATACATGTACATACATAGGCTTGCGCACATACGCACACATACTGATTCTATATATCAAAACTTAGGTATACATGGACAAATTACACATAGCACAAAGCAAACACAAACTCTCAGTTATAAGCAACATATTTATACAAAACATACATAAACACTTACACAACACAACCAAATGCAAGTAAACACGGTGATAAGGATATTCCAAAATATGGATTGTCCTCGGTGTTCCGGCTTTCACTATGACATCTCCGTTTTCTATATTAATATCCAATGGTAATGCCCCAAAAGGTCTTTGGCAGTTATAGCATTATCGGCTGATATAAAACGACACAAGGTGATCGATATCAGGAATAAAATTGATTTGTACAATACCATACTTATGTATAGTCGCATTTACCAATACATTATCTACGTCTGTAAAATTTGATAGTCAATTAGACATGTATAAGCACTTTCCTATATTTTATTTCCCAAATTGTTTGTTATGTCATGTTCAGATAACTTATTCAATTATCGGGCTGGTGTTGCCATATTGTAAATTTTGCATTTACCGATTAATTGAAATTTTTTAACAGGACAGGTAGTGAGGCGAAGGTAATTACTTGATTAGTTGAGCTGAATTAGATCGACAGAAAACAATAAAAAGAAAGGGCCCATAACTCGACATTGTTTTTCTTTTTAGACATTTTGCATACTTTATATATAGAACTCAAAGGCCCATAACTCAATATTTTTGGATGTGTTTAAGTACTTCATATACAAGACTCAAAGGTCCATACATAACTCGGTGTTTATGTATATATATATATATATATATATATATATATATATATATATATATATATATATATATATATATATATATATATATATATATATATATATATAATACTCCAAGGCCCATAATACAGCATATTGATATTTTATATATTAACTATATACTATTACATATAACAAAAATAGAATACTCCAAGGCCCATTTTCTAACACTGTTTATTTTGATATTGCTTGAGAAATCCAGGTTTGTCACTTTTTCAATTGCAATTGATTAACTCAATCTTCCTGTTTGTATATGTATACCACTCTGGACCTGACCTTATGTTAACAAAATATATAAGAACAAGAGTAAGTATAAGATTTTGTTTGCCTGTGCATAACTCTTATTTGTTATTGTACATCAAGTGCAAGTAACAAAATATAAATTGCCGTTTGTTTTTACTACTTAGATTGATATACATAAAAAAAGAAGAAAGAAAGAAAGAAAAAGGATATATACAGAAATACACAGGCATACAAATTCTTGAATTCTTATTTATTTTGTGAAACCCAGGATTGCCACTTTTTCAAACTTACTATTTGTATATGAATACCACACTGGACCCGACCTTGTTTTCACAATATATATATATATTATATATTATGCTTGTGTGTAGCTCTTATTTGTTATTGTACATTAAGTACAAGTATAAAAGTATTAAAAAATTTAAATAATCTTTTTTGATAAACACAGCTAATGCCTCTTTAATATACGTAATACAAAGAATTCAAAGGCCCAAAACTCGGCATTTATATATACATGTATATATCTTTTTAAATCCCCTGTAAAGCATTATATGAGCCAGTGACTGAGACAAAGGGTACTTAGGATATAGCTAATGAAATGCGAGAAAACAAAAAAATTCTGTCTGACTTAATACTTCTGATTTTGTACATTTTCGCCCTGGAAACAAAAAGAGTTGCTTTCACCAGTGTTCATTCTCATATTGTATCTTTTAAATCTATATATACATGTTCTGGTTTCTAAAATCAAAAATCACAATTTCTCCCCAAACTGTCATAAGGACCCTTTTCCCAGTCGCTGGCTCATAAAACGTTCACAATTTAATGCTCAGTATTAAGAAAGTATATATATAACTAAGTATATGAAAATAAATTTAGTTTCCTCTAGCGCTTTCATTATTACAACGATCCTCAAGAGGATGTTTTCATTGTATTGATATAAGCCCTAATGACAACCAAAGATATCCTGATATACACTTAGCTGTCGAAAATTAATTTGTAAACTATATATATATATATATATATTTTTTTTTTTTAGTTTGATATATATATATATTGATGTACCTCCTCTCTGATGTTTTATATATATATATATCAAACTAAAAAAAAAACATCAGAGAGGAGCTACATCAATTCGACCGTTTGAGACAAAAATACAAACTCTTGATCATTTCAGTATTTATTTAACACGTGATATTCAAAATACAGAAGTGATCCTTATTTGCCTAAGATTCTGGTCAAACTTCAAATTGTTCCTATCATCTCACCTAGTACACTGTTTTCACAGCTCTGGGACAAGGTAAGGCTACAGCTATATAACAATGAAAAACAATAACAAAATATATCGTTATATTCAAAGATGCATCATTACAAAGGCTGTCATAGTCATAAAATAAATCAAGTGTACATAGAAACTGCATCTCACAAAGCGTCAAATATAGCAATAAAATCTATCGCTAGTCATTGTGTGGGTTTTAGAATATCTCAAATACGAAGCCTCGTTCTGAATCAAAACTCAAAACTTTGGTGCTGGAAATATTCTACATCTCGCACTTTTAACCAGTGAAAGATTATTTTTCTCACAACTGTATATTATCAACTGTGGTCAGTACATGGTTGGTATTGTATGTAGACCACTTCAGACACAGTAAAATTGCTTTAATGAAACAGTGTAGTTTACATGACGTCACAACAACAACTGTCTCACCCTGGTGCAAGAAAGTAACAAACAAATAAAATACGCTAAAGTCTGTTAAAGGTGTGAGGAAATTACATCATCTGATATAAATACACTTAATGCTAAATATAGAACAATGACGTCATAATATCGGTTTTGTTAAGCAATGGAGCACTAATATTGCTAAGTAGAGTACTAGGTTGTATCTATTAACATTAAACATTAAAATCACGTTAAAATTAGCACTTATGCGATGGCTTATATAAATAATTTGGAATAGGACGTAATTCCGTCTTGAAAAAAAAAAGTTTCCCTTGTATAAATCGAAACCAGTATTGCTGTTCAGTGTGTATATGACAACATAATACTATTTTGACCTTTGATATATGAGACAGGTGCGATGTCATCGACATTTCCTACTATAGCGCAAAATAGTGAAGTCACAATTACAAAAATTATCCAGACCTTGGCCTGGAAAGATAAAACTTGAAAATGACTTAAGTCTAAAAATCTTACTCAGCTTAGGCAAATACTGAAATCTGATTGGCTGAGCAAACAAAGTTGAGAATATTCTCAGAATTGAATACATTCTCAATTGTTAAGGTACCGGGACCTTATCTGTTTTGTTAAGTAGTTTTATTTAATTAGTTTTGAAGTCACATTAACAACATTTCGGTCACATGTTGACTTGGTAATTTTAAAAGTGGAAGAGAAAAACGGTAACAAGTAAAACTAGTAAAAAGAAACCCATTAACGCTCACCACATAAAAAAACTGTCTCATATGGTCAACTTTGGCTCCAATGAGGCTGGAACCATCGCGGACACGAGACGCTAGACATAGTGTAGAAAACCCAATTGAAGACCTTACTATACGGAAATAAATGTTTCCATATATTTCATATGTAAGCGTGCAAACTGAAGTTATACGAATCCTCGTTCTGTGAACTGGCTATCTTACCTACATATTTAAGATAGGTTCCTGTGGGGAGAGGGGTGCTCGAAACCACTCTTAATGAAGGTGACGAACGTTGAGATTTTACATGAAATACTCCACGGAGGTGAAGAGCGGGTAAAATATCGTAAAATCTCAGATTGACAAACAGCACATAATTTTACATTGATTTACCCAGGGACACATTACGCACTTTTCTCACTCTTTCAAAACAATATGATTTTTTTTGTTTAGAGAAAGTATAGCCACTTCGAATTCATTTGAGAGAACATGAAATTTATACTCCTGACATTTTTATTTTTATTTTAACTGTAGTGGTTATATTAAAAAAAGCTTTACTTGTCTAAGGAAAAAGCCGTAGTTTATCGCATCCCAGGAAAAATACGTGGTTAATTTTCTACTTGTCCAGGCTCATACATTTAACATACTTAGTGTAAAAAGAGGGAAGTATATGAAATATACATTTCAGACACTTGTTAAAATATATGACGTATCCCTAACTCGCACAAACTAGCCTTCAGCTCATACCAAATTCTCCTGTCAAATGATAGATTCCTATGTATAGAAAGTATGAACTCTACAGTGTACCACATGAAGTTCACTTAAGGGGCATTAGCTGTGTTTTCCAAAAATGTTATTTCGTTTTTTTTACCACTTAGATTGATGTACAATAACAAATAATGAGATATACACAGGTATAAAATGCTTATATTAATATATACTTTTGAATATAAGATCACATCCAGTGTACAAATAGTAAGGTCGAATCGAATAATTGCTTAACTGGGTTTCTCAAGCAATTTTCATGAAATAAAATAAAAAGAATTATTTTGCCTGTGTATATCTCCTTTTTGTTATTGTGCATCAATCTAAGTATTAAAAAAGAAAAAAAAAATATTTTGGAATAAACAGTTAAGTAATATGATACCAAAATACAAAAAATATGAAGTATGGGATATCGACCTTATGTTTCTAATATTAGAAATTGTTCCTTGCTTTTCAAAAAATCTGGTCTCAAAAGTCTCGTGAATAGAAGTATAGCGAGGCTAGCCCCTTATAGATATATTTTGTTATAAAAAGGACAGGGATTGTTTGAATTTAAGTTGACATATGTTAGACGTCAATTTTTTTTGCACACTAGGACATTTTGTTAGATCATGGCAAGAGAATATCTAGATCTACATTGTAGACAAAATTATAGATAGAACCGCACCTCGACCTTTTAAACCGAACATCTTAAGTAAATACAGATATACAATAATGAAATTTAGTACATCACGTGTTAGCTTTTTGTATTTTGATAAATGCACGCTGTCTAAGTGTAGTATCCTTATTCCCATATTGACACTAAATGACCCTACTGGACAACGGGCACATGGCTAATTTAAACGATCAATTTTCCCGCGGGACTATACATTGCTCTTACAGTTAGTTTCTCTTTGTTAGATGGCGTTTTCTTGACATCAAACATGGCCGCGATAGTTTGACCAGTGATGTACTAAATCTATTATGTTCCCTTTGCTTGTAAACCGTTTTCCCGTAGTGTTGTCTGGATGGAGAAGTATTGAACGACTCTCTCCAGGCAATAATAAGGATGAAAAAGTCACAAGGAAAGTACCATATTTGATTATTAGTTCACAATGGAAGGCCAAACACTTCTTAGAACGAGGTATATCGTAAAATAGCAGAGTATTCATACAAGACTACAAGTATTATTTTCAACACCCCCCCTTTAACTTTATTCACTTAACCCTCATACTGTCCGTGTCTTTAATAGAAGTCTTCAATTTGGTCTTTTAAATTAGCAGATGGCAACTTTCAAAATTTCTCTTTAAAAATTATTTCATTTTTATCTCTGCCTTAATCTGACTTTTTTTTTTCAATATTGCTCACGTATTTAATATGAGCTGTAAATTATTCTGTAATACTACATCTAAGTATCCGGTATTAGTATGTATACAACAAAAATATTTTCTAAATATACAAGTCTGTTTAATGGAGAAGTCACAACCACAGGCTTCCATTTATTGAGCACAGA
This sequence comes from Atrina japonica, assembly GCA_030159075.1. Lineage (NCBI taxonomy): Eukaryota > Metazoa > Mollusca > Bivalvia > Pterioida > Pinnidae > Atrina > Atrina japonica. Next base: position 83,780 of record BROG01000480.1, on the reverse strand, counting down.
GTCCAATACAAGACGGTTTATCGGTCACACTGTACTGTTTCTATACAAAGAACAGCTTATCCGATCGCTGGTATGTGTAAAAGCAGCCCAAGCCATTAAATATTCCTCATCATTAGTTATACGTTAAAACCCGACATTCATACAAATATCCTGAGCAACAAAGAAAATAGACATGAATATATATACACTCGGAAAGATGAAGCAACCCTGTCTGCCGCCAATATAAGTAATTATGACATGCTAATATTCTTTTCGTCACCACTGCGTCATAAATGCATCGTAAAACGCACCATTTTAACATATATCTTGTCACTTTAATAAAGTCGCAGGGGCACACAGACAATTTGTCATATGTAGAATAGCAGGCCAACCCATACCGTAGATTCCCTTCCTCTCAGTTTTAGAATAAACCTTTTCAATGTCAGGTATATACAGTGAAACCAAACTTTTAACTGTACTAGTCTGATTAGCGAGGTAGGCGAATAAGAATAAGACTTATCTGTACTAAGAAATTTTCAAGAAACTGCATATTAATGGTCCTAAATGCGAGGTGGTCTTTAGGCAAGGTTCAACTGTATATATTATTTAATGTCTCCAGTCTTCTAGGGATTTAAACAGCATTTGATGATCGGTTTGTGTATCGTCTTATCGCAGATGTGTACAATATAGATTAGCCCTATAAACAGTTAACACAACGGGTTTTTTTAATTTCCAAACGGTCACATCTACAAAAATCAAGAGGATGTAATTCTGCAATATAAATCCTATTGACAAGCGGACACCGATCGTTGACATGTTTTTAAACGTCTGAAGGAATCGTCATTCAAATCCATATTAATTCTTGAAAACTCTCTCAGAGCAGTATAGTCCTGAAGTTGTTTAAACATGTCCTACCTGGCGTGTAATCCTTAACGCACATGCTCCGAAAGTTTTGGCATAATGTATTTTGAATAAAGAACGAAAAAGATATAAGGGATCATATCCCGGATTGCCACTGTAAAATACGGTTTTGGTTTCCCCGCATGAATTTTGTCACTTCAATCTCAACTTCCGGTAACAAGATGAGATTATGCCACAAATAAACATATAAGCTGTAATTACTAGAGTATAGGAGAAAATAAATGACACACGCATCATTATTACACACGAAATGAATTTCCTCAGATGAAAGGTTGTCATGTTTTACTTGAACGTTTCATTATTGGGAGAGTTTTTAGTCTGGTGTCTATAGCATTTAAAATGTTGGCATGAAGCAGGTCATTCGATTGCATATTTTTTATAAGATGCAATTCCTTTGTTGGTCCATCTGGAAGAGTGAAAAGCGGTTCATGTGCACCGGATGTTTTCCCCGTAAAAACGGGGTTATTTCCAATATCTAAACTAGGTGTGGGTGACACTGAAGGTGGAGTAGTCTCAATAACAAATTGGATGTTTGTCGGAGTCGTGGGCATTGGGGTAGAAGAAGTTAAAGTACTATTTTTTAGTAATTCTTTTGGATTACGCACTCTAACTTTATATTTCCGAACTATCGTTCTGGGGTTTTGGCGACCCAGAAGTGAATCCAAACCGTCTAATATCATATTATCTGTGTAATGCATGTTAGAAGTCATAGCTCGTAGTAAGTATGCATCCAGACGTTCTTCTAAACCATTTGGGCCATCGGCCAATGGACGACGAATTGGTGGATGGCGATCATTAAATCTTGATCTCCGTCTTCTATAGTCTGCTATGGGTATAGGTGATGTCCTTTGATACCGTGAATTCGAAGCAACATATCTTCTAGTCACAAATTTGCCTGTGTTGGCTGATGTGACAACAGGTGGCATGGCGGTCGTTTGTTTTATTTTAGGGTATCTTTTTGCAGTAGTAGCATTCACAATCCTGGAATAATTAGAGGATCTGTAGGCAACATACGGTTTACTGGGATATGTAGTGACTGGATTCGTATTTCGAATGAAATTTAGTGTCGTTGTTATGTAAGATGTGTTGTTTGTATCCGGTTGCGTCTTCTGGGTGGGTATCGTTTTGTTTAATAATTGCGGTGGTACTCGCCTCGGCATCTCCCGTTTCATGACGAGATCTCTTATGATCCTCAAAATATCATCTGAATTCGGTTGCTGTGAATATGAGTCTTGTCTGGTGATTTTGCTGGTTACTGGACTCTGGGTAGTTGTGGATTTTAGGACATTATCCATGTATTGATAGAAATTTTGTTTTGTAGTCGTTGGTATCCGAGGTGCTCTTGTCGTGCTTGGTTTATCTATAAGATCCATAATCATGAAAGGCAAGCCCGTTGTTGTTGTTGCTGTTGTTGTAATAAAAGTATTGAAGGGATCGACAGGTTTATTTATTAGCGTCATCAGTTTCATGGCCACATCCTTTACAACATGTGGGGCCTTGTTGGTAGTATTCCTGACCATTTCTGTCAAATAAACGACAGTATTTGTCAATGTTGAAGGAACTGATGAAACTGACGTTTTTAGAAGATCCATTAATTTAGATGCTGTGTTGGTAACAGATGAAGCACCAGGTTTGGAATGTACATCTAATGAAAATAAATCCATATTTGCTCCGCCTCCATTGTAATAGGGATAGTCAATGTATGCGGAGGTTTCAGGAAACATCCTATTCTCTTCGAAGTCGTCATATTCCCTTAGAAAATCAGGAGCTGTAGTAACGTCTTTTGAAGACCGACTTTGACCTTTAGAGGAGTGATGATGACTTAGCGGCTCGCTTCCGGGTGGAACGATTGGATGTGAATAATTTCCGTCGTAACTTGTACCATTTATTTCTAATTCCTCTGGTACATCCGTCGTATTCAGCCTATCTGTTATTTCTAGTTTCCGGATCGTTTCGTTTGCACTGTGTATGGAAAGAGGACTCGAAGTAGTTCCCATTATTCGGCCTGGCATCATCGGAATAATTGGATGTGAATAATTTCCGTCAAAACTTGTTCCATTAATTTCCAATTCTTCAGGAACGTCTGTTGTATTCAGTCGGTCTGTCTTTTCAAGTTTTCGCAGTGTTTCGTTGACTATATATGCTTTTGTAGGAGGGGCAGCTATTGTATTAAACAAATGACTTGCAACCGACGGCGTGGTTGTAACACCAGCAACATTAAGATTTTTACGTTTTACTGTATTTGAAGCAAATGGACTCAGAGTATAAGCTTCCCTTAGACTGATAACCTTTACACCACCTTTACCATCAGGGAGCAATTTGAGGCCCCTAGATTTAGGATCTATCTCAAGAACCATATGCTTAGGTGTAGTTAATCCCAAACGAACGGCTGGTTTCCTAACCTCAATGGGCGGTGCGGTTGTCCCTTCACCCCACTGAAAAACCACCGGCCGGCTGTTTTGATTATTTGCCGTTTGGCTGGAGCCTAAATTTGTCATCTGTGCCATCCGTCCGTTTTGCAGGTGATTCAGTTGCCCCATAAGAGCTTGATTATGATTTGTATGTTGGTTGGTTTGTATGTTTCCTAGGTTTTGACTGTTTGTGTTCTGTGGAAGTAAACCAGCTGCCATTAGAGCCTGAATGTCGTTCGATGTAAATTGTGGAAAGACGAAAGGCGATTGCCCGGTCTCTAATTGAGGTAAGACCATTTGAAGATTATCATCAGATGGCTGTTGGTGTGGTTGTAGTACAGGCTGATTTGGCTGGTTGTTCACAATTTGTGTTTGTTGGTTAATGATTTGTGTAGGTTTTTGATTAACATTAGTGTTCACGACTGACGCTTGAAATTGATTGTTAGCGACCCTACTCTGTCCATTCATCGTCTGTTGCATCTGTCCTTGAGTTTGAATATTTTGCACCTGACCTTGGGGTTGCGGTTGGACGAGATTGGGGTTATTTCCGACCATCTGGTTTGAAACTTGTCCCTGAAAATTTGAAATTCCAGAACTTCTTTGGTTTCCGAAATTCAATTGGTTAATACTACTCTGAAATTGTCCCTGCATATTGCTATTTTGGATCGGCATTTGATTTGATATTTGGTTTTGATTTTGGATTTGTGGTACAAACATGTTTGGTTGTCCTTGAGTTTGACCTTGACTGATTATAGGTTGCTGATTATTTATTACAGTGTTCTGGACCGGTCCCTGAGCAGGCTGCTGAACTGTTTGAAATTGATTTTGCAACGGATTCAGCTGAGGTAGCATGTTATTGTTCTGTTGCCGCATCTGAGGTTGCGGAAGTGATTGTTGAATTTGCACAGGCATAACCTGAACAGGCAGTGGCTGCTGTTGTGGCTGTGGGTTAAATGGGAGCTGCACTGGAACATTCTGTATCGGGGCCTGGAATACTGGTTGCGGTGTTATTTGTGGAGGCGGTTGAATAAATCCAGATCTTGCATTCACATTGTTTTGAGGTCGTGGAGTTTGTGGCTGTGTTCCTCTATTGCTCGAAACACTGTTTCTCGGACGTGGGCTCTGAAGAGTACTCAGCAGTTCAAGTGCTCGGGAAATAATGCCCAACTCACTGTTGCCCAGCTGTGTTATCATCTCCATTACAGACCGAAGGGATCCAGATTTTGGGCGACTGGTAGGTGGTGGTAATGGCGGATTGGGCTGAACGGAGGTTTGGCTCATAAACTGGAATACCTGTGGTTGCTTACTGACGCTTGCTGGTTGTTGTACATGCTGTTGGTTATTTTGTGGCTGTTGTACAAACACTGGTTGCTGGACATTTGGGGCTGGGTGTGTAGGCATTGGTTGTTGTCGTCTGCGTTGCGGTTGTCCTGACAAACGTGGTGGTTGAAATTGAAATTGTTGTGTATTTTGGGATTGGCTCGAAATTGGCTGCTGCTGTTGATGGAATGGTTCTATTCCAAAACCAGAATTTCCATTATCAACAAAATTATTTTGTCCTACCTGGGGTGTATCCTGAATTGTATTTGACATATGCATAGATCTATCATCTTGTCTTGGATTTCCTGACATCGATGAACGAATCGGGTTGTTTGGTCCAACACTTGAAAAGGGACGGCCATGAGGTACATGTTGATCATGTCCTGAACTTAATGTCCTATCTGGTTGACCTCGTGCTCCTAGCTGACCGGCTTGATCCTGTATACCCCCGAAGTTATTATCAATAAAAGAGGGTTGGGTTGGTTGCGTGTCTATAAACGGTGTTTGGGTATCAGTTATTATATCTCCACTTGAACGCCGTCTATTTGACGACACCCAATTATCTGTTGGCTGACCCCTCCTTTCGAAAGGCGGTTCGGTTGCTCTTCGTGGTGCAGAAGAACGGCGATTGTCGTCAATAGTTCTTGTCCGTAAAGATGGGAACGACAGTGTTCTAGATCTTGACTGTGTCCCTCGTGTGAAAGATATCGTTCGATCATTCCGCAAGCGATTATTGTCAGCCCTGCTATTGTCGACTCTAGAAGAACTATCTGCAGTTCGAGGTGAGTCTCTTGATAGTGATGTACCAGGATCCTTAAATTTGGCTCCTAGCCCAAGACCGATATTCGGAACTCTGTCCTTCAGGCTATCAATGAATCTATTTATAGAAGAAGGAAAGAAATCGAAAGATCCTAAACGACTTAATGTTTTATCTGCCTTATCATTGGACACGGGCCTTACTCTTCCTCTAGCTACATCCTCTTGTCGTATCCGACCTTGAGACCGTGATCTTCCGCGTCCTCGTATGGCAGTGAGTCTCCTTCTATTATTTTGATTTTGACTCGACCTTGTTGCACTTGTTTGACCTCTACTTTGGCTACTTCTTTGACTGTCTGTCCTTGACCCCTCTCCGGTTCGACCGACCTACAAGACAGATGAAGCACAGTATAATGAACTATTTTCGTTGTTTTTATCAACCATAGATTTTAGAAACCTAACTTCATCATATTTCAATATTCATTGCAGAACTGCAATACGTTGTACAAGTATAGACCTTTATTCGATATTTTTATATCATACCTTATCATCACCCAAAGACTAAATATATATTCTAAATGTATATTTTCTACATCTGATTGAAATTTTCATTTAAAGTTGCATCGGTTCCCATATCGACAGTAAGAAACGCATCTTTATGACTATGGGGTCTTTGTACACATGTGGTCCCTAAAGCAGGTTTTACTGTAATAACATTATGCTTTGTCAAACATATATCAAAGATGATGCCATAACGCAATATTTTATGTAAGTCAAAAATAACATGTTTATTTAATTAAAAATATTTTAACATAATCATTATATTATATTCGCTTTAATTCATTTCATGTCTATATTCTAATGTAATTCAGTTTTCTCTAAATGATTTTTGTTTGTGCAAAAGTAAAAGTAAGACAACATATATTATGATGATTCAGTCATGGCCGAGTTGTTACAGCATCATGTATTAAGTTGTGTTGTTTTAAATTTTTTTTACCTTTTGTTACCCCTTCTTTACTACTTGGACTGATATACAATGACAAAAAAGAGATATACACAGGCATAGAAATTATCAAATTCCTTTATATAAAAATCTCAGATACCAAAGTATAAATCAATAGGATGTCCAGGACATAGATACAAATCCGGTAAAAATGGACAAACACGGACCTCTGGAAACCAAGAGGTGGGATCAGGTGTCATGGAGGAGTAAGCATATTTGGTGAAATTTGCTTCAGAAAGCTGGATTTGGCACTTCTCACTTGCAATCAAGAAATTCGGCTTTACTATTTGTATATGAGTACCACACACTGGGCCTGACCTTATTTTCACAAAATTGTAGGAATTTAAGATCTTTTGTCTGTGTATAGCTCTTATTTGTTATTGGACAAAGCAAGTAGTAAAAGTAAAAAAATCTCGAAATAATTTTTGGGTAAACAAGCTAATACCCCTTTAAATAATGACATATTTTATCTCTATGAAGCTATGAGACATACTCTGTTTACAAACAGTAGTTTACAAGTTGATTACTGGGCGTTGTTTACCAGGTTCATTTTTATTAAACACATACAAACATTATACCAAAGTTATTGGTAAGCAGAAACAAATCTCAAGACGATTGTTTCTGTCAGTTATGTGTATTGCGTTATACAGGTATAGGGGATGGATTCCATTATCTAATGCAGTGTGACATTTGAAAGATAAGGAAACAGTAAACGATTGCCTTGGGTTTTTTGTTGTTTAACGCCCCACTCAAGAATCTCTCACTCATATGGAGACGTCACCATATGCCGGTGAAGGGCTTCAAATTTTGGCCTATGCTCGGCACTTACGGTCATTGAGCAGTGAGGGTTTTTTAACGTGCCGAAACCTACTGTGACACGGGACCTCGGTTTTTACCGTCTCATCCGAAGGACAGGCGATCGTCTTGAGCATTATAACTTTGTTATTATGTTTATAATATTTATGACTTAAATATTACACTTCTATTCCAAGTCTCCTGAAAATATCTTTAAAAAGTAATATATATTAAATAAGTCCAGGCATTCATTTTAGAGACCTCCTGGTAAATCAGATCACTTTCAGTAAGTCAGTTAAATGTACATAAGCTGTGTTTTGTCAAAACCTTATTTTCTAACCTATTTACTACTTAGATTGATATACAATACCAAGGAGATCTTACACAGGCAATATGCAGAAAATTGCTTGAGAAACTCAGTTTGGCAATTCATCACTTGAAGGTGATTAATACAACCTTACTTAATGTATTTGTTTATTCATACCACACTGCAGATAAAAATATAGGAATATATATTATGTATAGTCCTTATTTGTTATTGTACATCAAGTACAAGTAATAAAAGTAGAAAAAATTGAAACACAGCGAATGGCACTTTAAGCGGCCTCCATAGAATGGCTTCACTGTACATTTATAACTGGCAATATTGGTCTCACTATGATATTAAATGAAAATATTTGTGAGTTTCATATGACTATAAAGACTACTACATTGACTGACTCCAAGTGAAGTCTTAAAATGAAAACGAAAAAGAGTACCAATGGAAACCGACACTCCAAGTCCATTAATTAGAATACGATAAAGTGGACGGTCTCAACATGAAGAACACTTGTGAATCCAAACCGGATGGGACCAAGTGTCCAGAAGGAGTCAGCGTCCCCTTTTAGCATGCCAAACCCGTCGCAAAGGTTCACTCTTCCATGGACCTCTCGAATTCGGTGAAAAGGTCAAGTTCGGTGAAAGGTAAAGCTCTGTGAAACAAGGTGAGGTTTAAAACGTCAACCACTGTGGTCAAATTTAGACTCGTCCAAATCATAAACTGTATGGTCCATTGTCACAATTCAGGGGGAACAATGAATATTGAATTTCAGATCCTACATTGTACACTCCTGAATTCTGACAGTGGACTTTACCATTCTTTGAAATGGATGAGTTCAAATATGGCTACAGGGGTCAATGTGCTAAAGGGTCTGTACTCATTTAATATTTATTAAGAACTTTTCAAAAGAATGAACATTTATATGGTGTTAACTGTGATGATTACCCAAGTGAGGTGACCTTAAGGCGAGGTTCCGCTGTATGTAAATCGATGGTCGAAACAACAGGGAAATACATGGCAGTGCGAATTATTTACATATTCTTTACATGTATATTATATGATGATCGGCGAATCATAAATTTTGTTGTTTTTCAACTCTATTTCTAGTTTAATATTACGAATCGAACCTGTTTCGACACAATAATAATATATGCATATTAATAACATATTAATTAATCCATGTAATGAATACATAATATACTTGCTGATAGATCCGATATTACTTCTAGATATCTAGACTGACAGATTTATTTATTATTAGTTATAAACTGTTCATGTACTGTGTCCGTTGACAGCATATAGTGATGGGAGCAAATTATAGAACATTGGTCGCAAACATACATTACTACATGTAACACAGGTACACACGGTAGAATGAAAGGATTTCTATAAATTCCTGACAAAATATAGAAAACAAACACCCCAAAGTATCAAACGCCAGGTGGTACTGGAGGCAATGTACACATCTGTTGAGCATTGACAGCAAACATACATTTATATATGCAACAGAAGTATACACGGAATTGAAGAATGTTTATAAATTCCTACCAAAATATAACAAGCACACATCCCAATGTATTTTAAAACTTGTTCCAAGAGACAGTGTACAAATATGTTGAATATTGGTCGCAATCATACATCACTGCATGTAATACTAATATGCACGTTTGAATGAAAGAATATCTATACATTGCTAGATATATAAAAACACCCCCTCCCCCCAAAAAAAAAAAATAATAACAAACACCCAAAGTATTGAAGGGGCATTAGGTGTGTTTTCACAAAAATATATCGTTTTTTCTACTTCGATTGATGTACAACAAAAATAGGAGATATACACAGGCATAAGAATTGCTGGGTCATTTCGAATTAAGTGGGAAAGTTTGCCAGTTTTCTTGCGGAAGGTCGGTGGTCTTTACCCGGGTAACCGGGGTTTCTCCTCCACCAATAAAAAACTGGACGCCATCATATGACTGAAAGATTGTTGAGTATGGCGTAAAACAAAAAATCAAATCAAATCAAATCAAGATATACACAGGCATAAGAATTCTTATATTCCTGTAACATTCTGTGAATATAAGGTCAGGCCTGGTGTTGTATGCAAATACAAATAGTCAAGTCAAAATAATTATTTGCAAACGAATAAATGCCAAGCAATTTTCACAAAATATAAAGGAACTGTTATGCCTATGTATATTTTGTTTTTGTTATTTAACATCAAGCTAAGTAGTAAAAGTAGAAAGAACGAATTTGGAGAAAAGCACAGCTATTAATGTCACGTGGTTCTAGAAACTGTATACAAATCTGCTGAAACCATACCAAACAAACAAACCAAATGGGATCATGTTTCATGGAGAAGTGAGGAATAAGCATTATGTAAATCCGTTTCGTATTCAGTCATATTCTGACGTTTAACTAACAAATATATTCTCGTTTTGTGGAATAAAGAGTTACTCCCATTTGCAAAAACTTGTCTTTCATTAAAACAGGTATCTTGGTATGAAAAATGGACGAAAAACTACTTTTTATTTTTAGTTTGAGCATTTTAAACACTTTAAACAGCCTAATGAACCCAGTATAACTTAAAATTATGAAACAATTAACATATGAGGCAAATAAGTTTTACCTAGGTCTGAAGGTGTAAAAAACTCTCAGATACCAAAGTATAAATCTATAGGAAGTCCAGGATATAATTACAAATCTAGTAAAAATGGACAAACACGAACCTCTGGTGAGATCAGGTGACAAAGAGGAGTAACCATCCCCTGTGCATCAGGATTTATTCTAGGAAAAAACAAACATTTGCCCACTTACGTCTTTACAAGATACCCGCTACAAAGAGAAGTTAACTCAGCAAATTGGAGGTGAATTATGTTATCCGCGACTATGAAATAGCCTATATAATATAAAAAAATCTTTTGAATTTGAGAGTTAATTTGGTGACATTGAACGTTGCAAATATTTGGTTTCCAAAAGTATTTATCGACACTTTATAAAGTAAAAAAGAAATAGATCTAGCTTGAGATTAAAGAACACGTTTCATTGTATTAGTAAAGAGTCCTGTGTTATTCGATACGAAAAGTATCGGCTATAACTATTTCACATGTAGCATCTGATGACCGTTATCTCGATATCTTAAGTGTAATTAACAACGTTTGTGACATCGTGCTTGATTGGCATTCTTCGTGTTTGAAATTCAGATGTGCATTGCTAATAACTACGGTCATGGTCATGGCATTTTGGTATAAAGGCGAACCAAAAGAATGTAAATTTATACAGCGAACGAACCACATATATGCCAAATGAACATGTAACCGTATAAAATGTATATGTTAATATACAAAAACTGCACACAATAACAAAATCTTTTATCAATCTGTCAAACAGTGACTTAGGTAGGATGAAATAATTACTATTTGGATAGGCCTTCAACTATAGATACAGACAAATTGCCTAAATAGGTCACTCATGTGGACATGTAAAAGTAGCCATAAACGACAGGTGACCTTCGTAAAAAGGTTTATTAATAAAACGTCTGCATGACCTATATAGGGAGATGCTTGTTATACAAAGGTAGTCTTTAATGCAAGTTTGTATGTATTGAGATACTATCCGTTTGTTTGTTTTATTGTTGTATTGTCTGGCGATCAGATCTCAGCAAGTATCCATTCTGGGTTGGGTAGAGGTTTCACAAAATGTTTGCGATGTTTTAGTGTCTATTAAAAGAAAAAAATGATTACTCAACATATCTGAGCAAAATATTGGTCAGACACAAGTCACAAGACCACAAGAGTAACCATTTCCAATATAGCAACAGTAATTTGTACTTGGCGGGAACTGGTCATCAACCAGCATACATCTTACTACGATGTTTTCAATTATAAGAATGCTATGGGCGGATTGCCACAACGCTTAGCCATTCCTATTGACTTAAAGTAAGACAGTAAGATTGGAGTTTTTTTAACTAGCCACATGTCAACTATTCAGTGTTCAGATGAGAACATATCGAATATGCAGACATTACAAAATATTTACCGCTTTTAAAAAGTCATACGCCTGAATTGGAGCCAAGTATCAAACTTGTGAAGTGAAGTATATAAAGTAACAAATGGATTTCAGTAATTTATATTACAAAATGGATAGTCAATCAAAAAAATAAATAAATAAAAAAACAAAACAAAATAATGTTCAAGTGAAACTAGAATTATGATATGACTGACGATCTGTGTATGAGAATATTAAAACATGGTCTGATTACCATTTTGTAAGGTCTGATTACCATTTTGTAAGGCCTCATTACCATTTTGTAAGGCCTGATTATCATTTTGTAAGATGTGATTACCATTTTGCAAGGCCTAATTACAATTTTGTAAGGTGTGATTACCATTTTGTAAGGTCTGATTACTATTTTGTAAGGTGTGATTACAATTTTGTAAGGTTTGATTACCATTTTGTTAGGTCTGATTACCATTTTGTAAGGTCTAATAACAATTTTGTAAGATCTGATTACCATTTTGTAAGGTGTGATTACCATTTTGTAAGGTCTAATTACAATTTTGTAAGGTTTGATTACCATTTTGTTAGGTCTGATTACTATTTTGTAAGGTGTGATTACCATTTTGTAAGGTCTAATTACAATTTTGTAAGGTCTGATTACCATTTGAACTACATATATTTTAGTATGACTGTCATTAGAACGGATCAAATAATGCTTTTCAGTGCTCCATAAAGAATACGATCCTTTCCAGCTGCATTCACACTAACAATGATAATCAAAGCTTATATTTACATCTACCTGGGTTTACATCCTGATCCATGTAAGATAACTTGTATTAATTAAAATGCTTCAGAGTTGACATGACAAGTTTGAAAAAATGCTATCGACGACCGCTTATATTGCTTTATGAAAAGAAGGAGAAGAAGATGATGATGATGTTGATGGTGATGATGATGATGATAAAACATTGGGTTACCCCAATGAAATTGAAAAAAATATGGTATGTGAAATCCGAGTTTGTGCTCAAACTATTTTTGTATAACTTAGGTTTTCTTCAAATGAGTAAACATAGAATTATAGTTTACAATTTTATCCAATAGATATATTAAATCTAGTTGCACTATAACAACAACAACAACAACAACAACAACAATAATAATAATAATAATAATAATAATAATAATAATAACAACAATGGCTACATAGGAAACACATTATGTTCTGTATATATTGTTCTGTGTATAGTTCTTGCTATTGTACATTAAGTACAAATAGTTCATTGAAAAACACAGCTAATACCCCCTTTAACATGATGACATGTTAGTCGAGCTTGAGCACTGTGTAAATGTGGTGACTTCGGACCCTAAAATCGATGCAACAAAACTATGTTTTATTATTTTGATCATAATGTTGTTTTTGAAACTTCTGGATGTGATCGATGAGCAACTATTTAAAACTTATTTCAGTTTTATTGGTTCCCAAACAATATTAACACTAGAAGGTGCTAAAGTTGGATTGCTCAAGAATCACCACCTTATATATAAAGTGCATTTTACTTAGATATAGGGGTCTCCGTGGCCAAGTAGCATCATCTGGGTTTAACCTGGGTTTAAGTATGGGGCGCATAATTTTAGGATTACTCAAACTGATATTATTCCTTACATTTTCATGAGATGAGCAATGAGTTTCCCAATTTGCTTTATAATTTTTTGAAGTATGTTCAGTGCAAGATGTTGGCATGTTTTCTCCTTAAAAACATAGAAGTGAGTTGAGCTTCACCATTTTCTGGATTTGGTGACACCAGGCCCCAACTTTTCACATATTATACAGATTGATACTTATAAAATAAATATGAGATATCGATAGATCTATCACCTATTTCAGATACCACACACACAAACAATAAAGGATGAGAAAGTAAAAGCTGGAGGTCCCGTGTCACAGTAGGTGTTGGCACGTTAAAGAACCCTACTGCTCAATGGCCGTAAGTGCCGAGCATAGGCCAAAATTTGAAGCCCTTCATCGGCATTTGGTGACGTCTCCATATGAGTGAAATATTCTCGAGTGGGACGTTAAACAACAATACACAAACAAACAAACAAACAATAAATACCAAATTCAAGATTTACAATTGTGTTAAAGGTGAAGGTAACATGCAACTGAAGACACCATCACGACATACCCAGAGAACATTACATACCGTCATAGCTGTCGTTATTTTTGTTGTAATGTTGTTTAACGTCTCAATCAAGAATCTTTCACTCATATGAAGATGTCACCTAACGCCGGTGAAGGGCTTCATATTTTGGCCTATGCTTGGCACTTTCGGCCATTATGCAGCGAGAGTTCTTCTTTATCGTCACCTATTGTGACACAGGACCTCGGTGTCATATTAGTCGCAGTAGTCATTTTCAGATCTGTGTCCATGAAACCCATTGGATTTAAAGAATGTCAATAAAGAGATAGAATTTGAATCAAAAATTAAAACGTCTATGACGCTTTATTTACTTCTTTTATATAACTGGAGTTGTTCTGATAACAAAATACTATAGTGAACTATATTACTGTTGTCAGTATTGGAATTTACAATACTTTAGTGATTAAACGTTTTTACTATAGAGCATGTTTTACTATAGTAAATCAAAGTAGTTTTACTGTTGTAAATAAAAGTTTTTACAATTGTAAATCAAAGTTTTTACTATGGTGAACTATAGTAATATGTAGGTAGTTGTAACTTAAGTATATCAATGTAAGTCAACACTAAGAATGAATTACATTGTGTTGAATTATGCTAGTTTCTATTTTATTTTGTTTTCAAACACCAGAGCTATTTTCAATGCTATATGTTAAAGAATCTAACTCTTTCATTGCTATCGTTTTCTGATATGTCACGCAGAGGATCTAATGAAAACCACTGTGAGGCCACATACAAATGATCTTGTGCATGTGTCATGTTGGACCAATAGGAATGCAGCTTACATGACCTTTTAAGATCATTAAATGGTAAAGAAATATGAACATTATAAACAACATTGAACACACATTCCGGAAGTAGAGAATTCCTTACATAACCGGAAGTAGAGAATACCTTACATAACCGGAAGTAGAGAATTCCTTACATAACCGAATGTAGAGAATACCTTACATAACCGAAAGTAGAGAATTCCTTACATAACCGAGAGTAGAGAATACCTTACATAACCGAGAGTAGAGAATACCTTACATAACCGAAAGTAGAGATTACCTTACATAACCGAGAGTAGAGAATACCTTACATAACCGAAAGTAGAGAATTCCTTACATAACCGAGAGTAGAGAATACCTTACATAACCGAGAGTAGAGAATACCTTACATAACCGAAAGTAGAGAATACCTTACATAACCGAGAGTAGAGAATACCTTACATAACCGAGAGTAGAGAATACCTTACATAACCGAGAGAATACCTTACATAACCGAAAGTAGAGAATACCTTACATAACCGAGAGTAGAGAATACCTTACATAACCTTGGATAGAATCGAGTCAGTAAAATTGCTGCAGATGAATTATGCGACTTCTATATGACTTTTAATGATGTATCGGGAAAGAGATCACATGCCTTCCGCAAGTTAACTGGCAATTTTTCCCACAAAATCTAGCGGGACTTGAACCTGCGCTGACAGGAAGTGAATGACTTCATAGTTTAAAGTGTGATACTCTAACCTCTCGGCCACGCAGGCTCCTCTATACGTAGGATGAAAGGTACGACCTTGAGTGAAATTTATTTTATGTCTACATATAAAAAAACGACTTATAGTGAGACTGGTCCCTGTGGCCATAGATTTATGTGAAGATTTAAATGTAGACGTAGTCGTAACTTACGACTAAAATTAGTTTTCCTAAAGGTCGTATCTTTCTTCCTACGTCTAAACTTACGTATGTGTCTACGTCTGTTCCAAAGGATTACTAATGTCAAACGTAATTACGTAATTAGGTTAATGTGTAATTATACTTCTAGGATCATTAATGAAACTGAAACTATACGTATACACAAGAGTCGGCCTGGCTCAGTCAGTAGCGCGCTCGACTCTTGATCTTGAGGTCGTGAGTTCGAGTCCAGCCGGCGGCAGGTTGGTTTCCAGTCCTTCGGATGGGATAGTAAAACTCGAGGTTCCGTGTCGCAGTTGGTGTCGGCACGTTAAAGAACCATCGCTGCTCAATGGTCGTAAGTGCCAAGCATAGGCCAAAATTTGAAGCCCTTCCCCGGCATTTGGTGACGTCTCAATATGAGTGAAAGATCCTTGACTGGGACGTTAAACAACAATAAACAAACAAACGTATAAGCAAATGAAATCGAGTTACATCTAAAGTTACGCACACGTTTACGTGAAAATTTCGACCTTTAGTGACACTGGCCCGGATCTTTTGACCCAGGGCGTATATCAAAAATGGATCTTATTAGCAAGGCTATTAAATGGACATTTGATCTTTAGTACAAAATTATCAAAATACAACCAAAGTTATAGTTTTGCAAAACATAGGCCAGAACAAATTCTCAAGACGATCGTTTCTGCCAATAAGACTTCATCAGTTGAGCTTGAATTTAAAATTTCAGCAGATTTAAAAAAAAGTGGTATCATACAAGGCCAAAAATCACCTAAACATATTCCTAAATCCACCAAAGAGTAATCACTGTAAAAATGACTACCTTGGCTTTTGAGGAGTTTAGAATTTAAAGATTGCTATCTATTCGAAACATTACTTTTGTATAAGATAATCATCTGGTACCGAAACACCAGGTACTAGGTTTATGTATACCCTTTGGTACTCAAATGGTACACCAGCAGTGGCAACGACCCAGATATAGTTAATAGGACCATGCAATGGCAGAATACATATATAATGAACAGGACAAAACAGACAAAATAAAAAAGCCCATTAATATGAGAAAACCTTGCAGCTTGTGTCAAATCCTAAGCATCATCAGTTATGTGTCAGCATTCACTTACTATTAACTAATAACTAGTGTTATTTGATATATACAATGTTCTCAGGTCGTAAAGTTGACACCTTCTTTAGATCATTTGAGGGGGCGGCAGTTGGTTCCAACTTCTCAAATGCGACATAAAAGTAATACATCTTTCACAGGAAGCTATAAAGAAGTCAATTAATGATGGCTTGAATTTCCCGTGTAAGTCTGCTACTACTACAAGCTGACTTCGCCAGTATTTATATGCATATAGAACGGTTTCCAAAGCAGTACGGAATGACATGCTATCACGTGTCTCAAATGGTCGTAATACTTCACATGGGTTCGATCAAATCGACAAAATTTTAAGTTTTATATTGGAACATCAGTCGAAATGTGTTCGTTTCATATCCCATCATAGTCACTACCTTAATTGTATAGTTTAATGCCAAAATTGATGCAAGGTGTTTTGGTTTTCATAAAAATTCACAAACATTTTTTTAAAAAACATTCATGGAAACTCGTTTCCTAATCAAATTTGACATTACTAATACCATAAAACCCAAAATATCGAACAGTTGCATCGTGTATTTGCTCACATTTCTATTTTCTTAATTCAGCAATTTTAACAAAACACTAATTAATTTATCCCAATTTACTTATATTACACACATCAAAACTCTTTATCCCCCAAATTTACTAGTACTATAGAACGAAATTATGGAAATTCATAACAAAGCAAACCCAAAAACATCAAAACTTTTTATTTATATTAAACAGCTAATAGCTTTGTAATATATTTCATAAAGCAATGTATGTTTTATATGAAATAAACCGAAAAAAAAAAACGATACAACATCACTTTATATTATTTACTCTCTGATGAATGTATTGCAGTATCGGTGTCAATTTTCAGTCATTTTGGTGACGGTAAGAATTGTTAAATACAGAAGCCGGTTACACTGTACCCGGGAGGACAGTACCGCCTACACGTAAGAGAACTAACAAACTTTATCGCAATATCTACATAGGCCTATACGGAGTTGTATTCCGTGCTGACTAGTAGTGAAAATATTCATGATGAACCCTTTCACCCCTAAATATCTAACTGGAATGCTCTTCTCTATTGTTTAGACCAGTCTATTGTGACCGTAGGGTTGAGAGGGTTAACAGTGCAATGCTCTTACCACTAAGAGGTATCTAAATATAGAGTATCAGCATTATAGTATCTTTCAAAGGTTATGGTGAGTAAGGTCAGTGTTCAATTGTCACAGAAAAAGTGTTTGTAATTAATGTGTCATGAGTTGAACACGACCTTGTCCAACTTACTGTTGAAGTCAGATGATCTGAATACAAATTATTCCAACAACACTGACAGAAATGGAACAAATCGAAAATGAACGGAATAGAACAAATCGAAAATGGTCTATCACATCGAACATTAAAACACTGTATACATATGATTAAAACAGTAACTTAATACGAAGAGCCGGGTCGCATCTCGTTTGATCTGACGATCTGCGTGTGTCAACTAGACGTAATCTGGCTTTTCGAATCAAGATACTGTTACAGTAATAACAGTTTCATTATTAGCTAAATTAACAAAACATATTTGGAATCAATTATACATCGTTCATCTGTAGGACAAGGACATTTTAAAGAAACGTCGTATGCGAAAATTATTCCTCAAAAGTAAAATCTGTGTGTAATATGGGATCAGGTTTCCATGGAGGAGTAAGCATTGCCACACCGCCGTGAGTCCACAGTCAAATTGTGATCACAGTCAAATTCAAATGAGGATTAAATGCTTTTCACTGTTTTGTTGTTTATTTTGAATGTTTTTTATGTCACACTCAACAAGTTTTCAGTTATATGGTGGCGACCAGTTTTTAATGTGGAGGAGAAAACCCGATTACAATGTATCCGGGAAGAAACCACCGGCATTCCGCAAGTAAATTGGCAAACCCTGAAGGTTCATCGGAAACCCCTCGTCACAATCGGTACAGACAACTCAACAACCGATATCAAACAGGTAATGGAGGAAACAGAAATAAAGTATAGAAGAAAAAGACGAAATATTTTAAAAATCCGCAAACCTTCATCAGAATAAATCGAAGAATACGCATATAGTTGTGAAATATTCGGATACCGATTTACCAATATCCGTTTCGGTTCTAAAGTTAATACAATCACAAAACTGTGACGTAGAAGAAAGGTGTGCTTTTCAACACAAAGCATCTTAATTGAAGATATATATTGGATTAAAAATACAAATGAGTGATATTTTGTAATTAATAGAAACAATTTAATGATAGAAAAAAAATATTTATGAAATTTTGTGAAATTCGGTTTGGATGATGCTATTTGAATCCTTAAATTTAATCGCGGATACATTTTAAATAAATAAAACAATGATTTACAAAAATCACAGATACAAATTATTAATCGAAAGAATTTACAAAAACATTTGAAAAATAGACACAAATTTGTCTCTGAAAATATAGAAATGGGATAAGATGCAATAGAGAAGTAAGCAAGTCCCGTTTACCGGCCACACCCGCCACAGTTAAATTCAAATGAAAAAATGAAGGAATTAATGCACTTCAACCATTCCCGAATAGGCAATTCAACTTTGTACTCCATGAAACACTGTAATGACAAACCAAGTCATTAAACAGATCGTAAAACTTGTGAAATGATGACATTAAACGCCATTCTCGCCGACAACAACTTATCGCTCATATCATAGATATAGGGGATAAAAACTGAATTATACCAAACCATATAGGTATTGTGGTAATATAGTTTAGGAACCTAATTTCTAAAGCTCTAGAGTAAAATTTATATAACCTGGCGGAGTGGAGTTTTGTGAACCCTTTCTTGACCTGGGCGAGTTTAAAAATTAGGTAATAAAGCATAACTTTAAAATATCATTGACTAAAGTAATCGTTCCTAATTTTCACCGTACATAAGAGAGTATCCAGTGAAGAATTAATCGGTTTTTTTTACTCGTGCAGCTTGTCATAACCGAAAAGTGAGTAGAATCATCAGTATGATAATCCAAAGGTTACTCCGCCCCGCCATCTAATGTGAATCGAACAATAATGTAAATTTTATTGATGTAAATGCCTATACGTTTTAAAATATCATTAAAATCGGTGTTGTCTGCAGTGCTTCCTAAAAGTATGAGAACCGACCTGGCTCGTGGTCGTGAGTTCGAGTCCATCCGGCGGCGGGTTGGTTTCTTGTCCTTCGGATGAGACAGTAAAAACCGAGGTCCCGTTTGGCAGTAGGTGTCGCACGTTAAAGAACCCTCACTGCTCAATGGCCGTAAGTGCCGAGCATAGGCCGAAATATGAAGCTCTTCACCGGCATTTGGTGACGTCTCTATATGAGTGAAAGATTCTTGAGTGGGGCGTTAAACAACAATAAACAAACAAACAAACAAACTAAAAGTATGATGATTCTTTCATGTTTTTTCCATAACCAATTACGATCGCGAGCTTCGAAAAATAGAAAATTCCAGCAAAATGATATTCAATGATAATTGATGCTATTTTCGGCACCTTAGCTTTTGTTCATTTGTGCATTGCAAACTGCATTTATCGAAATATAATCATGTACTTGTGGTACCATATACCGGTATTGGAGTAGAACAAAGTATTAGAGAATAGTAAACGACAAATAATTGAATATTTTTGAATTTTGAATGTTTTTACTTCACAATCAACAATATTTCAGTCACGTGGTAGCAGCCAGTTTTGAGTGGCGGAGAAGAGAACCCAGTTACAATGTACCCTGGGGGAGACCACCGGTCTGCCACAACTAAACTGGCAAATGTTCTCACAAAATCAATTCCATGTTGCAGCAGGGCTCGAACATTCGCTGACTAGAGTTGAGAGACATTACGGTTTAAAGCGTGGTGCTCTTACCACTCGACCATGGAGGACTCTATTCAGATTTTAGTATTCGTTTCAGTACTATCATTATTTATAAATAGCTTTCTTCATTTGTGTGTCTTTTTACATTACTCTAAACAAACGCTCGTGTAATGGCGGTGAAAAGGATACCAGCAGTTTTATTGGAAGTCAATTTTGCGCACAACAGTGCACAGGAGACTAGAGTAAAAATAGCATAAGTGTTGATTTTGAGGCGGTTTACCGCGTTGTATAATATCTTAATGTTATAAACTTGTTGTCAAAGTCAGTATAGCAACAATTGTGATCGAATTTAAAATAGATCTGTTATCTTAGCTTTTGAGAATTTAAAATAGATCTGTTATCTTATCTTTTGAGGAATAAATAAAATAATTTAAATGGTGCTATCCATTTGAAATATTACTTTAGTTTAAAACAATCAGCTGGTAATAAAATACAATATATGTATGCCCTTGGGACCTTCCACGGTCAAACAGCAGTCGCAATAACCTAGTTGTTGTAAATATTATAAACGAAACAAGAAGTTATAGTTTTGATAAAAACTATTTAGAGCAATTATAAATAAAGATGACTATGTAGTTGTTTTTACTAAAGAATCCCACTTTCATTCGAATAAAATCAGACAAAAACTAATCTAATGATCAATTACTTAATTAAAAATCAGTTAATCTGTATTTTCTAACAATACAGTACTTCAGTAACATGCAATTGTTACTTCATGTTGAGACCATTATTATATCTTATTTTTCTAATGGACTTGGGGTTACGAATATCCATTGGTACTTCTTCATAATACTGGGCCCGAAGTCACCAAATTTATTCAAAACTCAAGCTCAACTAAATGTCCATGATCTTAAGGTAAAAACACGCAAAGTTTATTCTGTAACTAGACATGTTTGTATATGATATCATACAATTGTAAATAATGATCAAAATCATTGCTTATTTGAAGAAAACTTCAGAAATATTAAAAAATTGTTTGAGTACGTACTCAAATTTTGATTCATTTTTAACAGAAACATCATAAGTGTTACGCAAAAATTTATATGTGAATGATGTAAAATGATAATGTGTTTCCTTTTCACACAAATTCGAAAATTTGTAGTCAAATTAATCAAACAAAAGTTGCGCTTGAGTATTGAGTAACTTTGATCACTTTGGATTCTGTATTTCTGTATTAGAATTATTATTAAGTAATCAGTTTCTTAGAAACAAAATCAGTATCATTTACAAATCCAGCACAAATCAATGTACGGTAAACCAATTACCTAAGAGGTCTTATAATATAAACATTGCTTAAAGGGGCATTTTTTCAAAAATATGTTTTCCCTTTTTACTACTCAGTGAGATATACAATAACAAAATAGAGATATACACAGGCATACTAGTTCTTATATGTTTTGTGAAAATTGCTGGAAAAAACCCCAGGGTTGGTACTTTTTCAATAGCAATCAATCAACTCAACCTTACTATTTGTATATGAATACCACTTTGAACCTGACCTTATTTTCACAAAATATATAAGAATATAAGGTTTATAAGGTTGTGTATAGCTCTTATTTGATATTGTACATCAAGTACATGTGGTAAAAGTAGAATACAATCGAAATAATTTTTGAAGACTTGTGGACTTGATTGAGATTAATAGTCAGATTGTGCATCGGGGGAAGGATGAGTATCAGCGGATATATCAGACAAACTGTTAGACAAAGAATTGTGTATTCCGAGGTGGCGTGATAGAGCGCTTGGCGGTAGACATAAAAGGATTGTTCAGTGAGGTATGAAAAATACTCACAAATCAGAATGTCCCGAATTCCAGAATAACGGCTAAAGAATTCACACAGAACATCACACAGAATATTCCTTGTTTACACATCAGTTGAAATTTTCATAAAAGTTCGCACACAGAGAAATAACACAAAAACCAAGCACGGCATTATGAGACTCAAGATTTCTTGACACCCGCCATCGTGACGTCACCAGTAAAAGTGTTACTATCAAATGTATAATTGTTAAATATATCCTAGCTAATTTTTGAAGCTTTCTGCAAAACTATCACTTATATATATATATATATATATATATATATATATATATATATATATATATATATATATATATATATATATATATATATATGAATTCTGAATGTGTCAAAGGCTATATAGGTTGTTTCAACCCTGTGAAGTTTTAGTGAGATGTACTTTTAGACTAATGTTATCTATTGCATTTTTGCAAGTTAATATTAATATTTTAGGATGAAAATAATTATTTCTTGTTCTTAAAATGATTTACATGCAATTTAATTAACGAACACTTCTAATCATTTCAAGCAATACTTTCCAATACAAACAACATACATTGTATTAATTACATCAGAACTCTAAATGATAATACAGGACAACTAATAAATAACAAAGTATAAGGGAGACAACTCTCATGAGAGTAAAGCACATTGATATATAAGTAATAAAATTATGAGATATGTATGCCAAAACAAACCAATCTTATAGTCATGTTTTCTCGGTAGTGTTTTACAATTCAGTCGTAATTACCTTATTATCAAAATATATCTGATAACGATTGCCAATTATAAGTCAAATAGTTGATTAATAGTGTTATTCTTGATTTAATTAGCATAAGATACAACATTATTTATGTACAGTGCGTTATATCCTATCAATTTCATGCCACAGATGTTGATGAACATCTGTAATCATCACTAATGAAGTTTTATGGTCGACACACTGATCTTGTCTAACAATATGGAGTCCACCTATAAGGAATATTAAATAGTAATCTGGATCACGACCATGAACAAAGACTTCCTTTCCCCAATCAGTTTTAAAGCTAACTGATGACAGTTTTCATAGATTTTGACCTTTTTATCGAACTTAAGAGGTGTCCATGTAACATTTGCGACGGGTGTAGCATGCTAACAAGGGACGCTGTCTCTTTCCGGACACCTGGTCCAATCCCGTTTGTGATTCGCAATTTTTCTTCATGTTTGGAACCATTTTATATTCAGTTGAATTCTAATGCACACGGCACCTTCATACTCTGATTTTGAATGCTATTCGGCTTGTGTTTTCACGTAATAGAAGTATCTTATGAAAAAAATAACACTGGATAGAATTTCATGAGAGGCGTCTTGAAATGTCAAAAACAAAAATGAATAAGACTTGGTTTCACAAAAGTACACAATTTCCCTGAATTTTTCTTGAATGAATTATAGAAGATATTTGTTTTCAATTTTCTTGTTTATTCAAATTTGAATTTTTACATATGATTAATATTACATTTTAAATGATAATAGGTACAACGCAAAACAACAAAACCTGTTTTTCGAGGGGGTGACACAGGTAAAGAGTATGGCGATCGCAAAGTCGGACACGTGTGATTTCTCCGGATACTCCGGTTTCCTCTCATAATAAATACCTCTTTTTCGAGGGGGTGACACAACATCAGAGTCAACAAGAGACATTTTATATAAGCTAACTGGAAAGTCGAGACCGTGGATTTAGGCAAACGATTTCTAGCTGCCCAATACCTCTTACTCACATCAGAGTTACAGCTAATTTTATATAAGCTGACATTTATAGCCTATGTTTATACTTTATTGTGAAAAATATTTTATGACCGTATTATATTTGATGAACATTTATCCTAGCTCAACCATGTGATAGGCCTATATTACCAGTGCCACTATTTGTCTATCTGATATGTTGAAGTACAGTTCGATAGCCGTTGTTAAACCGTCTGTAACCAATTGTTAGCAGTGTTTAGCTTTAGCTCGGTATAGACTACAAACCCACCACACGTATGTCCGGACGAAACGATAGCGGTTGTTAAACCGTCTTTAACCAATTGTTAGCAGTGTTTGACTTTAGTACGGTATAGACTACAAACCCACCTCACGTGTGCCGGACAAAACGATAGCGGTTGTTAAACCGTCCCTAACCAATTCTTAGCCTTGTTTGGCCCTAGCCAGGTATAGACTACAAACCCACCTCACGTGTGCCCGGACGAAACGATAGCGGTTGTTAAACCGTCTGTAACCAATTGTTAGCCTTGTTTGGCTTTATCCCTGTATAGACTACAAACCCACCACACGTGTGCCCGGACAAAACGATAGCGGTTGTTAAACCGTCTGTAACCAATTGTTAGCCTTGTTTGGCTTTAGCCCGGTATAGACTACAAACCCACCACATGTGTTCCCGGACGGGACGATAGCGGTTGTTAAACAGTCTATAACCAATTTTTAGCAGTGTTTTGCTTTAGCCCGATATAGACTACAAACCCACCACACGTGTGCCCGGACGGGACGCACCAGTTTGTTTGTTTGTTTTATTGTTGATATATTCCCCACCAAATACTGTCACCGGGTTCAGGTGAGGTATCACAAAGTTTGACCTGTGGTATGGCTATTTACTTGCCTTGCCTACCGTAACACTCATCCGAAAAAAAAAACCTTACATTCACTTCGTATGCCGAGCGCTTCGCGAAGGAATAGTTACTATCATTTTAGTGTTCAAACCCGGAACCTCCAGCGAGTGGAACGCTCTACATTTAGTCACCAAAAGTAGTTGATTATACCTAAATCGTCTTTACAACTGTCAATGGATGTACCAGTTAATCGGCACACGTGAAGGTCACGTGCCGTGTTAGTCCCTGGTTCATTCTAAACTCGTACAACCTTGGAATAAATGCAAAGCATAAGTCCAAATCCTTAAGGCTGCCACGTCATCGTATAAGATAAATGGTAACATTCACTTATTGACCCCTGTAGTCATATTTTGACTCATTCATTTTAAAAAATGGAAAAGTCCAATATCAGAATTCAGGAATGTATGATATAGAATCCAAAATTTACTATAATTTGACATGCGCAATTAAATGTTTATCCCTAATTGATGGCAATATACCATGATTCGGTTGAGTCTAAATTTGACCATAGGTGGTGGTGAGATAAAATCTACTAGAAAAAGGCATATTGCCATATGGATTTCGCTACAATTAACACTTTCGATTTTATGATCGTTGTTATTAATACTTATATATATATAATATATGATATATATATATATATATATTATATATATATATATATATATATATATATATGCTTACAAATCCAAGTGGTAAGAGCATCGCGCTTTAGATTACAACGCATTTGTCCATTTAGCGCGAGTTATAATCCCTTTTAGCTGTGCATTGGTTTTTCAGTGTACTTTTAGGGATTTTGATTTCTTCTTTTTCTTCTTTTTTCTTTTGGTGCATTTTAAAGTGGCCGCTACCATTGTATAATTGGGCATGTTGTGGGGTAAACACCATTTAAGTAAACAAAACAATTAAAATGTAATACGAGTTACTAAAATATTTGATATATGAAATATGACACAGTAAACGTTAATCCCCTACAATCTGAAATATTGTTGCCCATTCTTTTATTTAGTCATTGAGCACTTTAAGAAAGGTCATTGATTTCATCGTATGTACGAATTACCGCAAATGAAAACACATTTTATTGCAAAAAAATGTCGCATGTGGATATTCGGACTCTACTTTCGTTGTTGTCTATATGCTTTAGCTGTCATGCATTCGTTGACACAAAACGGTTACGGCTTAAAGATGTCTGCGGAAAGAATACATACCATACCAAGTATCACTACTAGCCGATAACATGAGTTATTGCCCCATTAAATTATACACATGGATAATACCATAACGTTATGTAGAATGTTACAACAAAATGTCGTCGATATAGCGCTTAGTCACGATAAAACCTTAACATGTCATGTAGATTTAGATGTGTATCGTGTGTTTACAGGGTTTCAAGTCACAGTATTTACCGAATACTCTAGATCAATTAAATATCTAGGATTTTGAAAGCGCATGAGCTGTATTTACCTAAAAAAATGTTTCATTTTTTTTCTACATTTCTACTTGTACACAGCTATACACAGCTATACACAGGCATAAAAATTATATTCCTATATATTTTGTGAAAATAAGGTCAGGTCAATTACAATATGTATACACACAGTAAGGTCGAATTAATTAATTGCAAGTGAATAATTGCCAAGCTGGACTTCTCAATCAATTTTTACAAAATATATAATATATATAATATATGAGTTTAAATATTTTATGCCTGTGTATGTATTTTTTAGTTACAGTGCATCAATCAAAGAGGTTAAGACGTAACCGTATTTTTCAATGCTTAAATTCAATTATGTATTTAGGATTTTATGATAAAAACACAGAATTGGTGTTGAAATATTGTTAAAAATACCAAAGTTAGAGTTTTACAATAGAGGCCAAACAAATGTACAAGACGATCGTTTCTGTCAATAAGACTTCATCAGTTGAGCTCAAATTTGATATAAGTGAATATATCGTAAATAGGAAGTGGTATCATATCTTATCAATGAAACCTAAACATGTTGCTAAATCCGTCTAAGAGATCCTACTAAAGGATTGTTGCAAAATAAAGGTGTGTGAAAACAATTGCTCATGGGAAAAATTCTGTGTAGCGCTCTTGTGCCCGAGTGCCGAGCAGATTTGATGACTAAAAATTACAATATAAAATTACAGATGCCAAAAGTCGAGATAAATATTGATCGCCATCCTTATGAAAACGCAGAGGTAGTATAAGGTGGAACAGGGATGTAGGCAGCCCTTGCCTTCCGGTCACATCTACAGGTGAGTCAACGTGTCAAAATCAGATTAAAATAGGTGTTTACCTTGAGCATGATAAGTACTGGCAATACAGCAATTACATTGTAACAAATAACTCAACATTTCAGAATTTGTTTGTTTGCTTCGTCGACTGTTTTGCTTGTTTGGATGGTGTTTTATGCCACAATATTTCAGTTATACTGTGGCGGCCATTTTGTACTGGTG
This sequence comes from Atrina japonica, assembly GCA_030159075.1. Taxonomy (NCBI): domain Eukaryota; kingdom Metazoa; phylum Mollusca; class Bivalvia; order Pterioida; family Pinnidae; genus Atrina; species Atrina japonica. The sequence goes on along the minus strand of BROG01000480.1, from coordinate 56,484 downwards.
GAGAAGAGAGCCATGAGAACCAAAAAGATTGATTTGTTTCAACAGAACATACAATGTATTTGACAAAGCATCAAATGGTCAGAATATATATTCTCTGATTTATCCCAAACAGTATTCTACCATTGACTTTGCAATTATGTTCATATATATATATATATATATATATATATATATATATATATATATATATATATATATATATATATATATATATATATATATATATATATATATATATATATATATATATTAATTGCGGTTAATTCATAGGATCGGTAATAGATTTATTTAGAAGCTTTTGAAAATAAGAGGTGACTTTAAGTTACAAAAGGCATATTATTTTGATGTTTCTAACATGCGGCCATTTAAGCTGATGAGACAGCTGCAGAAAACTAGAGGGTAACGTTTGCGGAGTTTTGAATTATTTGATATTTGCTTATTTCTTTAGTTGTCATTTACGCCATACTTTAAATCTTCACGTCACACGATGTCGACTACATCTTAATAATTGATGTGGATATACAGAGACAGTATACCTAAGTAAATGTTTCCGACCATCTGCATGCAAACTAGGTTTGCCACAAAATCTGCTAATGCGCTGACGATTCTTAAAACCGCGTTGACTAAAAGTGAAAGAAGCGTCGTTGTTTAAAGCGCGGTTTATTTTCTACTTGTTCACCGGGCCATCATAGAATATGAAGACCATTTATGTGGTAATTTATATTAAATTGTCTTTATAAAAGTCCACCATGGAGCCCTACCAGACGTGACGGAACCATGCTATTTAGTACATACGTATGTCACCTTTTGTGGTACTTTTCATGTTTTGAAGACATTAAATCACTTGGTATTATTTTATAATATTTGCCAGGAATATCAGATGCTAACAACTGACATATGTGACGTCATAATATACTGAGAGAGGATGGAATCGGCGAATTGAGATTTGAGATGGCATTTCTAACTTTTTCCTCGCGAAAATTTCAATGGAGAAAATATTTTTTCACTTTACCATGGATTTTTTATTTAAGTATTCTGCAGGTTATTACATTTTATGCTACTGAAGACATCTGGAATTAAAAAAGAAATCATACGGAAAGGTCACAGTTTTATATGCATTTTTAAAAAAGTACGTACTGTTCTTTGACTGTTGTTCCTGGAAACAAATCTCCTTCCAAGACGTGACAAAGTCATTCTCCGCATATTTCGGCGTGAATTTTGCACTTGTGCTCGTCCATGGTCCAAACAACATAACAAAATAAACAGAATAACACTGGTCCAGAGAATGGTAGATATAACATTATTTCCACACAAAGCTGAATGTTTTCGTTTCGCCATTTGTGAATTTTAGAAAATCTGTAATATACGGATTTCTTAGAATGAAGTTTAAAACCGAAATATATGCCAAAATTAGGTCGGACTAAGGCAGAAAGAAAATCCGGATCGAAAAACGATCATGTTGAGATCTTGTGCAGACAATGAGGAACAAACACTAGGCCGATGAGCGATCGATGACAAAAATCATGAGGAATGTCACTGGGAAATATATATTTAATGACAGCAAGGTAAATAAGTCACGGTGTATATTATTAGTTTGTATATAACAAATTACCAATAACCCTGTCCGTCTTTTCACGGCAAGATGAACGTTTTTATTATCAATAGTATTTATTGGACCATGACGGTTATATCTTGGTTAAGTGATGTAGTCAGTTGGCTTTCTGGAAAGGCAAATCAGTTTCAGTCACAAAAACAATTACATATAAGTAAATAAACAACGCTGTTTTGTTCTGTTACACCCTGGGATATATATAAAATAGATACGCCACAAGGTATAATAACATGCCGTTAAACAACGATGTACATCACCAGACACGTGGGCTTAATAGAAAATGTGCTCTTTCAAAGGTTGTCATGTGATACGGACAAAATGTTATTTTCGCGCAAACTTGGTTAAACTTTTGGCCATCACATGATCAGTTGAAAATCGGTTTAAAATAGTAAAAAATAAAATATCTATACTTTTGCATTTTGAACATGGCTTTATACAGCATAGAGCTGACACATATGTTTTAATGTTTGCGAAAGAATTCCAAATGGCCGAATATTTAAATATTAAATTGCTATTTGAATATACGGACATATGTCCAATACCATTACATTACTCAATATAGCATCATTTTGCCCTGGTCAATCAGCATGGATAATCTGGATATGATCAATGTTGGAAAGGATAAAGTTTGGTCAATTTTATTTTGAATGCATTTTGTCAAAAAGGCCCGCTAATTTTCAAATACAAATCGAATAATAATCACGAATGCTCGAATACCGATTTTAAATATTCGTTTGAGCTCTAAAATGATTTATACAATGACGTCACAAAGCGTTTTAAACGCTGTAGTTTCCCCTTGACCACGTTCTTCGTGACTTGAGATGCACGTTTTAAAAACATTTCCATCAATTTCATTCTTTAAGTTAATTAAGAAATATTTTATCATGACAACAAATAACACATTTGTTGTAATTAGTAAAAATGTTTTTGGGTATACTGGTTTGGACCTTTTCACCGACCTCAAGAGGTTTCCAATGAACATTTGCGATGAATGTGGCATGCTGGCATAGGACGCTGACTCCTTCCGGACACCTGGTCCTATCCAGTTTGGGATTCGCAATTGTTCTTCATGTTCAGACCATTTGTGTATCTGTGGACTTTGAGTTTCGATTATCAATTGGTGCTTTTTCTGTTTTATTTCTAATATTATTTGTGCTCCTTTCTTTTAAACATGATAAAACAATAAAAAGCGTCCCATACGATATAACGGACCATTTTCGAGTTCTTACGAAATCCGTTTTTGGATCCAGATTTTTCTTGCACCACTTTAACTTTGTTAGCCCTAGCCATTTCCGGTATGTGTATTTGCGTCGATCAAGAAATAAAATGCTCGATTTCATATAATAAATAAAAATGTCACAATATTCCATGTTTGGTATAGAGTGTAGACGTTAATGTAAATTTGTTTTTGACATAAATAGACTAGTGACAATAATTTGCCCTTCAGACTTAACAGCATTTTATTTCCTGATCACTGCAAAGACACAAACCTGAAATCGCTAGTGCTAACGAAGTTGAATCGGCGAATGAAAAATCCGGATTACGAATCAATATACAGGAAACAGTAAATTGGTAAAATATTCCCTTTAAGCTGGTAGTTATATTGGTTTGAAAGTAACAAACATAAAATCCAAATAACCTGGCGGATGGAATCTTGTGAAACATTTTGTGACCTGTACGAATTTAGATTTTAGGCAATAAAGCATGAAAGGAACATTACACTGACAAGAGTAACCGTTCCTTCTTGTCACCATACATAAGAGAGTATTCAGTGAGGGATAAATCGTTTTTCCCGTGCAGCTTGTTATAAGCGAAAATGAGTAGAATCATCCATATGATAATCAAAATGTTACTCCGCCACGCCATCTTATGTGAATCGGACATTAATTTTTTTCAAATTTATGGTAAGTATTGTCGTTTGTTCATTTCCAATTTTGGTAAAATGAAAATGAGTACATGACTTCATAATGAAAATGAAGTCATGCACTCATTTTCATTTTTACCAAAATGTTGAGAATCTCGCATCAATCAATTTCTTGTGTCTGGTATTTAAAACAATACACAAAAACTGATTGATGCGAGATTATCAAACATATTCAATATACCTTTATAATATTACCTTAGTAGATTGACACAGCACAGAATTATACACATGACCAACTGTACCGGATAACATGCATGTTCCACGCCGTTTTATAGTCTTATTTTGGCATTTACATAGTCGTATAACTAAAGTGACATACTTATTCAAATTACTATGTACGCTTTCCTCCCACGTTTAGGAAAAGTGATATACGCGATTATTCATACCTGCAGGACCTGGTATTTTAATTATCTCCCCTGAACGTCTGACCTTAATCTGCCGTTAGTAGTCATATTGACTTCAACTGAGTCTCTGAAAACAGATCACGAAATAATTCATGAGTTGTTACAATTGTAAAGCAAAGACTTAACCTATTATAATAAATAAAAGTTTTTACTATATCAAACTATAGTGTTGTTCATAAATGATTTAATATGAATTGTATTTTAGAATATTAATATTTCTTTTTTCAGATTTTCGGCAAAACCCAATCGGCAGTCAAAACCTTTCAGAATGATGGTCTATAAAGCTACAAGGTATTATTATGTTTGAAATCGTTTAGTGGGAGTACTACGACAAAACCATTAAAGGTATACTGTATGCCTGATATTTTCGCCCCAAGTTATTTGTAATTTTCGCCCTTTTACGACAGAAAACATATTCGTCCTGTCTTAAATTGGCTCTAAATCACCATTGTTTCACGGATGAATGTGCTTCAAATTATTTAGTTTGGAAATTGCGCTTTCATTTTAAATTTGCCCCCTCATCTAGTGGCAAAAGTTTTAAGCGGGAACAAAAATTTCCAGGTTAACAGTATTTAAACGAACTAGTAATCCATCATTTCCGATACCTTAGAGAAACAGTTGCAATCAAGGTCAATATATATATATATATATATATATATATATATATATATATATATATATATATATATATATATATATGTATATATATATATTTCAAAATATAAAAACGTTATTCTCCGCATCAGTTTAACAGCAACTATTGATATGTAGTTATATTATATGAACATTATTGGGTTATAACGGTCAAGTATTTTTTAGCTGACTTTAGATGTAAATCACATTGAATAGTAATTCTCACATACCGTATAGCTAGTCATTTTCACGATGAAATTATAACGCAAAATCTAAAAACCGGGAATTATTTAACACGAGAAAAGCATTGAAAGGTTATCTTTACTTTATGAACTATGTGCGCACTTTTGACATCCTGTTTTGTGATCAACCCTGGCTATTAAATTAAAAGTTGAATAGGTGGTTTGGTGAAAACGTGAAATTTGATTGTCGCTAAAAAAAAAAAAAGAGTCATACGGAATTTTATGCAACTACGCTTTTATCTACGAGCAACAAACCTTACCATGGTATTAAAATTAAAAGAAAGATTTTTTAGCATCATAGACAACTGTTTTTTCACTAAAGGTGGTACCCGAAAATTGAAATATCTAGTGATTAGTTATCATGATACTTATTTTGTCAAACACCACTGATTCTACACATAAATACACTGAAGTTGATATAAAAAACATTCTGGAATTTGTAATAGACAATATATTTGTAATGTTCGGAGACGTTGTCTTTCAACAAACTGTCGGCATTCCTATGGGAACCAATTGTACCCCTTTATTGGCCGACCTGTTCCTTTATTCATACGAAACAGATTTCATTCAGAAACTGCTGAATCAAAAGAAGAAAAAGCTAGCGGTGTCCTTTAATTTCACATTTAGATATATCGACGACGTTTTGTCAATTAATAATGACAATTTTTTTCATACGTATGTCAATGCGATATATCCCAGCGAACTAGAAATTAAAGATACAACAGAATCAAGCACACACGCTTCATACTTAGACATTTTACTTTCTGTAGACACAGACGGGAAATTGGCAACTAAGCTATACGACAAACGCGAAAATTTCGGCTTTCCAATTGTAAATTTTCCACATTTAAGTAGTAACGTCCCACAGTCACCCGCATATTTCACAAATGATCCGATATGCCAGGGCGTGTTCAACATCTGAACATTTCATATACAAATGTAAACTACTCACTGACAAATTATTGACACAGGGATATCGAAAACCGCGTTTGATTTCAACGTTCCGCAAATTTTACGGTCGGTATAATAGTCTTGTTTGCGATTACTCTGTTTCACTGGGTGAAATGTTGAGTTGCCTTTTCGTTGGCGGTTGTTGAGACGTCTGTACCAATTGTGACGAGGATTCGTTCCTCAGGTATTTCATTTGGACTTGACTGTGGACTCACGGCGGGTGTGACCGGTCGACAGGGGATGCTTACTCCTCCATGGCACCTGATCCCACCTCTTAGTTTCCAGAGGTCCGTGTTTGTCCATTTTGCCGGATTTGTATCTGTGTCCTGGACATCCTTAGGATTTATACTTTGATATCTGAGATGTTTTATATTGTAAATAAACTAGTTTCGGTTTTGGTTTATGGTTTACAACTTGTTTGCAAACTAGTTATGAAACTAAAACGGGTTTTCCTATGGCTAAACAAATAAATAGTTTAAACTACCAAAATGGAGTAGGCCTACAGAAAGAAGTAAACAGTCACTCTTTTATATGAGATGTAAAAATAAAGAGTAAAATAATACCAGTTATACAAAAAAAGAACCTTATTGCAATATTTATTAACCCTGATTATGATGTCTCCACTTTTTGAATTGCTGGGGGTTAATATGCTAAAAAGCAAAAATCGCTCTATGTAATTTCGATTTTAAATAAAAAAAAACGTGAAAACAAACAAAATGACAATCGATAGCTGATCAATTTGGAGTCTGATTTCATCGTTTTAATATTGCAAAAACGTTTCTCTGTCATTATGAGCTTCTGCTCCAGTGCATAAAATGTCCATAAAAGGTATCCGATACTAGTCCTCATGTGTTCGCCGCCATGTTGTTGTAGCAACAAACTTGAATAAACCTATTAAACCACCCCAGGAGGCAGTTTGAATGATTTGATAAACTAGTTTTTGTTTAGGGTAAAAACAACTGAAAAACCAGTTTTAGTTCAGAACCAGTTTTAGTTCAGAACCAGTTTTAAACCGGTTTATGTAACAAATGGAAAATTTACAAAACTGGTTCAAAACTAAAACCAGTTTCTGTAGAACAAATTCGCCCTTCAGTTCAAATGAAATAAGTGGGGAACGATTCCTCGTCATAATCGATAAAAACGTTTCACCAACCATTCGTCAACTTAAACATCTAAACAACACAACAAACGAATCAATATAAAATGTCACGTGTAGACAAAGCTAGATATATATTTAGGTGAAGTCATATCACAAATAACTCGATAAACGAAGCAATACAAAACGTATAAAGCGATAAACGAATCAATACAAAACATCTAAAGAATTCACATGCCTGAATATGTGATGTACAAACGTTTCAAAACACGATAATAGGACAAGGACCGGAAAACCCCAAACAAACAAATCGTGTTTGTAGCTCTGTAAGCTATTTTTGATTTGATATACGTATTGATATTCAGAGTCTGATCATAGTGGTCTGACAAATGTGTGGTATTGAAGATATTCTTACTTTACCTAACCTTAGAATAGTGCTACACAGGTATTGCAGTAATATATTATCAATTTATAAACCAACAGGGTGTCTTAAAAAGCACGTAAAACCAGTAACAACTATTTAGTAAACTTCTACACATCTGATTGAATTCGAGCTCAACTGATGTACTCTTTTTGACAGAAACGTTCGTTTTGAGCATTTATTTTGGCTGTTTTTGAGACTTTCGTTTTATGTTTTGATATTTACAGCCAGTTGGTCGTTGTTACTGGTGGTGGACCATTTGAGTCCCGGGGGGCATAAATACTATCAGTGATATTTCAGTACCAACTAATTATTTCATACTAATGATTTTATACTAAGGTAGTAATATTTTACAGTGGTTACAGGGTTTGACAATACATTAATGTTTAGTATTTGGTTTTGTATGGTACTCCATTCTTCCAGGAACTATACATCTATTCTAAATTTTAGCTGCTCAGCTGATGTCTTGAGTATTTATTTTGACCTTCGTGCAAAATTATAACCAGTGTTATATTTAAAATATTTACTGCATATGGGTCTTTGATACGACTTGAGGACCGTTTGAGGGTATCAAGAAACCCAGTAACTGATTATTTTATACCTAATATAAACAGTATCAGATACCAAGGTATAAATCACTAGGATGTCCAGGATATAGGTACAAATCTGGTAAAAAATAGACAAACACGGACCTCTTGAATTAAAGAGGTGGGATCAGGTGCCAAGGAAGAGTAAGCATGTGATAATTTGTATAAACTCTTAAAAACTGGTATAGCCATCTTCTTACAGTGATTACTCTTCGACAAATTTTACAATACGTAAATATATAGGATATGATCAGATTTGGTATTAGATACTCCCAGTTTTATCTTTCGTCCTATGGATCTTCCGATTTAAATTCTGGTTTAACTGTGATTTCTTTTGATTTGGGCCACCTCTCCATACATGTATAAATATTTTTTGTTAAAATAAGCCACATAGATATTAAAACCAATTACAGATATATGATATATAAATATATTCTCAGCTACAGGTCCATGCGATATAAGATATCCACTACAGTTTTATATATAAACATATCCAATGAGCTACAGAACTTGAGATATAAAATTTTACAGTTTCTGTGATTTTATCCAATAAGCTACAGAACCATGGCATCACCTGTATCCAATTATAGAACATGTATAAATAATTTTTGTTAAAATAAGCCACAAAGGCATGAGATATAAATATATCCAATAAGCTACAGAACCATGAGATATAAACATATCCAATGAGATACAGAACCATGAGATATAAATATATCCAATAAGCTACAGAACCATGAGATATAAACATATCCAATGAGCTACAGAACCATGAGATATAAATATATCCAATAAGCTACAGAACCATGAGATATAAACATATCCAATGAGCTACAGAACCATGAGATATAAACATATCCAATAAGCTACAGAACAATGAGATATAAATATATCCAATAAGCTACAGAACCATGAGATATAAACATATCCAATAAGCTACAGAACAATGAGATATAAATAATATAATCTAATAAGATACAGAACCAATGAGCTATAAAGATATAAACATATCCAATGAGCTACAGAACCATGAGAAATATACATATCCAATGAGCTACAGAACCATGAGATATAAACATATCCAATGAGTACAGAACCATGAGATATAAATATATCCAATAATTAAACTACAGAGACATGAAATATAAATATATTCAATACGTGACAGAAACATAACATGAAAAATAATTAAAAATAACCTAAATATATTCGTAAATTCATTTACAAGTGTCCACTGTAAAAAGATGTCTTAAGTTACTGGAGATGATAGAATTTAAACGGTGTATTCGAAATACATGTATTTCTTTAGTATAATATAATCAATAATAATGGTATCGAAATATCAGGTCCCCAAGTGTTTAAGTATATACCCTTGGGGACTCAAACGGAATACCAGCAGTGGCGACGACCCAGTGTTGATAAATGTTATAAACCTAAAACCAAAGTTATAGTTTTGCAAAAACGCGCCAAAACAAATGCTCATGATGATTGATCCGTTTATAATATTTGATCCATGGATTTGATTCTCTGGACCCAAGTTGTCTTACATAGTCGACAGGCTCACCTGGTGTGCTTAATCACCTATGTAATCTAATTTAACCTCTGTACACTAAAACGAAGTAATCTATCAGATATACGTAAATGTTACAATAATTTGTAGAAGCTGGAAAAAACTAAATATAGAACAAGTCATTTATAAAAATCGCCCTGGGACCTTACGATGGAACAGAATAAGGAAGACAGTAATTGTCAGGGCGTAATTAATGTGATTCCAATTATGAGAATCTATATAATACCACGATAGCATTTTTACCAGACTTGGCTAAGCTAATTCGGTGTAAACGTACGTGTATTTCCCAAATGCGTAGAAAGTCGCTCATGCAAAACGGACCTTTAACACGTTGGGTAACAATAGTTCTAGCACTTAAAGACCATTTTGTATTAGCTTTAGGCCTATTGGGAAAAAAGAAGGGTTCAAACATACTAACAACTATCTGCTGGATAAAATTTTTCGATAAATAACAATAGTTTCTTGTCCAATCGCGGAGGCTTGTATCAACACATTGATATTACTGTCTTCATATCTCTTCAACAAAGTAAAATGAAGAATTGCCAATGGATACTAGAAACTCCAAGTCCATTAGAATACGACAAATTACATATAACAAAGGCCTCAACATGAAGAACAGTTGCGAATCTCAAACAGGATGGGATCAGGTGTCCGGAAACAGAATCAACACCTTGTCAATAATTTTCTCAGGATTCCGTAAGAGTTTAGCATCATGATCTTCTTTTAAAATAAGTTACATATATGTTTTATGGTATATAGAATGGAGTCCCTGAATGGGTGAATGACTTTAATAAAAAGAAGGCAATCTAGTGGAAAATATTAGTTAGGCTGGGGACACTGAAAGTTGAGAATAAAAAACATTTTCCTGGTTTACAAATTTAAAAACGAACAAATCCTTGAATATCACAGAAATGAGCTTCGATTATTAATTGGTACTTCTTCATTTTTACATTTTACCATAACTGGACTTCCGGATTACAATCTTCAAAATACCAAATGAATGATTCTCTCTTGCCAAGATATTGTCATAATCAAATTAATATTTTTTTTTGTTCCTAAATCAAACATCTTATGGACTAATACGAAACTCTGAAACACTTAAAAGATAATTTAAAATGGAATATGAAATAAAGTGCATCAAATTGTATACGTACCTAAATTTCAGTCTTGGCAGTAAAAAATCAATGTTTTTTCTTGTTTGTTGTTGTTTAACGTCCCACTGAAGAATCTTTCACTCATATGGAGACATCACCAAATGCCGGTGAAGGCCTCAAAATACGGCCATTGAGCAGTGAGGGTTCTTTAACGTGCGAACATCTATTGTAACACGGGACCTCGGTTTTTACTGTCTCATTCCGAAGGACAGGAAACCTACCTGCCGCCGGCTGGACTCGAACTCACGACCTCACGATCAAGAGTCGAGCGCGCTACCGACTGAGATTTTTTTTTTCACCTCGCTTTACGAAACCGCGCTAGTCCAGGATGTGTTTGGTATCTTTTGTGAAAAAGCCAAATTTCTCCACTGTCCTGGATTTCTCGTACAGATGAGATTTTCATTTTCGCTAACTAGCCTGTACCGAAGATATTTATCTGTTAATTTATTTGCTTTAGGTGACAGCAGATGTGATGGTGTCTAATTATCGTGTATTTTACAAAGTATCTTATAGAGATTCAACTAAAAGTAACGGTTGTTGATTTGTCTGTACCTATTGTGACAAGGTTTTCTTCCTCACTCATTTCATTTGGATTTGACTGTGGACTTAAGGCGGGTGTGAACGGTCAACAAGGGATGCGTACTCCTCCATGGCACCTGATCTCACCTTTGGATTTCCAGAGGTCCATGTTTCTCCAATATCACCATATTTGGATTTCCAGAGTCCATGGTTGTCCAATATCACCATATTTGGATTTCCAGAGGTCCATGGTTTTCCAATATCACCAGATTTGGATTTCCAGAGGTCCATGGTTGTCCAATATCACCAGATTTGTATATATATCCTGGATATCCTGATATACTTTGGTATCTGAGATTTTAAATTTTGATGGACTTGGAATTTTGGTAATCCATTGGTACTTCTTCAGTTTAACTCCACTATGTAGAATAAGATGTCTAATACTTTTTTCTATCCATCCAATAGCAAAATCAATAGTATCAATATTCAATGTCAAATATATCCAGAGTTCCCGAAACGTTTTGATATTTCAATAAAAATCAATGTCCTCCAAAGGGAGGTATCGTAATGTGAAAACAATAAACACACTCTAAATTCACAAATGTTCGGCCCCTTGGCCCTTATCAAGTGCAAGACGACAATATCTGTAAAAGTTATATGGTATCAATGCTGGATAATTAAACAGTTTAATTGCAAATCGTCTTTCACTTGATAAAGGCCAAGGGCCGAAAATTTGTGAATTTAGAGTGTGTTTACTGTTTTTGTTTTGTTTTTTGTTGTTATTGTTTTACTGTTTCTACGCCACACACAAAGGCTAGTTTTAAATGTTGCAGAAGAGAACCCGGTTACAATATACCCGAGAGGAGACCACCGACCTTCCAGCATTGTTACTTTAACTGTAAAATCAAAACAGTTAGAGGCATACAGGCTGCCATTTTGAAGAAAACAAATTCCAGCAATCAGACCAAAACTTTGGTTAAAAAGGTTAAAACAATATATTGCCGTAGAAAATTTTAACATGCCCTGCATATTGCCTAGAGTATAGAAATACGTCGACGATCGATATTCCCGTCATCCACGTTAGAATACAAATGTTTACTCGTCCATTACTCACCTTCGATTTCATTTTAGAAATTCGACATAATAACAGCTTTTTCAACCCGGGATTTTTAAAAACATTTCATTTGAATAAAACATTGAATATTTGAAACTTGTAAAACAAAAAACAAAAACAATATTTTCATTTTTGACAGCTTGTATGCCTTAAAATTCACTAGTAAAATGTATTTGTCAATTTTAAATTTCATGGTTCTCTTGCTGGCCGCTATTACAGTTTACAAAAGAAACCAGTAGATTAATTCTTGTCCTGTAAACTTTCACTTTGACCTGTTTTAACTGGACAATTTTTAGAGACTTCTGGTGTATCAACACTCTTAAATACTTTGTTATTGAATGTGGTGACAACAGGACAACACATCTGGTTGGCCTAATGGTTTGGTGGTTAAAGCATCACACATTAAACCATAGTGTCTCTCATTTTTGCGCCAGTTTAAGCCCGCTGGAACCAGAGCTGAATATGTGAGGATGTTTCCCAGTTTACTTGCACAAGGCTGGTGGTCTATTCCTGGATACAATAAAACCGAGTTCTCTCCTCCACCATTAAAAACTGGCCGTCATTATATAACTGAAAGATTGTTGAGTGTGACTTAATACACCATTTAGACAATACACACAAAATAAAACACCAATAAAACGGATAAAGACAACACATCTGTATAACAAATGATGGTTTAGAATGGAGATGTCATAAGCTATCAGTGAATGGCCACAAATTTTGACTTGTGCTATGGGCCGACACCAATGATGTGAACGCTCTTTTACGAACCATGTCTTGCATGAAACGAGACCTCGGTTGTAAGTCTCAGGCTAAAGATTCATGACTTTCACTTCTAACGTGGAGTGCCTGGAGAAGGAACAGTCACTATCTTTTTTTTCAGTCTCAGGAATCAAACCTGCAACCTTCCGCTTGGAAATTGACTGCTCTCTACCACTGCTATGGTCTAACAAATAAATAAATGAAGCAAGGTGATATGTATAAAATTTATTCGACATCAAATATTGCACTTAGAAATGTATCGTATAACTTATGTTTTATCGACAGTAATACAGCACTGGTAATACATACATTATATGTTTCCATGACAAGGAGATCACATTGTAAAATACCTTAGTAAGTACATTACTACTGTTTATGGATCTCTTGTAAAAATTACGGAATTAATTCCATCTGTCCATGGCGTAATTTATGTTGCACTGGCAGATGATTAATTCTGGTCAAGTACCAATTTTCACTTGGGCAAAAGCATGATCATGAGTAAGCAAATTGTTGGAAAAATATGTATATTCAATGTAAAATTTTAGTGAGATTCCAGTCACAAAAACCAAACTTTGTCACCAAACCATGGCCCTGGCCAGAGCTGGTCTCCAGTCAGTAGTGTATTGAAGATTTATATAATCTGGACTTTTCACACTTTTATGACAGACAACACATTTTTGAATTCGTCCTAAATTACCATAGCCTCATCAATTGACATGTATATCTGTGCTTCAGTTATTTAGCTCGTAAATTTCGCTTTCAATTTAATTTCGCCCTCTCATCGAAGGGCGAAAATTTGACAGGAGTGAAAATGTCCAGGTATACAGTAATTGTTCAATACACAACTAAAGAAAAGTTCTGCATTCTGTGTAACACAGATTTACTCAGAACATATTTATGGCTTATCTGACAGTTTCCAGATAACAGAAATTGGCCCCAAATTCTGAAAGTAAAAAAATTCTAACTTTGCTAAAACTTTTTGAATACATTTGATCAGAAACTTAAAATATCTCTAAATCTTTTTTTCATCTTCAATTATAGTTTCCTGGATCTGCACAAATGTTTTCAAGTAATTCCTGTTCTCCATTGCCGACTCTAACTCTGAAACCAACAGACCACTGTCAATCACTTGTCTTTTATCATACTGCCCATATATAAATATATTTACACTCAGCTCAAATAACACAATCTAATTAAAAACTGATCTCTCATCACTCCTGTTTTCTGAAATGTCGCAAAGAGGATCCAAGGAAACCTGCTATTGGGTTACATGTGAGTGACCTCACGTGGGTGTATACTGTTCAACCAATGGAAATACATCTTACAGAATGTTGAAAGGTTATCAATGGGAAAAGAGATGTAACTCAGAAATTATCAGTTTGCAGAATTAATTTGGAGCATCTTTGCTGATTCCATTCTATCCAAAGTTATGGAAGGAATCCTCCACCTCGGCACTCTGTATGTTCAGTATTATTTGTAATGTCTATATCCCTTTACCATTCTATAATCAGTCAAACATGGCACTTCTACAAGGTCAGTCACATGTGACACCATAGCAGGTTTCCTAAGATCATCTGTGTGACATATCAGAATATGGGAGTGATGCAAGATTGGCTTTAAATTAGATTGAAAAAATGTAATATGTAAGAAATATGCATATATAGAGATATATATGTATAGCAGATATACAGTTGTTTATGGATAGCAAAAACATTTCATGCTAGCACTATTCTTCTCAAATTTGCAATGAATATTCAGCAATTAAATTGAAAACTTTAAGGTCAAACAGACAAATATGTGATTTCAATTGTGACAAGAATATCTAAGATAAAAAAGAGACAAAATTTAAACTAATATGGTCAAAAGAACTATGCCACATTAATGATTTCATCCCAAAACTGCCTCCGCCCCTAAAGAGTTCTCCAATTGTTTCTGTTGTAACATACGTATTTGAACTTTAACCTCAAGACAGATCATTCTTTCTTCATGGATCTTCTGACACAGTTCATTGTTCTTACTCTGTAGGATAAAAATTCAGTGAGTTATAAATAGAAGTTTTCTGAGTAAGAGATATCAATAGTAAATCTTTAAACTTGCCAACCCCTGAAAAAAATGGACTCTTCTGTAAATCAATGACTTAGACCAGTCCAAATATGTTTTATGGGGTGACAACTTAGTCACACATACACACAATCATACACACACACTCAGTCACTCATACACACAGTCACACACACACACAAACACATACACAAAAACACACACACATTAACTCATACACAAGTTTAAACTCAGTACATATGTGACTTACCTCAAGCTCTTCATTCTCTCTTATCAACTGGTTCAGTATGTCAGTTAGATCCTCTTCATCCTCACTCTCGTAACTGCTCTCCGAACTGGAACTAAACTCCTCGAGATCCGAGTCCTGCCGTAAGTACTGTGTCTCTGCAATCTCCTGATAAAGGCGTTCTATTTCGCTTTTTTCTGTTTCAATTTTCTGTCTTAACTCACTCTCTGTAACAAAAACAATTCAAGTGTAAAATTATAGCATTTTTTCCTAATTTTACAATGTCTTATAGACCATAAGAATCTTGGCGGAATTTGGAAAGTTGCTTCGTATATTATAAAGTTTTTCATCGCAAAAAATGGATCCGGTGTTCAAAATTTAGAAAAAGATCATTATATACCGTAAACTGGGATATTTTGGCCATTATTTAATTTCGGCCAATTTTGCCACCTTATTAAAATGGCCAAAATTAAACCATCCAAAATATGTACATGTTCAAAGGCTGGAAAATCTGGATTTGTTTCATACATTAACCTGGATTTATTTCTACTGTTTATTTCTACTTTTTTAATAACTAAATTTGAGCGGTTGCTGGTCAGAGAGCAGGTGGTCACTATATAGAGTAAAGAAATATGGAAATGGTCACTAAAGGCAGAATAGACCAATGGCCAAAATTTAAGTGGCCAAAAAATAAATATATACCCTTCTGGCAAAAATTTGATCAGAAAAAAAAGTCTCCAAAATGTTTGAATTGAATATGTGTTTGTCAAGAGTGACTGGTGAAGCACTAAGTTTAATTTGTCCAGTCTGGAGTACAGTAAACAGCTTGTAACACAGTCCCGACATTTTTCTATGTTATGTATATGCTATCTATGAGTTCGCTTTGAAAATGGCCTTCAGCCGTTCGAGCTGCGTTCTTTAGAAAATATGGACTATTACTTACCAATAGCCAACAGCTCTTCTTCTGCTAATCTCAGAGCGTAATCCTCTTCTTGTAACATAATAAGCTCATCTTCATCTATCACATCATAATCTGTAATATATACCATATCATGATTTACATGTTCTATAAAAATCCCTTAGTATCTGAATGGAACACTTTTCACTTTGTTTCAGACCAGTCTATTATGGTTCCTAGGGTTAGAGGGGTTCCTCTTGTTGTTTTCAGGTACATGGAGTGCGTAAACAGCGACAGGTGAACTACCCAAGTTTTGATTTGTTCTACAGACATTCAGGATGTTTATTCTATTGACAAATGAAATTTTTTTTTTCTACATTTCTTTTGCAATTCTATAACTATAACAGTTCTGGTCGATATAGGAAAAAAGATGATGTCTCATGTTGTCCAAAATTATTTCATTTTGTATTTGGACAAGTGACCACACAAATTCATGTACAACATGAGAGGCTTTCTCCAGGGAACTGAGAGGGGCTAGCAGGGAGTCCATCTTGAGGGAAATAATAATAAATAAAATACTACACAACTCTCACATATACAATGAAACCTGTCTTCTGAGACCATTCTCATAGAAGACCATCTGTCTTTTGAGACCACTGTCTTAGAGGACCACCTGTCTTGTGAGACAACATTCTGAAAACCACTGACTGGTATTGGGTAGATCAGTTATCCAATAGATAACGTCTTATTTGAGACAACATTTCAGTAGCATACGAGATGTTCTTTCAAGACAAGTTCCACTCTGTTGGATATACAGTAAAAACATGAATATAACGAACTTGGGTTGTACGAATTCGTGCACAAAACGAATCAATAAATAACCCCTGACTGCACCTCTATATATTTTCCGTTGAAAAACAATTTTATAACAAATCTTATAGGACAAAATTTTGTCTATAACAAAGCAATTTCTATGTCCCTTGATGCCTCAACCAACATATTATATTTTAGGCCCTATTTTTAGAAAGTGATCAATATCATTAACATAAGAGAAAATCTTGACTTTTCCATCGAGCATAAGTTGGCAGCATACTCTCTGATTACTTTAACTGTGTAAATAAAAAGAAATAAAAAGTTTCTGGTTTCTTTTTACTTCCCTGGAAAGTTCCTGTTTAGCTTAAATTTAGAGTGATTTTGTTCTTAACGAATTGCATTGTAACTCTTCAGAGCCCATTTCGCCATAACTAATATGAACAAACTGTCCTTAATAAACGAATTACAAAAGATCCCTTTGAAATTTGTTTAAAGGCAGTTTTTTTTTTTTTATTTTTTTTTTTCTTCTTTTTATTTTATTTTTTTTTTTTTTTTTTTGTTTATTATTTTTTTTTTTTGAATATTTTTGTATTTGTTTTTGTATACTTGTGAATTTCCTTTTATTTTTTATTAGGTTTTTTTTTTTTTTCTTTTTTATTTTCATTTTTTTTTCTTTTTTTTTTTTTTTTTCCTTTTTTTGTTTTATTTTTAAATTTTTTATTTTCATTTTATTTTTGTTTTTTTTATTTTTTATTCTTTTTTTGTTTTTTTTTTTTTTTCCTTGTTTTTTATTTTTTTTTTTTTTTATCTTTACTTTTTTATCTTTATTTTTTTATTTTTTTTAATTTTTCTGTTTTCTTGCTTTTTTTTTCGATTACTATTAATTTTAGATTTCTGTTGCTTTTTTTTTTTATTTTTTTTTTTTTATTTTTTTTTTTTTTTTTTTTTTTTTTTATTTTTATTTATTGATTTGTTTTTTTTTTATTTTAACTTTTTTAATTTTTTTTTTTTTCTTATAACATTTGTTTATTCTGATTATCATTTTTCTTATATTTTATTTTTGTGCTATATTTTTTTTTTATTTTTCTTTTTGTTTTTATATTATTATTTTTTATTATTCTCTTTTTTTTTTTACTCACCTTATATTTTTCTTTTTTAGTTTTTTTTTTTTTTTTTATTCCTTCATCTTTTTTATTTTTTGATTTTTTTTTTTTGCTTGTTTTTTGTTATTTTTTTTTTTTTTATAATTTTTTTTCTTTATTGTTTTTTTTTATTTTTTCCATTTTGTGTTTTTTTTTTTTTTTTTTTGTCTTTATTTTTTTTATATTTTTCTGTTTTTTTTTAATCTCATTTTATTTTTTTTTTTTATTTTGTTTTTTTTTTTTTTTTCCTTTTTTTTTTATTTATTCTTTTTTTATTTTTTTTTTTTTTTATTTTACTTTATTTTCGTATAATGTTTTTTTTTTTATACTTTTTAACTTACTTTGATTTTTATTATTTTTTTTTTTGTATATCATTCTCTTCGTTATTTTTTTTTTTTGTTTTTTTTTGTTTTTTTCTGGCTCTTTTATTTTTTTTTTTTTGGTTTTTTTTTTTTTTGTATTTTTTTTTTTTATATTAATTTGTTTAAATTTTTTTTTTTGTCTATCTTACCTTTTTTTTTTATTTATATTTTTCCAATTTTATTTATTTCATTTTTTTTTTTTTTTATATTTTTTATTTTTTTTATTGATTTTTTTTTTTTTTTTTTGTCTATTTTCATTTTTTATTGTTTATTTAACCTTTTTTCTTATCTTCTTTTTCTTTATCTTTTTTTATTTTTTTTGTCATTTGTTTTATTTTTTTTGCATTTTTTTGTATCTTTTACTTTTTTATTGTTTCATTTTTTATTTTTTTTTTTATTTTGTTTTTGGTGTTCCTTATGTTTTTTTATATTCTTATCTTTTTTTCTTTTTTTTTTGTTATTTTGCTTATTATTTTTTTTTTGAGTAATCTTTTTTTTCATCTCTATTTTTTTTATTTTTCTTTTTTTATTTTTTTTCGTTTTTCTTTTTTGTTTTTTATTACTTCATTTTGTTTTTTTTTTAGTTATTTATTTTTTTTTCATTGTTTATTTTTTTTTTTTTTATTTTTCTTATTTTTTATTTTTTTTTGTTGTATTATTTTTAGTTATCATTACATTTTTTTTTTTAATTTGTTTTTTTATTTTTTTATTTTGTTTTTTTTTTATTTATTTTTTTATTTTTTTACTATTTTTTTTCGTTTGTTTTTTTTTTTTGCTTATATTCTATCTTTTGTACTATTTACTTTCCCTTTTTTTTTTTTATTTTTTAATTATTTTTTTAGTTTTTTTGTATGTTTATTATTCACTTTACTTTTTCTTTTTTTTTTGTTTTGTCTTTTTTTTTTTTTTATTGTTTTATTTTTTTGTTTTTTACATTACCACTCAAGATATATTCTAGGAGTTAATTTTTTAATTTTTATTTATTATATCTTTTATTTATTATTTTATATATATCCTAATTACTATTATTCGTTTTAATATTTTTTTTTATTTTCCATTTTTTTATGATTTTTATGTTATTATTATTATTCTTATAATTAATTTATACTAATATATATAATAATTACCTTCTGTAACCCTTTTATTCACTACTCATTATATTTTCCAATATTTATAATATTTTTATTCATATAATTTAAATAAAAAAAACTAAAACCTAATAAAAATACAACAAAATAAAAAATAAAAAAAAAAACTCAAAAAAACAAAATAATAAACAAATAAAAAATAAACCACTAGATTCACAACAAGAATTAAAACAAAAAATCACACCAAAAAAACTCTCTATAAAAAAAAAAGATAACAAAGAAAAATAACAAAACGAAATAAAAAAAAAGAAAGAAAACAACACCAAAAATACAATATAAGAATAAAAAAAAGACCCCCATACAAAACAACAAAAATATAAAAAAAAAGAAAAAAAAAAACAAAAAAAAAAATATAAAGAACGAACACAACACTCAACCACAAAAAAACAAAAAAAAAAACAAACAAAAAAACACCAAAAAGATAAAAATTAACAAAAAAAAACAAAAACAAGACAAAACACTAAAAAAAAAAAAAGAAAATTAACTAAACAATTAAAGCTCACCCAACACAAAAAACAATATTACAAAATAAATGCCAAAAAGTAAACAACAAACAACAAAAACAAAAAAAAACAAAAAAAGAACCAAAAATAAACAAATAAAAAATAATAAAAAAGAAAACCCCAAAATATAACAAAAATAACAAGACAATTACAATCAAAAATAAAAAAAAAAAACAAAACAGAACAAAAACCAAAAAAAACCAACCCCAAAAAAAAAACAAAGAATAAAAAAAAAAAAAGAATAAAAAAAAAAGAAAAAAACAATAAAAAACCCAAATCAAAATAAAAATATAATTATAAAAATAAAATCAAAAAAACACAACAAAAAAAAACATACCTTAAAAAATATAATAAAAAAAAAAATAAAAAAAAAAAAAAAAAAAATAAAAAATAAAAAAATAAACTAATACATAAAAAAGCGCAAAATTAAAAAAAAAAAAAAAAAAAAACAAAACAAAAAGACAAAACCAAAACAACCCCACCGAACCAAAAAAACGAAAAAAACCAAATAGAGAAAAACACAAACAAAATCACATACACACGGAACACCTAGAAGAAACACTATTGATTCCACAACAAAACGTGACAAATAACTCCAAATAAAAAAGACAACAAAGATACATAAAAAAAAAATCGAACACCAAAAGAATGCTTCCACCAGACTAAACAATCAAAAAAGGACCAAACAAAAAAAACAATCCCAAACCAAAAAATAAAAATAACAAAAATATAAAGCAAAAAAAAACAAAAACAAATAAAAAACAAAAAAAAAAACAATCAAAAAAAAAATAAAAAAACCTCAAAGAAAACTAACATAAAACACAAAAGCCAATAACCAAAAAACAAACACCCAACCAAAAACAGTCATAAAGAAAATAACAAAATAAAAAAAAAAAAAGAAAAACCAAAAAAAAAAAAAAGAAAAAAAACTATAAAAGAACACCCTATAAAAAAAAAAACAAATCATACATTCAATAAAATAAAATAAAAAATCAAACAAAGAACCGCAATGAAGAAAAAAATACAAAAAATAAAAAAAAAAAAAATAATAAAAACTATCAAAAAAAATAGAACAACGAAAAAAATACAAAAAAAAAAAATAAACCAAAAACAAAACACACCAAAAAAAAAAAAGAAAAAAACATAATTAACAAAAAAAAAACTAAAAGAAACAAACCACACAAACAGAAAAAAAACCCACAACAAAAAAATAAAAAGAAAAAAATAAAACAACCAAAAAAATTAAAACAAAAAAATAAACCAAAAAAAAGACAAAAAAAAAAAACAAAATACAAATTAAAAAAACAAACGAAACAAAAACAAAAAACACAGAACCTAAAAACCAAAAAAAAAAAGACATCCAAAAAGCCAACCACCATAACTAAAAGAACAACAAAAAACAATAAGATAAACTAAAACACCTCAAGAGAAACATAAAAGAACGAACAAAACACCGAAAACCAAAAAGCAAAACGAAAAAATACAACAACACGAAAAAAGCCAAAAACGATAAAATCTAAAAAGATAACATAAACAAACAAAAACCAAACAAAAAAACTAAAAAATACATACCAAGAAAAAACTCAAGCAGAAAATAAAGACACAACCAAAAAAAACCAACGACATGATAAAAAAAGACAAGCAAACAGCAAAAACTGAAAAATAAAGCAAACAAAAAAAAAAAAAACCCCACCCCTAAAAATAAAAAAAAAAAACAAAGAAAAAATAGAACCACCCAATAAACCCACGAAGACCCCAACAACACAATACAAAAAAAAAAAAAATAAAAAAAAAACAAAAAAAAAAATAGCACATAAACAAAGAAAAAAACCAGTCACTATTTTACAAACTAAATTGAATTAACAAATTCTCAAAACGACAAACAAACAAAACAACAAAAACACATAAAAATTTAAGAGCACAACAAAAAACAAAAAAAAAAACCAAAAACACTTAAAAAGGAAATCACCGAAGAAAAAAAAAAAACAACCTAAAAACACACTAAATCCACCAGAAAAAAACGCACACAAAATGCAACAAAAAAGTCAAGGAGAAAAAATAAAAAAAACCCAAAACATCAAGAAAAAAAAAGATATCAAAAAAAAATCCCAAAACTTAAAGGAAAAAAAACAAAGAGCCCAGCAAATACAAATAACAAAAAAAAAAATAAAATGTATAAAAAAAAACAACACAACATAAAAAAAAAAACGACTAACTAAGAAAACAAAACTAAATAAGATCCCCACGAGCCCCACCACATAACCCAGCGACGTAAACCAAAACAAAATAACAAAAAACGGAAAAACACCTAATAAAAAAAAAAAAAAAAAAAAACAAAACCTACTACGACAAAAGTAGGACACCAAATATAAACACAAGAAAGATAATCTCAAAACTAAAAAAAAACGTGCGGTAAATATCAATTTAAAAAAAAAAAAGAAAGTCAACATTATAAAACCAAAAAAAAAATTAAGATACAACATAAACAACAAGCACATAATTAAAAAAAATTTTTTAGCAACAAAAAACAAATTAAAAAAAAAAAAACACCAAGCCTACTAGAGTGAACCGCGCGTTATGGTTTGATCCACATACCACTAATAAACACCTCCACTCCACTTGACCCTCGCCAACTGAAGCCTCGGCCATCAAGTCAAGCAAGTCACCACCTCATACCTCGAAACAGCGCTAACCCACAGCACGCTCCCATCTTAGCTTCCCGCAAGACACACCGTACCCCGCCCCCCTGTGAGACCGACCGTAAAACACAAAATCCAAACAAGCAACACTACCACAGCCGAGACAATAACCCGGGGAGGTTGACTAAAACCATATCAGCGCCGTCCTATAAGAGAACGCAAAAAAAAAAAACAAAACAAAGATTGATCAGCGTACATACCGACAAAAACATAAATGGAGCGAACTGAAATCATAGAAAAACACACAAAACCAAGTAGATACACAACTACAAAGCGCCACTCACTTCCAGCAACGCCTCACGGAAACGCCACCACACGACACTCAACCACAATAAAAAACTCCACCAAAAACATACACAAAAAAATACCAACACCATGAGCATGACTCTAAACGCAATCCAACACAAAACAAAAAAAAAAAAAAACACACAATACACTAACTTAAGTATATAACGATAAAAAAAAAAAAAACTACAAAAAAAACACAAAAAAAAAAAAAAAAAAAAAAAAAAAAAATACAACAAACGCAAAAAACAAAAGAAAAAAACAACAAAAAAAACAAAAACAAATGACAAAACAAAAATAAAAAAAAAAGTAAAAATAAACAGACCTTCCCACAAAGAAGAAAGAAAAAGAAAGAAGAAAAAAACCAAAAGTAATCAACAAATAAGACTTAACAGAAACAAATTACAACAAAAAAAAAGAAAAAAAAAAAAAAAAACTACGACAAACCAATGAACAAAAAACAAAAAACAAAAAGAAACAAAAAAAACGTCCAAATAAAAAACAAAAAAAAAAAAACCAAAACACAAAAAAATAAAAAGATAAACAAAAAAACAAAAAAAAAACACCAGAGAAAATAACCCAAACCTAATAATAACAAGATGGTCGCGCCGTCAGACCAACAAAAAGAAAAAAAAAAAACACAAACACAAACAGCAGAAACAACTTTTAAAAAACACCACGAAAAGGAAGAAATAGTCTAAAATCACAAAAAACAAAAAGCAAAACCAAAAAACAAAACCAAGAAAAAAAAAAAAAAAAAAAAAAACAAAAACCAAAGAAAGACGAAATAAAAAAACAAACACAACCTCAAAAAAAAAAAAACCTAAAAAAAAAACCATACAAAAGAAAACAGCACAAAACACTAAATAAAAAAAAAAAGAAAAGAACCTCCACAAAAAAAAAAACATAAAAAAAACTAAAAAAAAAGTCAATAAAAAAAAACCACCCGCTCACTGACAAAGCCTAAATCCATAAAAATAAAAAACAAAACAAAAGCAAACTTAAAAAAACACAAAAAGAGAAAAATAACCTGAAATAAATATACAACACAAAGAAAAAAAAAAAAAAAAGAAAATAAATAATAAAAAACAAGTATAAACCAAAAACAAACCCCAAACACCACGAACCGAAAACAAAAAAAAAAAAAACAAAAAAGGAAAGACAAAAAAAAAAAAAAAAAAAAAAAAAACACAAATAAAAAACAACAAAAACCAAAAGAAACAAAAAACTAAAAAGAAATAAAACCCTAAAAACACAAAACAAAAAAAAAAAACAATAAAAAATAACAAATAACCAAAAAAAAAAACAACAAAAAACAAAAACCAAGAAATCTAAAAAAAGAAAATAAATCAAAAACAAACAACAAGAATAAGCATAATACACTCTCCATAATCGAAAAAAACAAGAACCGAAAACCATAAGAGAACCATAGTACCAAACAAGAAAAACAAGAAAACAGAACAAGGAACAACAAAAACAAAGAAGCAAAAAATAGAAAACACTAAAAGCCCAAATAAGTTGGAAGCCACGAGCCTCTAATCCCAACAAAGTCACAATAAAACACACCGGACATACCTTTCGCCAACTACAAAAACTGCGAAAGAAACACAAACGAACAAAAAAAAGAAATTGATGAAAAAAAAAAAAACACGAGAAAAAACAAAAATTAACTTCAAGACAACACAAAAAGGAATCACAAACAAAAAAAAACAGACCAAAACAAAAAAGAACATAACCAGAAAAACAACAGACCATTACCGAAAACAAACAAATAAAACGACAAAATACCCACAAACCAAAAAAAAAAGAATCAAGAAATAATAAAAAAACCATCAAAAATACTCTAAAAAAAGCAAAAAAATAACTAAAAAAACCCAAAGAAAAACAAAAATAGAGACGAAAAAAAAAACACCAAACAAAAACAAACATACAGAAACACAAATAAAAACAGGAAAAAAATAACACAAAATCAAAAAAACACAACAAAAAAAACCAAAAAGAGAAAAAAAAAACAAAATTGAGAACAAAGACAGAAAATAAGAAAAAAAATACTCAAAAACTCAATAAAAAAAATAAAAAAAAAAAAAAAAAAAAAAAAAACAAAAAAATAAATCAAAGACAAACATACAAAAAAAAAAAAAAAAAACAAAACATAAACCCAGAATAAAACTCTAGAAAAAAACACAAAAAAACAAAGCAAAAAAAAATAAACGAAAAAACAAAGTGAGAAGAGAAAAACCAAAAAACAAAACAAAATCCAAAAAAACAAACTTACGTAAAAAAAAAACACCAAAACCTACAATAAAAAAGAAAAGAAGAAGATGAGGTGAAGTGCCCGACCGAAACCAAAAGACTAAACACATAAAAAATAACACGAAAACAGAAAAAAAATACAAACATAACAACGAACCAAACTGTCAACAAATAAAGACAAAAAAGACCAGGAAAAACGAAAAAAAAAAAACCATAAACAAACGTCATAGAAAACTAAGAAAAAAAAACAAATAAAAAAAATAAAATAAAAAAAAAAAAGCGATCAAAAAACAAAAAAAAAAAAACAGAAAAAAATCAAAAAACAAAAACAAAAAAAAAAACACACCAACAAAAAAAACGCCAAAATATTAAACCGAAAAAAAATAAAAAACACAACGAACAAAAAACAAAATACCACCGCACAACAAACAAAATAAGACAAAAAAATAAATAATATAAAAACTAGCAAGCAAACCTCACTTAAAAAACAAATTATTATAAAAAACATAAAGAAATTAAAGAAAAAAAAAACAAGAAAAAACAAAACAAAGAACAAAAAACAACAGAATAGCACTACCAACACAAAAAATAACATCACGACAAAAAAAAAAAGAAAAAAAACACACAAAACACAAAAAATAAAAGAAATATCACCACCCCAGAACACAAATAAAAAATAACAAAAAAAACAAAAAAACAAACAAAAAGAAAAAAAAAAAGCAAAACAAAAAAAAAATCACTAGAAAAAAAAAACCAAAAAAAAAAAAAAAAAAAAATAACTAAACAAAGAACGAAAGAACCATAGAAAAAAGGAACCAAAACAAAAAAAGATAGACCCACAAAAAAAAACATTCATAAAGAAAAAAAAAACTCAAAAAAACCAACTAACACGTACACGAAAATAAAAACAAAAAAAAAAAAAAAAAAAAAAATAAAAATAACACAAACCAAATAAAAGACAAAAATAAAAAAACTAATACAACAACATAAACAAAAAAGAAAAAACAAAAAAAAACAAAAAAATAATCAACAACAATAAAAAATTGAATACAAATACCATAACACAAAAATTCATAACGAAAGAAAAAACCAAAAAAAAAGAAACAAAATAAAAATACCAAAAAAAAAAAAAAAAAAAAACAAAAAACAAAAAAAGAAAAAACACAAAGCACAACCCAAAAAACAAATAAAAAAAAAGAAAAAAGAAAAAAGACAAAAAAAAAAAAAACAAAACAACATACCCACAAAAAGGAAAAAAATCCTAAGAAAAAAAAAGTAAAACCAATAAAAACAAAATAAAATATAAAAGACCCAAAATTATAAAAAACAAAAAAAAAAAAAAAAAGCCGCACTAATAAAACAAAACCAAAAAAAAACAAAAATAAAAAAAAAAAAAAAATAAACAAAAGAAACACACCAACCAAAAAGAAACCAAAAATATAAGAAAAGAAAAAAACAATCAGACACTAAACAACAAAAAATAAAAACACAACAAAAAAATAAAAAAAAAAAAAAAACCAAAATAAAAAAATTCACAAAACCACAAAAAAAAAAACCAAGTAAACGTAATCACAATACAAAATGAAAAGTGCAAAAAAACCAAAAGAACAGACAGCAAAAAAACAAAAACAGCACCAAACGAAGAACAAAAAAAAAAAAACAGAAAAAAGAACGACAACACGAAAAAAAAAAAATACAAAAAACCAAAAGAGAAAACAGATAAAAAAAAAGGAACATTAATCCAAAAAACGAAAAAAAGAAATAAAAAAATACCAGAAAACAATAATGAAAAACAAAGCAAAAAAAATAACCATAAAAAAACACACAAAAAAAAAATACCCAATAAAGAAAAAAAACGACCAAAAAATAACACAAAAAGAGCAAAAAATAAAAAAACAAAAAAAAAAAAAATCAACCAACAAAAAAAACAAAAACGCTAGAAAAACAAAAATACAAAAAAAAGACAAAACACAAAAAAACCACCCGAAAACCCCTAGAACCAGAGGAAAATTAAAAGAAAAAAACCTAAAAAAATAATAATAACGAATAAAACAAAAAAATTTCAAATCAAAAAAAACCGAAAAAATAAAAAAACAAAATACAAAACAAAAAAGAAAAAAAAAGAAAAAAAACAGATTGAAAAAATAAAGAACAAACAAAACTACAACAAAAAAAATAAATACAAACAAAAAAAATCAAACAGCTAAAGAATAAAACAAAACAAAAATAAATAAAAAAAAAACAATTAAGAATAACCCAACCAAAAAAAAAAAAAGACATGCCCAAAATATAACAAAAAAATAAACATCAAAAAAAACAAAAGATAGAAGAAAAAATAAAAAAAAAAAAAAAAAATACAACACCCAAAAAAAGAAAAACGACAAAAAAAAAAAAACCAACAAACAAAAAAATCAGAATGACTTTAACGATTAAGCGAAGAAAAAAATCACTAACGAACACCAAAACCAGAAAAAACAATAAAATAAAAATAATAAACAGACAATAAACAAACAAAAAAAACAAAAAAGTAAAAATATAAAACAACAAAAACTCAATCAAAAAACCTGAAAAAAAAAAACGAAAAAACATGAAACAAAATGAAAAACCCATAAAAAAAAAAAAAAGAAACCAAAAAAAAAAAAGAAAAAAACAACCCAAAAAAAAATACGAGAAATGAACTAAAAAAATTCTAAATACAACACTAAAAAAACTAAAAAAAACCTAAAAACAAAAACGCAACAAACAAAAAAAAAAACAGCGAAGAAAAAAGAAAACAAACAAAAAGAACATCCCAATATAAAGAGAGAAAACAAAAAAAATACACCCAATAACTACAAAATTATAGACATCAAAAAACAATATAAAAAAAAAAAAAACAAAACCACAAAAAAACACATAAAATAAAAAAAGACAAAAAAAAAAAAAAGAAAAAAAAGAAACAAGACCAAAAACAAACAAATAACTAACGATTAAAAAAATCAAAAGTACAAAAAAAAAAAAGAAGAACAAAAAAGACAAAAACAAAACCAAAAGAAACAAAAACAAAAAATACAAAAAAAAAACAAAAGAAGTTTGTGGTATTTATACAAAAAACGAAGAAAATAAAAAGAAAAATCAAAAAAAAAAAACAATAAATCAAAATACAAAAATAAACAAAAAAAATAGGAAAAAAGATTCCCACAAAAAAACACAAAAAAGAAAACAGATACGAAAAATGAAAAACCAAAAACCAAAAAAAAAATAAAAAAAACAAAAAAAGAACAAGAACCAAGAGAAAAAAAAACATAAAAAAAAAAATAAAAAAGTAGAAAAAAACAACACCAAAAAAACCCTAAAAAAACCGAAAAAAAACAACAAAAAAATACAAAACAAATCAAAAAAAAAGGAAACCCAAACAATATAACGCACAATCAAAAAAAAAAAAAAAAAACCATACAGACAAAAAGCAACGAATAACACCGAAAACCAATAAGAAAAAAAAATAAAATCAAATACTAAAAAAAAAGAAACCAAACACCAAAAAACACAAAACAATATAAAACAAAAACAAAAACAAAAAAAAAATATAAACAACTGATAACTAAAAAACCTACTTCACCTCGGACCTCCCCCGTCCGAGACCACCCTTGGTCAGCTCTCCCACCCCCCCCTTCACTCCCCGCGTTAACTAGGGCCAACCGGCCCGCGCATACGAACTGCCGGTTGCCCTTACTCCGCACTCCCACCTCCCGGCCCGATGAACCTAGCATTCCTCTCCCCCGCCCTCTGAAGCATGCCCACGCCCCCCGCCCTCGCTCCCCCACCCCACAACCCACGTGCCCGCCCACCCAACCTCCTCTGCCGCGCGGACGTAGGCGGTCCCCCCACTCTCAGACATCTTGCTCCCCCTACCCCGAGTAGCCTCGGACGGCACCCCACGCAGCTCTCCCCCAGGACCGCCTTACCTTGCACCATATGCTCGCCTTACGCCCCGCCCCCTCTGCCTGGACCAGCGCGACACAACCCTTCCTTAGCTCGAGCCCGCGGACCTCCTCACCGGGGGGCTAGACCTGCGAGTCGCCCCTCCTTTTTATACAGGCTTTGGTCCCCTCACCCAATCCCCCCCATCACAACCGAGGACAGACGGCGCCGACTGGCTCAACCCCGACATAGCCCCCCCCCCGTGCACCACACTACACCACACATACACAATACTAAGACAAAAACACATTCAAGATGCACAAAAATAAAACTACACAAATAAAACACATAACCACAAGCCTCTGATGGCTTAACCAAAAAAAAAAAAATAAAAAAAAAGACCACAACATCAAAGTCAATAAATAACCCAACCATGAAATATTAGAACAGATCAGTAAAAAGAAAACGATAATAAGTAAGTTAAAGATACAAACTAAAGAAAAACGCACACTAGCAACCAATAGACAACATATTCATAAAAAAAAAATATAAAAAAAAAAATAAATACAATAAAAAAAAGAAGAAAAAAAAAAAAAATCATAAAAAAAAAACGAGAAAAAAAAAGAAAAGAAAAATAAATAATGAGACCCAGAAAATAATATTCAAAAAAAAATAATAAAATAAAAAAAATAATCAATAAAAACAAAAAAAAATAAAAACCCTCAACACACCAGATTAAAAACAATAACATAAAAAAGGAAGACCAAAATAAAAAAAACCTAAAAGAAACACAGTCTATAACAAAAAGACAGGAAAAAAAAAAAAATAAAAACACAAACAACCCAAATAATAAAATAAAAATAAAGATAAGCAAGCTACAAACAAAAATAAAAAAGAACTCCGTAAGCTCCTGAGAAAAAATATAAAAAACAACATAGAAAAATAAAAACAAAAAAACAAACACACAAATAAAAAAAAAAAAAAAAACAAGAAAATCACCAATAAACCAACAAATAAAATCAAAAAAAAATAGCCAATGACAAAAAGAAAAAAAAAATAAAAAACTAAAAAAACAAGATATCAATAAGCCACATACAAAAAAACCAAAAAACAACAAACAAAAAAACCAAAAAAAAAATAAGATCAATCCGAAAAAAAAAAAAATTCAAATAAATTCTTTTTACTTCCCTGGAAAGTTCCTGTTTAGCTTAAATTTAGAGTGATTTTGTTCTTAACGAATATCATTGTAAGTCTTCAGAGCCCATTTCGCCATAACTATATAACAAACTGTTCTTGTAATGAATTACAAAAGGTCCCTTGAAATTTGTTGTAGACGAGTTTTACTGTATATATGTGAAGGCACGAAATTCAGAATTTTTGTGATTCTAAGCCTCTAGAATTTACTGATGATTAGGTCTTGAATGTTTTAATTATCAGTATGGTCACCATAATTTGAGCATATGCTTTTACTGCAAAGGCTTAAAGCTAACCCATTTATCCCTAAAGACACATTTGGACCGTTCTTATTCATTCATATACAGAAGAGTCTAAAGCTATTCAGGGGTCAATGAGTTAAGCATACTATAAACAGTAATCATAACATGTTTTCATGCTGTTTTACACCAGAATACTTCTAGGAATTTGGTTGATTTCTGAAAGAAAAAATGTGTGGGTTAATCTCTGATATGGTCGCTAAGGGGGAATAACTCTCACAAAATACTGCCTATGAAGACTATGAGAACTATGAGCAATTAGTAACTGGAAATATTACTGTAACATTTAAACCGTTGGCATTTAGATATATCATGTATATAAATTATAAATATTAAAGTAAAACCAGTTTGTCACCACTAAGCAGCAGTACCTCACCTTCATTTTCAACAAAATCATTCACTACAGGTTCCTCAACTTTTTTAACAGTTACATCACTGGTCTCCTCCACTATTGTCTCTGCTGTAAGAGTTTCCTCCCTTTGCATACTTCTTTCATCAAATTTGACAGGAAGCTCCTCCTGATCAGTCACTACTGCATCACTGGCACTCTCTTCACTAAATTCCTTCACTATGTCGTTGTCTTTCTCTAAGATTTCGTCCACTTGTGCTTCAAATGCATCATACCCCGAGCTTCTTTTATCTTCTACATCATCATCATCAGCTGTGTTATCTCCCTTTGATTGTACTGTATCTGATGGCAGATCTGCAGAAGGCTCCAATGATTTTTCCTGCACCTCTACAGCAGGTTCGCCAGCTTCAGATGTTTTGTCTACTGTTACAGAGACAGCAGCGTTTTCTGCTTCAGGTTCAGTAATTCTTTCTGGTTCTTTGGTTGGTATGTTCTGATCAACCTCTGCACTGTCTACCACTTTCGGTTGATTTTCTTCAATTGGAATCTCCTCTAGAGGTCTCTCTGGTTTCACTTCCATCTTTTCATCTGGTTCCCTATTTATTTCTGCAACAACTTGGGTTTGGTTACCAGACAGTCTTTGTTCACTCTTATCAATGACTGGTTGTTGAGATTCATTTGGTGCCTGTTGATTGCCTGCTGTCTGTGTCGGAGGCGGTGGTGCTGCATGTTTTTTAGCGGGCACATCGCGGACCCTCAGATCTAACGCCAGTTCATCTTCCTCTGCCACTGTAGGGGGACGAGCTTCCTCCTTTTCTTTCTTCCTTTTCTCCATGTTCTGGACTGTTTTGTTTGCCAATTTTATCTAAAGAAAATATGTAAAGGCATACATTTTTGTGAGTGTACAATTTCAACAATTGACATGTGTTAATCCTGCTAGGAATCAAGTGTTGAAAAAAGAGATACATTCCTATTTTCTCAAAACTTGAGTATTACTTATTTCTAAGGATCTTACTTAACCTGAAATCTGATTGGCTACGCAGGCCAAGATAAGAATATTCTAAATACTGAGAAACTTAAGAAGTTTTGAGCAACTTGGCCACTGTAACCAAGTACTTACTTTCACTCAGAGAAAAATTAAGTCTCAGTGTTGAGTTCATAATGGAAATGCTATGGAAATTTTAGCATAGATCTTTGAGCAGCAGTTGCCAACTGAATATAGAACAGTCCACATCACATATAGGGAGATCAGGATGTGGACATTTACAAATGCAGGATAATCAGGATTAAATTGACTCAACAAACAACCAGAGGGGACACAAAAATTTTCACTAGTAGGAAAATTGATAACAATACAGTACAAGAGGCAAAGGGCCTTTTTATCTGAATCCTGGACCTATCTGCAAAAAGCCTGACAAACTGGGCAAAGAGTTCACAATATTTGTTACTTTTATTATGATCATCATAGAGAAATCAAATATCAAATTTGAAGAAAATCCTAAATACTTCAGAGGAAGTTGAAAATATTCAAAATGTGGAACAAAACACACACAAACACAAAAACAGGCATACATACATCCATACATATGTACACACACATACACATTTACACATGTACACACACATATATACATCCATACATAAGTACACACACATACACATGTACACACACATACATACATCCATACATATGTACACATACACATTTACATATGTAGACACATCCATACATATGTACACACACCTATACACCTGTACACACACATACATACATATGTACACATACATACACCTATACACATGTATACACACACACACACATATATATACACAAGACTCAACAATCACATTGTCTGATTGTCTGAACAAGTCCATTTTGCAGTTGGATGAGTAAATATTATTTCTCACTTGTCCGACACAAAACAAATGTAACACTTGATTTTTGGACAAGTAACTTTTGCATTCGCATAAAGTGGCTAATGGTCAAATGGTCAGTAGACCTATACCTTTCTCTTTAACTGTGTGACAATCCTCTGAACTTCCCAGAGTTGCTCTGCCTTTTCCTGGTCCATCACACCTGAGTTAAGTTCAGCGTGGAGAGCATTTAGAAGTGATTCTTGTTTAAACAGCTCTTCTTCGATCTGTGCTGGTTTATCTGGTAGCTCCAATGACCAGCGGGATGTTGTTGGTTTTATTGGCGGTTTATACCTAAACACGAAAGAAATTTGTAATATATATCCAGTTAAGATAAATAAATAAATGATAAAAATTAAACAGATTAAAATAGTGGCAAAAGAATCTTATACTAACAAATTAATATTATGGCTCTCGATTCCGATATCATTGGGTAAAATTCTGTAACTATGAGAGACAGAGAGAGACAAACGGACAGACAAAGAGACAAAGGCAGCCATAGAGAGACACAGAAAGACAGACTGAAAGAGATAAAGAGAGATACAGATTGAGAGACAGAGATAAATAAAGAAAGATAGACAAGTAGACACACATAAAAAGAGACAGAGTGAGAAAAAGTGAGAAAAGACAAGAAATCAAAAAGTGAGACAGTTTTGGAGAGAAGGGAGAAAGAAACATGTAAACAAATAAAATGGGAAACACAGAAAGAGAGTGGGAAATGGAGAAAGGATAAAATTAAAGCATTATCTCACTTTTTTATCTCCACATCCCTAAAGAGTTTGCTTGCTGATGAGAAGAGTACGTTGAGCACTCTGTGACTGATCTGCATAGTGGGACTAAGGACGATAGACACATTCTGTAGGCTCATCTTGTTCTCTTTCTCCTGTCAACATATTGTGTGGTAAAGTGTAAACTTATTTAAATAACTAAAAACAGCCCATTCTCTCTATTGATATTAGCCAAAATGTTTCTATGGTAATAAAACAATTAGTTACAGACTTTGATATAGGTAGATATCAGATTTATGTTTGTAATATTTAAAGACCTTTGGTTTGATTTTTAAATTTGAATACTGTTTAATGCCACACTCTACAATTTTTTCAGTTAGATTGTGGCGAGCAGTATTTAATGGTGGAGGAGAGAACCCGGTTACAATGTCCTCAGGGAGAGAGCACTGACTTTCCTCAAGTAAACTGGCAAACTTTCTCACAAAAATCAGCTTAGGTTCCAGCTGGGCTCGAACATGCACTGACCTGAAAAGATGCTCTAACCACCTGGCCACAGAGGCCCTAAAGACTTTAGTAATGCATAATTACATGTGCATTGCTGACAGGCTTAGTGAATATTGAATTCTGGCAGGTTAATAATTCCTGATAACAACTAAATTTACAGGTAAATAAATCCTCATAATGACCTTTGTCAAAGTCAGTAATTTCATTTTATAAACCTACTTTCAATACATAAGACAATACAATGTAATATGCGATACAATATTTTTTAGATTCATCTTATTTACTTCCTCCTTTTGAGATAAAATTCACCAAGCGATATAAATTCACCTTTTTCTACCAGCATTTAGTAAAACATCTTCAGACATAGATATAACATTTTATTACATTTTTTGGTAGTGAAATATAAAGGTTTATCAATTAAATAAATTTGTTATTTCTAAATCCTGCATATACAGTATACTCT
Source organism: Atrina japonica (assembly GCA_030159075.1). Classification (NCBI taxonomy): domain Eukaryota; kingdom Metazoa; phylum Mollusca; class Bivalvia; order Pterioida; family Pinnidae; genus Atrina; species Atrina japonica. The sequence goes on along the minus strand of BROG01000480.1, from coordinate 21,754 downwards.
GTCTAAACCGTACACAAATGTGACTGGTGGATTTGTCCGGTTTTGACAAAATTCGGATAGTTCAAAACACAAACTTTTACCCTTGATTTCTTATCACTATTGCTGGTGATGGCTTTAATGTTGTACAAAATTAAATCTAGATGGATAGGTTTACTTTTTTGTTTCAGTTTAAATACTTATCATAAACCATCATAAATAAATGAAATCAACGACAAGAATTAGAAAAATGATCAGCAAATAGTTTTATTATTTACACATCGTCACAGGCCACACATTTCACTAGATAGGTATATATTCAGACTCTGAGCTACATACTTGGATGTAACGTACTCAGATGTTAACAACATGTAAATACAATATACAAAATTACATAAACTTGTTTCTTCTTATGTGATTTGTCTTAAAAAAAAAAGTCATTTGTTTCCAATGAATAAATGGTGGTATTAATAGCAATTGTCCTTGTATACAGCGTAGGTGTACAGCTTTTTCAAAATGTCGTTAACGTCCGAGTAGCTCAGAACAATTATGTCAAGGGTTGCACTGGTAGCCCTGTCCCAATCACCAGAATATGTTTTCCCCTGTCTCTAGCAATTCCTCCATTTCACTGACATTGTCAATGTCCTTATTTGTAATGCGAGATAACTATTTAAACTTGGGTAAAAATATCGTGTGACACCCCACGCACTCGACTGATACATATTATACATGCCCAAAAATAAGAGTGTGAACATGAGATTACCTAAGGTAGTTTTTTTTTCATTTCGACTGGTCATGGTATTTGATCCTGATTAGACAGATAATTAATGCATTAATTGTAATACACACAATCTCAAAACACGTCTGGTTTTCAGAACAGGTGAAATCTGTATTACACAGAGTTAACAGATTAATAAATAAGAAAGAAAATACCGGCCCAAATAATTTCGGCAATATTTATGAAAAGCAGGATTCAACAAAGGCCGGTTTAAACAAATTACAATCTATATATCAAAGTAAGACACATTTAGATAAAAATATTTTTCTTAATTTTTTTCTGTTAGAAGTTATATGAACTTAGCATTTTATGATACAAGTCATTTAGACTTACCCACTCTATGACTTGAGTCATATAGACTTAAAATCTCTGACAGTTATACAATACACTAACCCTGTCCATGATATGAACCATATCAACTTGTAGTTTATATGACACTAATCATATAGACTTACCATGGACTTACGCCCTCTATGACATGAGTTATATGGACTTATCCTCTCTATGACATGAGCTATACAGACTTACAAGCTCTATGACATGAGTCATATGGACCTACAATATCTATGACATGAGCTATATGGACTTATCCTCTCTATGACATGAGTTATTTAGACTTACCCTCTCTATGACACGAGTTATACACTTATCCTCTCTATGACATGAGTTATACAGACTTACAAGCTCTATGACATGAGTCATATGGACCTACAATCTCTATAACATGAGTTATACAGACTTACCCTCTCTATGACATGAGTTATATGGACTTATCCTCTCTATGACATGCATCATATGGACTTACCCTCTCTATGACATGAGTTATATGGACTTATCCTCTCTATGACATGCATCATATGGACTTACCCTCTCTATGACATGAGTTATACAGACTTACCCTCTCTATGACATGCATCATATGGACTTACCCTCTCTATGACATGCATCATATGACTTACCCTCTCTATGACATGTGTCATATGGACTATCATCCATGACAACAGTAATCTATTACTGATTGGTAACTCATTAATCAGTCTCTTGAAAGCTTCAACTCTCGCCATTTCCCCTCTAACCACTGTAAATGTACATTAAGACTTTAAATCAATCACTTCATTTGTGTTATTTTACGATTGTTCTTTTTTGTTTATGTAGCAAAATACACACATAGTAGTGTTTTTTTTCATTGGGGAAATGTCAAAACTTTAAGATGTTTACGGTTTCTGCAAACTGGGGAAATATACTTAATTTTGGGAGAAAAAAGACTGTTTTGCTGAGAACTTGAGAAAATGAAAAAATGACCGTGTAACCACTGAGAGGACTAAAGTGGTCAACCATCACTAACCAGCTGGAGGTGAAAGTTGAAAGTTGAAAGTTCTAACAACTCAGACCGGTAGATTTGGGTTCTATTTCTTAAAACATTAAGTCTGATAATATTCTGAACTTGACTCACATAGCTGAAGTTGGGCAAATTTCTCAGACTTAAATTTTGAGTAAGCCGGCCTAGGATACCTGTGTGTTATATTTGAGGACCCAATTATCATAACATTGAAACAATATTTATCAATTTGCATAAAATATTCACAAGGATAAAATTAAAGGGAGATAAGCTGTGTTTTTTTTCCAAAAAATTTCTTCAACAAGAAAACTCTTGAGTGGCACGTTAAACAACAATAAACAAACTAACAAAACTATTTGTATATGCATATGACACTCGTCCTGACCTTATTTTCACATAATATAAAGGAAAAGAAGAAATTTTATGCCTGTGTATATCTGCTATTTGTTATTTTACATCAATTGAAGTAGTAAAAAATGAAATAAAAAAATTTGGAAAACACAGCTTTATTGGACAACTCCTGATCAGAAAAGGCATTTGAGTCCTTATGTCACCCTCAGGTGAGCTGAAAATTATAAAACAAAGTCTGTGTACTAGTACACCTAAAACATTTCGAAATATCATTTCTATAAACCATCACAACACAAATATCAAACAACACATATTAACAATACCTGAAGCCTCCTCAAACCTTGCCATGAGGAATTTGGTCAAGACAGGTTCTGGTAGTTCCCTCAGGAACTGCTTCAGCAGACTGGCTATTATGTTTGGTTCATGTTCTTCTAAGTACACAGGATGTCCCCGGTTGTAACTGTCCTTCAGGAACTGTATCTTGGATTTGACTCCGGAAATTCTGTATATCCCTTCACAAGTCAGACCTATAATTACACCAGTGATAATTTTGATGGTTTGTTTACTGCCAATTTCAACATTTCAGCTTCTTTATGGAAATCATGAAAAGAATGACTGACATCAGCAAGTAAACTTATAAACTTCCCAGAATAAGGTAGTCTGTTTACAGGTTTTAGCCAAGTTCTTACTTAACATGATTCCAGGTAAATCTGTAATCTTCCCAGAATAATCAGTTTAGGTTTCTGCAAAGTTCTTACCTGTCCTAACTACAGGTAAATTTGTAATCTTCCCAGAATAATCAGTTACGATTTCTGCAAAGCTCTTACCTGTGGTGACTAGAGGTAAATTTGTAAACTTTCCAGAATAATCAGTTTAGGTTTCAGTGAAGGTCTTACCTATGGTGGCATATTTCTGCTATCGAGTTGCTGACTTACGACGTAATGATGTCGACATAACTTTGTGATTATGTCGACATAATATGAGAAGATGTCGACATTGTGGAAAAAGATGTCAACTTATTAATTCAACTTGCCAAGATGATAATGACAAGATAATTATCTAGCAAGTTAGAAACTCGGCTTTATATCGTGTTTATGCTCGGATGTGACATCTACTTTTCGGTTATTTATGTGGACATAGAAACCAGAAGATGTCGACATTTAATCTGGAAACCGAAAGAAACATGTCGACACCTGCGCTCTTGGTCCAAAGCAGTATAGTTAAGCACGCACATGCTCTTGACACTTGCATATTTTCTCCATGAGTCTTCTGGTTTGGCAGAAATATGCCACCATACTTATCTGTCCTAACTACAGGTAAATTTGTAAACTTTCCAAAATAATCACTTTCATTTACCACAAATGCTCTTACCAGTGCTGTCTACAGGTAAATTTGTAAACTCTCAGAATAATCACTTTAGGATTCAGTGAAGGTCTTACCTAAGCTGACAAAGGGTGAGAGAAAGCAAGGTGTTTCAATAACTCATTCATGTAGGACTCAACACACTACAAGAGCCTTCTGTGACACATCACACTCTCTAGGTTTGTCACACGTATGGCACAGTATCAAACTCGGTCACTGTGAATCCTATATATCCCCATTTTTAGAAAGGCGGGGTCTAAAACTAAGGCTTGCTAGAGATATAAAGACATGATGTTAACAACAAAGAATTGAAACAGAAATACATACCATGCTCTTCAATGTAATCTATACATTCTCGGAACAAACGTGGCAACTGTATACCATCATGACTAGGGTTCCGCTCAACTGCCAGGAATAGGGGGACTCCGAAAATTGGCTTCTCCTCTTCAGCTGGAAAATTGTAGATAATTGTTTACACTGGCAGAAAATCTTTAACTTCATGTCAAGTGAAATTTGAAACAAAAAGTTGAATACAAGGCAGAAATTTACTGATGACAGACACTAAGAGATCCAAAAGGGATTACACAATGTTCCACTGAAGATGCAGATTTTGTTACCAGGGATTTAGATTCATACCCATCTTTGTCAAAACAGACACAGTTGGTGATAGTAAACTTTGTATACAGTTTGACTTATCGACCCCTAAAGCCTCATTTGGTCTCAACCATTTCAAAGAATGGTAAAGTCCACTGTCCTAATTCAGGAGTGCATCATTTGAAATGAGAATTGTTAATTTAACTTGTCCACTCCTAAAAAAAGGACAGTAGACCATTCTATTTATTGACTTGGGCGAGTCTAAACATGGCCACAGGGGTTGACAAGTTACTTGGGTGAGCTGAAAGGACAGTTAAATCTCAACCCGATTGGTAAGAGTCTGATTGTCCAGTCTGAGAGCTTTCCAACGGCCCACTAAATTGCTTATTTTATCCTACACTTAAGTAGACAGATTAAAAATGTGTACAGTAAAACCTGTCTTGAAAGACCCCCTGTGTTTGGAGACCACATTCTAAAAACCCCTTTGTCAATTAATCCTATAAAGCTGTGTCACACCAGGTTGTGTTCCCAGAGTTATCACGGCACTGTTAAATTTCTGGAATTGCTGTGGGATCACTGGAGAATTCAGAAAAATTGTGCAGTTTTATTAGAATTTTTCACAAGATGAAAATGTCACGGCATCCTGATGACAACCGAGGCATATCTACAGAGCTCCTGAGGTGTGCTAATGCATTCCCACGGAGTTACAAATGGCGATTAACTGAGCTCCCACGGAGTGTTCAGGGTGTGCTAGGAGTTGTCACTTCTCGTTCACGGCATGCACAGTGAGCTGACTGCGTGCACATGAGTTCTTTCCTACTATAAAAACAAAGAGAATCAAGCACCGTTCATCAGTGGGTATAAAAACAAAGAGAATCAAGCACCGTTCATCAGTTGCTTCTTCGCTCATCATGACAACCATGCTCATTACTTTGTGCTGGCTGATAATGCACTAGCATTTTTCATGGATGTTGCGGGATCACCCTGAGGACACAGCCCTGGTGTGACAGGGGTTTTAGATTAAACCTCACATGGAAACCACCTGTCTTGAGAGACCACATTTTAGTGGCGAGAGGGGTGGTTTGTCAAGACAGGTTCTACAACAAATATGTGCCTCACATGATATATATTACAGTCAAGTCAACTTATTTGCATATCTGATAATTGCATATTCCCGTATATTGCATAAGAACGCGAACTGCAAAATCATTTAAACCAAGAATTCCTGTTAATTGTATGAGATATTCCCCATAATGAAGATTTTCCAACTAGGCCATTTTTAGGTTCAATTAAAACACCCATACCAATTAAAAAATGACTTATATTTTCTCAATATATATGCAAAAACATTTTCAATTATGGTTTCAAAATAAAGTACAAGTATTTTCAAACAAAAGTCCCAAATTAAATTTTTCTGTTCTAGTAAAAAAGTTGTATATATTCCCATTTCTTTTTTTGGAGCCTGTACCCCAAATTTAGGAGGTAGGAAAATCCCTGAAATAATTCAAAGACATTTACTTTTCTCTGGGATAATTGCTGGCTCTGGGACAGCTTTGGATTTCTTCTTTGTTTTGATTTTCAATTTTTTGCCCTCCTTGTCATCTTTATCTTTCTTTTTCTCTTTTTCCTTTTCTTCTTTCTTCACTTCTTTTTCTTTCTTTTCTTCCTATAGGACATTATACATACAAATTCACCCCATTTTAGATATGCCCTTAAATCAATTTTGAAAATTTCGCTTTTTCAAGTGCAAAATTGGAAAATTTCAAACCGAATTCTGGATATAGTTCAATTTGGAATACTCAAGATTTATCGAGTTCCCTAAATGTCTTTTCAGTGAAAAACCAGCTGACTGAGAAATGTAATCAGATGTGAAATAAGGAAGATATATCTGTGTTAAGAGTTATTTTTAACTCCACATTGATTCTAATAAGATTTACCTGAATCTTTCACTCCCATTTAATTTTCGCCATTTTCGGCCTTAGATGAGGTTGAATTTATAATGAAATCGAAATTTTCAATCTAATTAACTGATGCATGGACATTCATGCCATCCATAAGTTTATGGTGATTTCAGGCAAATTTAAGACTGGGTGAATATTTTTTCTGACGTAAAAGGGCAAAATATAACCAGGGGCAAAAATGTCCACATATACGATAGTATCAGGTATGGATGATCTTCAACAAACATGATGAATTGTAAGTTCACCAGTCTGTGACTAATCACTGAGTTGTTTGAATGATTGTTTGTTTGTTTGTTTGTTTATTGTTGTTTAACGTCCCACTCAAGAATATTTCACTCATATGGAGACGTCACCAAATGCCGGTGAAGGGCTTCAAATTTTGGCCTATGCTTGGCACTTACGGCCATTGAGCAGTGAGGGTTCTTTAACGTGCCGACACCTACTGTGACACGGGACCTCAGTTTTTACTGTCTCATCCGAAAGACAGGAAACCAACCTGTCGCCGGCGGGACTCAAACTCATGACCTCACGATCCAGAGTCGAGCGCGCTACCGACAGAGCCAGGCCGGCTCTTGTTTGAATGATCACCTGTTAGATTTTAGCTGGATATCAGAGTTATGCTTCAAATTATGCTTGAAATTTTTGCCTTTATCTTAAATCCGCCCTATCTTTAAAGGGCAAAACTAGTGAAAATTAAACTGGGGCAATAATTTCCAGGTCTACATTATGCCTGTTATATGATTTACAGGAATCATAATGACATGACATGTTCTAGGAATATAACAATTATATTTTGTCTATATAAAACTGTACCATACATGGTGCAGATTGTTCTTACTTTTTCTTTTGACTTCTTCGCTGAAAATCTAAAGGCTTTGGCTTTCTTTGCTTTAGGACTTCTGAAAGTAGAGTAAAATCTTCCATTATGTGTGTACATGTATGAGGATATCTGCCTGATAACAAATGACTCAGGCATTTTTCTGAATACAGTCAAACTTGCATTACATGTCACGTCTATATAGGGCACCTGCCTATAATTAAAGCCATTCAAAGAGAACCTTTGTTAAGTTTTTTTTTATAATGAATAAATCTCTTTATAAAGGCCACCTGTCTATAACAGCTACTTTTGCCTGTTCTCTTGAGTGGCTTTTATAGACATGTTTGACTGTATTTTTTAACTTTGTGTTTTGAAGAGGGTCCACTGTCCATGAAATTCTCCATCAATGGAGAAGATATTGAGAAGAAAAAAATAAATAAAGAAATCACATGATAAGTTTATCAAAAGGATAACAGATTTAAAACCAGGTGACCTCCAGCCCTTTCTGTCCCTGAAAATGTCAAAAATAATTTCCAATTTACACTTCGGGCAAGATAAAACTTAAGAGGACAAGATTGGGAATTTGAGTGTAAGAAAATTATCACACAAACTTGACATCTTCTGAAGTCATCAGTGATTCACCTTATTACACTCACTTAACATCTTCTGAAGTCATCAGTGATTCACCTTATTACATGTACTTAACATCTTCTGAAGTCTTCAGTGATTCACCTCATTACTTACCTGACATCTTCTGAAGTCATCAGTGATTCACCTAATTACACTCACATGACATTTTCTGAAGTCATTAGTGATTCACCTTATTACACTTACTTGACATCTTCTGAAGTCATCAGTGATTCACCTAATTACACTCACATGACATTTTCTGAAGTCATTAGTGATTCACCTTATTACACTTACCTGACATCTTCTGAAGTCATCAGTGATTCACCTAATTACACTCACATGACATTTTCTGAAGTCATTAGTGATTCACCTTATTACACTTACTTGACATCTTCTGATGTCATCAGTGATTGACCTAATTACACTTACTTGACATCTTCGGATGTCATCAGTGACTCATCTGAATCTTCCTCATCAAATTTCATATAACCTTGGTCTTTTTGGCCTTTCTTGTTATCTTTTTTCTTCCCCAGCAAATCTTTCTTTTTGCTTTGTTTCTCATGGTCCTCTTCTGTCACTGTCAAGATAAAGACATGAAATAGAATGTTTGTTTTGTGATTGTTTGGTGTCCCACTGAGGATATTCACTTAATGTATTTGAGTACATTTAATCAACATTATCACAACATTAAGTACAAAGAGAGTCAAACTCCATACAACAACATTATATACAGAGAGAGTCAAACTCCATACAACAACATCATATACAGAGAGAGTCAAACTCCATACAACAACATTATATACAGAGAGAGTCAAACTCCATACAACAACATTATATACAGAGAGAGTCAAACTCCATACAACAACATCATATACAGAGAGTCAAACTCCATACAACAACATCATATACAGAGAGAGTCAAACTCCATACAACAACATCATATACAGAGTCAAACTCCATACAACAACATCATATACAGAGAGAGTCAAACTCCATACAACAACATCATATACAGAGAGAGTCAAACTCCATACAACAACATCATATACAGAGAGAGTCAAACTCCATACAACAACATCATATACAGAGAGAGTCAAACTCCATACAACAACATCATATACAGAGAGAGTCAAACTCCATACAACAACATCATATACAGAGAGAGTCAAACTCCATACAACAACATTATATACAGAGAGAGTCAAACTCCATACAACAACATCATATACAGAGAGAGTCAAACTATATCTAAACAACAACATTTCTTGATTGTCATGAAGTGTATCAGTCCACTGGAAGTCTCTTACACCTTATTTCGGGAATGTGGTCATAGCTGGGGCCATGTTGAGAAAATTATCAGCACTTTCCATATGTTAGAAAACATACTGAATTTTATTAAACACTGGTTTATTGTTTTATCCTTTAAGTTTATTGGTGTTTAAGCCATATTCATCAATTTTTCATTTACATGGGGGTGGCCAATTTTTAATACTGGGAGAGAGAACCTGGGCAGTTACAATGTACCTGGGAAGAGACCACCACCGGCCTTTTAAGTTTTCGAGTTTTCAGTGGAAAAAATATATAAAACTTTAAAACACCTGTTGAATATGAACACTTTGAAAAATTTATGTTTCTTTATATCAATCTTAATCATACATGTACATTGTAGTTTATAAACATACCTGGATAGTTCTTTTCTACTTCAGAGTTTTCATAACTCATTTTTTCTCCTGATGTTGACTTGACCCTAAAGCTTTATGCTTTTTTCATCTAAGATGAACTGCATCTGTAAATGTAATTAGAACTGTTTACTTTACATGTAAATGTACAGTACTGGATATTTCTTTTATAACTAAAATGGTTATAATCAGAATCTAAATTTCAAAAGTTCACAATGAAAAATAAATACTTTTACGGCATCATATACGTGTACTTTTTTTGTTACTACAGTACAAATGTACAAGTACCATGCTGGTAGCCCTCTTGACAAACCTAAAGATTCTGAGACATAGAAAGTAGATATAATGTTATAAAGATGTACAATGTATTAATGGTATGTACCGTATTTTACGGCCTATAGGTCGATATTTTTTTTCTCCAAAGTTGTGACCTTGACCTATTCACCGCATCGACTTATCTTAGAAAAAAATAGTGAAATATTTAACTTGTATCTGTAATTCCTCATTTAAACATCGTAATTCAACATTTTCCACAGGATAATCTAGGGGCCTACTCCAAACACCCATTTGTATTTACACTTAGTAGGACTATTAAATGTGACCTAGTGTGTGCGTAATGCACTGTGTTCATAATCAAGTGACAAAATAATGATCTTTCAAGTTACAATATCATTGGGATTCAAGACTGTGTCAGAAACTGCGTAATAAAAATACATCGTTTACATAATATTTATACCGGACAGTTTATACTTTTGAATGATTCCCTTATCTCGGCACCCCGCTGTGAAGTTGAAGTCTTCATTCAGACTTTCAGGACACTACAAGCTGTGTTCACTGGAACGTGACCTTCAACTGATAACGATCGTGCGGCAGTCTTTGAAGTTGGGAAAGTTTTGGAAAAGGTGTTACATAAATTAATTGACACTCGACCTTGAGTATTTAATTGTTTGACAATTGCAGCAGCATAATAATTTAGGCCAATGTAAGGATAAGACAAGGATTGAGGTCGCTTGTGTAAACAGCATAAAGAATTTAATGATGATTTGATAGGTAACATAATGGCGATGTTTGTATACATAATCAGTACACACGAGTAATATAAGTGATGTGAAATATGATAAAATGCAACTTCTATGCTTTTTAATCACTCCTATTTAATAATGTACCGTAAATTAGGCCAATCACTCTGATAATTTTAGTAGGCTACCATCGTGTTAGCACCAGTTATTAAATATAAACGATGTATTTTTGTGTTCTCCCATTCAAGTTTCCATCTCTGTCGATATCGACCTGTCCTCCACTTCGACTTATCTAATACTTAAACCTGGATTTTTGCCAAAAATCGGCCATTCGACCTATCCCCCACATCGACCTATAGGCCATAAAATACGGTAGGTTTAGGGAAACATATCCTCTAGATCTTTAAATCCTGAATCTTCATTAGTTTTTATCGTTGGACAACAGTTTACTGCAATGAGGAACAGACAGATCACCTTTCTGCCATTGTTAAGACAGTGTCTACCAATCATGAGGTCATCAAATTCAATACACATTCAATCTATTCAACAAACTTAAGACCTATATGCACTGGGTGAAAGCTCTTTTACATGAAACAAGTATAACACTGACTGAAAAATGCATACTGGTATATACTGTAAATATGGAAATTTTCAGGGTTTTTTATTTTCATGAAACACAAGTTTGAAATCTATTTTAATATGCGAGATGATATTTTCGTGATTTTGGATGCCCATTTCTTCATACTATTAATATCACCATACTTCATTATGCAATGATTTTATTTTTGCAAGCAAGAACACTTCTGACTTCAGGCAAATAAAACTAGATTTACAATATATCATATATTATATTATATATTATGTCTGCCTCTAATTATCAGACACAGTTAACTAGTGGATACAGTGACAGACATCTTAACAAATGACTAACAAGCATTCTGAATGTATTAATGTATCAATAAAAGTATCCTACCTGTGAAACCATTATTTAGTAAATCGCGAGCAATTACAAATTTTTTACCTAGACCCTAATAGATGGACTGGCAGACAAGGGAATATAGTCTCACACACTGGTAGAAACAGTCCAAACTAATAATTAAAAGCACCCACCAAATTTTCCAAAACTTGACAGAAAAAGGCCTGCATGCTTCCAAATCTGGGAGTATTAAGGTGAAGGTGGGTGTTATTCTGGCATTGTGACTTGTATTTCACCAATATTTTGCACAAACATTTTGACTAAACACATTTCTTCAAACAACCATCCATGTTTTGATATTGCGATTTTATAGTTAAAACATTAAATCATAGCGTTGGTGAGAATAGATATTCGACAAGAATTGGTCCACTGCCAGTAGTGTTCTAAATATTTGACGTCACAAATAAACTTTGCAAGAAAAGTTTTTCCCTTATGAGATAGGATACACTTCTCAAGAATGCTTTTCCCCGCATTTTTAACTCAGGAGCTGCGTTTGCTTTCAAAGCAATGTCGTACTTCATATTATTTTTATTTAAACCAATGGAAAATTTATCTACATCAGTACATGTTATTGTTAATTTAAAAACAACTTGGAAAACTGCTGACGAAAGTATCCGCCCACTCCATAGCTATAGGTACTATTACCTATGTCTTATTATCTATGATTCCGGACAGAGAGGTATATAACAGACAACTACATAGAAGGCTTGATGTTGGACTGGGATGAACCGCCGCCCCTCAAAGCTTCAGCAACATCATGACATTACCGCAATACTATTCAAATAAGGAAACAGAAAACTGCTGACTCCCTTGTCTCTGTATAACTGAAGTAAGATATCTTGTCCAATCTACGAACATCTTATTGCAAAATACATTGACTTACCTAATTATCATACTTTATCGCAAAAGTGCATCAAAATTTTAAGGAACACCTAGCCTATAACCAGGATAAGCCCAAATACAAAACCGGAAGTGTCAAGACATTCAGAAATGAAAGAGTCGAAAATGGATAAAATATAACTGTATTCCGTAATTATGATTTTCTCCCTCATGTGCGGATGCCATATCATATTTGTATTTATATAAACAACATTTTGTATAATCTGATAATCTGTCTGATGTGAAATTTATGTACTCTAATATTTTGTACGATCTAACATTATGTGTAATCAGAAAATTTGTATAATCCGACAATTTCTGTGATCTAAAATTTTGTATAATTTTGTTTATTCTGACATTTTACTTGATTTGACATTTTTTTCAAATGATTTTGTATGACATGAAATTTTGTATAATCTCATAATTTCAATAATCTGACATTTTGTATATAATGACATTTTTGTATAACTTCAGATTTTGTATGATCTAACATTTTGTACCTTAAATTACATTTTGTATTAATTGACATTTTGTATAATCTGACTTGTCATATGATCTGAAATTTGTATAATCTGATTTGTCATATGATCTGAAATTTGTATAATCTGACTTGTCATATGATCTGAAATTTGTATAATCTGACTTGTCATATGATCTGAAATTTGTATAATCTGATTTTTCATATGATCTGAAATTTGTATAATCTGATTTGTCATATGATCTGAAATTTGTATAATCTGACTTGTCATATGATCTGAAATTTGTATAATCTGATTTGTCATATGGTCTGTAATTTGTATAATCTGATTTGTCATATGATCTGAAATTTGTATAATCTGACTTGTCATATGATCTGAAATTTGTATAATCTGATTTGTCATATGGTCTGTAATTTGTATAATCTGATTTGTCATATGATCTAAAATTTGTATAATCCGACTTGTCATATGATCTGAAATTTGTATAATCCGACTTGTCATATGATCTGAAATTTGTATAATCCGACTTGTCATATGATCTGAAATTTGTATAATCCGACTTGTCATATGATCTGAAATTTGTATAATCTGACTTGTCATATGATCTGAAATTTGTATAATCTGACTTGTCATATGATCTGAAATTTGTATAATCTGACATTTTGTAATGAATCTGTCATGTGCTTTGCATTTTCATATGATAACTTGTTACTTTGTATGATCGGATACTTTGTGTGATCAGACAGAAAATTTGTATAACTGTATTATCTTGACATATTGTATTACTTATTTCAACATTTTGTATGATCTGACATTTTGTGCTATATCTAATTTTTGATTAATCTGACATTTTATATAGTCTAAAATTTTGAGCAATGTGATATTTTGTATATTTTGACATTTTACTTGATCTGACATTTTAAAACACTTTTGTATGACTTGAATATGGTTTTAAATCTCTATTCTGAATAATCTGACATTTTGTATAATTTCAGATTTTGTATCTGTCATTTTGTTATAAATTCTGACATTTTGTATAACCAGACATTTTATATAATCTGATATTTTGTATAATCTGACATTTTGTACAATCCAACATTTAGTATAATCAGAAATTTTGTATAATCTGTCTTTTTGTATAATCTGAAATGTTTATGATCTGACATTTTGTATAATGTGACAATTTGTAAAATCTGTCTTTTTGTATTAATCTGATATTTTTTTTAACAGCTGACTTTTTGTTTAATCTGACACTTTGTATTATATGACATTCAATTTGTATAATCTGACATCTTTTGCATAATATTTCATTTTGTATAATCTGATATTTTTATAATCTGACATTTTGTATAATCTGATATTTTTATAATCTGACATTTTGTAAAATCTGATATTTTTACAATCTGAAATTTTGTATAATCTGATATTTTTATAATCTGACTTTTTGTGTAATCTGATATTTTGTGTAATCTGATATTTTGTATTATCTGACATCTTTTGTATAATCTGACATTTCGTGTGATTTGAAATTTTGTTTAATCTGATATTCTGTGTAATCTGACATTTTGTATAATCTGACATTCAATTTGTATAATCTGACATCTTTCGTATAATCTGTCATTTTTATAATCTGACATTTCGTGTGATTTGAAATTTTGTACAATTTGTCATTAAGTAGGCCTATAATATGAAATTTTGTATAATCTGATATTTTCTTATAATCTGACATTTTGTATAATTTGACATTTTGTATAATCTGACATTCAATTTGTATAATCTGATATTTTGATAATCTGACATTTCGTGTGATTTGAAATTTTGTACAATTTGTCATTAAGTAGGCCTATAATATGAAATTTTGTATAATCTGATATTTTCTTATAATCTGACATTTTGTATAATTTGACATTTTGTATAATCTGATATTTTTTAATAATCTGATATTTTGTATAATCTGACATTTTGTTTAATATGACACATCATATGATTTGACATTTTTAATATTAACCTACATTTTATAAATGCCAAGTTGTTAATTGTTCTGTGTCATACTGTGCATTCTTCAATCATTTTGTTATTCAGTTTTATAATTTTGTTCTTTGTACTTTTACCACATTTTTTGTTGTAGGTAAAGTGAACAAACTGACTGGGATTCGAATCCGGGCCTTCTTAAATCTGTGCAGGTGCACTACCCACTGAGCTCCTCGATCTGACACATCAGTTCCCGTTACAGTCATCCTCCCTTCTTTGTGAGATTTCACACTCCAATGAAATCTCACACGAGACTCATACCAACATCCTGAGTTGTATAGATGGGCAACATCTGTAACAGGCGAGTACAAGTGAACAGCCAGACTGGGATTTTAACCTAAGTTTTCTACAACCTGTGCAGGTGATATAACCATTGAACTTCCTGGTCTGACATACCAATCTATGTTTCTTTGTCTATATACCAAGCAGGAAATATGTTAAATTGAAAAACGCTGGCAGTCTTTTCCAAGGGAAATGACAAAAATAATTAAATTCAACATAGAAAGATGTGACAGGGAGAGAAAAAGTCATTCTCTTGTATCGTATTCCTTTTTCTCATCTTCATGTTGCCATGTTTTGTGACAAAAAGAAACTAGAGTAGGACCTCACCGTCAGACCACCTCAGTTAGGAGACCATCTTACATTTAAAACCATTAATATTCAATGTCTTGAAAAGTTCAAAATAAATATTAGAAAAGTCACTTAAGAGACCACTTAAACTTCAGTGATAAAACCATTTTGAAACAGTCAGTGAGGAGGTCTTGGTAGCCAGGAGACCACTTTGTGGTAAGACCATTTTAAAACAGTCAGTGAATGGGTTTAAAACAGTTGGTGAGGAGGTCTGATAGCCAGGTGAGGAGGTCTTGGTAGCCAGGAAACCACTTTGTGTGGTTGGTAAGGTACCATTTTGATAAGACCAAAAACAGTTGGTGAGTAGCCAGTGAGATAAGACCAGGTGAGGAGGTTTGGTAGCCAGCCAGGTGAGACCACTTTGTGGTATAAGACCATTTTAAAACAGTGAGTCAGTGGTAGGAGGTTTGTGATAAGACCATGGTAGGAGCTTGGTAGCCAGGAGACCACTTTGTGATAAAAGTCACCCATTTTAAAACAGTCAGTGAGGAGGTCTTGGTAGCCAGGAGATAAGACACTTTGTGGTAAGGACCATTTTGATAAAACAAAAGTCAGTGAGGAGGTCTTGGGTAGCCATTTTAGAAGTCACTTCTGTGGTAAGGAGACCATTTTATAAGACCAGTCAGTGAGGAGGTCTTGGTCTTGGTCTTGGTAGCCAGGAGACCACTTTGTGATAAGACCATTTTAAAACAGTCAGTGAGGAGGTCTTGGTAGCCAGGAGACCACTTTGTGATAAGACCATTTTAAAACAGTCAGTGAGGAGGTCTTGGTAGCCAGGAGACCACTTTGTGATAAGACCATTTTAAAACAGTCAGTGAGGAGGTCTTGGTCTTGGTAGCCAGGAGACCACTTTGTGGTAAGATCACTTTGTGATAAGCCAGGAGACCACTTTGTGATAAGACCATTTTAAAACAGTCAGTGAGGAGGTCTTGGTCTTGGTAGCCAGTGATAAGATCACAGTTGGTGATAAGACCATTTTGTGAAAAGACAGTCAAAAGTGAGGAGGTCTTGGTCTTGGTAGCCAGGAGACCACTTTGTGATAAGACCATTTTTAAAACAGTCAGTGAGGAGGTCTTGGTAGCCAGGAGACCACTTTGTGATAAGACCATTTTAAAAGTCAGTGAGGAGGTCTTGGTAGCCAGGAGACCACTTTGTGATAAGACCATTTTAAAAGGACCATTTTAAAACAGTCAGTGAGGAGGTCTTGGTAGCCAGGAGACCACTTTGTGATAAGACCATTTTAAAAGTCAGTGAGGAGGTCTTGGTAGCCAGGTCTTGGATAAGCCAGGAGACCACTGAGGAGGTTTGTGGTAGCCAGGAGACCATTTTAAAACAGTCAGTGAGGAGGTCTTGGTAGCCAGGAGATCACTTTGTGGTAAGACCATTTTAAAACAGTCAGTGAGGAGGTCTTGGTAGCCAGGAGATCACTTTGTGATAAGACCATTTTAAAACAGTCAGTGAGGAGGTCTTGGTAGCCAGGAGACCACTTTGTGATAAGACCATTTTAAAACAGTCAGTGAGCCAGGAGAGTGGTCTTGGTCAGGTCTTGGTAGCCAGGAGACCACTTTGTGATAAGACCATTTTAAAAGTCAGTGAGGAGGTCTTGGTCTTGGTAGCCAGGAGACCACTTTGTGGTAAGACCATTTTAAAACAGTCAGTGAGGAGGTCTTGGTAGCCAGGAGACCACTTTGTGGTACCATTTGTCAGTAGGAGGTCTTGGTACCATTTTGATAAAACAGTTTAAAACAGTGAGGAGGTCTTGGTCTTGGTAGCCAGGAGACCACTTTGTGACTTTGTCAGTGATAAGACCAGGAGACCATTTTAAAACAGTCAGTGAGGAGGTCTTGGTCTTGGTAGCCAGGAGACCACTTTGTGATAAGACCATTTTAAAACAGTCAGTGAGGAGGTCTTGGTCTTGGTAGCCAGGAGATCACTTTGTGATAAGACCATTTTAAAACAGTTTGGAGGTGATAAGGACCACTTTAAAAGACATTTTAAAACAGTCAGTGAGGAGGTCTTGGTAGCCAGGAGACCAGTGATATCACAGTTAGTGATAAGGACCACTTTAAAACAGTCAGTGAGGGAGGTCTTGGTCTTGGATCCATTTGGTAGCCAGTGAGGAGATCACTTTGTGATAAGACCATTTTAAAACAGTCAGTGAGGAGGTCTTGGTAGGAGGTCTTGTGGTCTTTTGAGCCAGGGAGGTTTTGGTAGCCAGGAGACACTTTGTGATAAGACCATTTTAAAACAGTCTTGGTAGCCAGGAGACCAGGATCCATTGGTTGGTGAGGAGGTTTTGGTAGCCAGGAGACCACTTTGTGGTAAGACCATTTTGAAACAGTCGGTGAGGAGGTCTTGGTCTTGGGTGAGCCAGGAGATCACTTTGTGATAAGACCATTTTAAAACAGTCAGTGAGGAGGTCTTTGTGTAAGACCATTTTGTCAGTGAGCCAGAAGAGGAGACCACTTTGTGATAAGACCATTTTGAAACAGTCAGTGAGGAGGTTTTGGTAGCCAGGAGACCACTTTGTGATAAGACCATTTTGAAACAGTCAGTGAGGAGGTCTTGGTAGCCAGGAGACCACTTTGTGATAAGACCATTTTGAAACAGTCAGTGAGGAGGTCTTGGTAGCCAGGAGACCACTTTGTGATAAGACCATTTTAAAAGGATCAGTGAGGGGGTCATAGAAGCCAGGAGACCACTTTGTGATAAGACCATTTTGAAACAGTCAGTGAGGAGGTCTTGGTAACCAGGAGCCAGGTGGTAAGACCATTTTGAAACAGGTAAGACCATTTTGAAACCATCAGTCTTAGTAGTGAGGTTCCAATTTATTCCAAAGCTAAACAAGAATTGAATATCATAACATGAAGACAGTTCAAGTCTTAAGTTTATGGTTAAGTTTATTCATTCAATTTTGTACAGTTTATATTTGACTCAGGATATGGTCTCTGGTTTATAAAAATATTGCACAATAAGTGTCCATAAATATAAAAAAATATTTCACTTGTAATGAAATTGCTTTGTCACATGACTGTCACATGACAACAAATCTGGTACAGTTTGTGGTACATATCATGTGACCCTTTGAACTACATAATATATTTCATATATTTGACAATGTAGTTAATATTCCACAGCCATAAAAAAACAAAATGATCAAAGTCTGTAACTTGTTCACCCCTACAGACACAAATGAACTTGCTCTGGGAATGTTGTAAAGTAGAGTCCATTATGTTTTAGGGGTTTATGATTTTTTTTCTCTATCAAGAGGACAAACTTTCCATCACAGTTTCAGCTTGTTTGAGTTCTACAAAAGAGAAAAAAAAACACTGATCAAATAAAATAATAACAAATAAAAACTGTACATGAAACAAGAAGTGTCTGACAAAATCTATGCTCTGAGAAGTCATTTATGAAGCTTGTAAAGTCCCATAAATATGTCAAATATTAAACAATTATGGACTTGTAAGTGGATGAATATGGTGTAATACTGACCTGAAATACAATATTGACCTAGGCAATAATCGAGGTCAATATTGGTGTTTTGGACAACATTACACCATATTCATCCACTCAAAAATCCATAACTGTTTTATTATGTAAATATTTAGATACATGTATATACTAATCCTACAATGTAAGTAACAATCAGAGTAATTCCAATAGTGTAAAAGGGAATTTCCATATTCTATTTTGAGAAATGATATTCACTGGTTCTCCATAGAATATGTAGATATATTTTGAAGTGTTAAATACCGGCTTATTCAAACAGAAACCGTTTATTTTTAATTTATATAATAATATTGAATATTGGCAATCTAACTAAACCTCAATCTTGTTAATATGCCACTGTTGGTGCCGTTTGAGTCCCCAAGGGTACACATAAACCCGGTACCTGGTACTTCGTTACAAGCTAGTTATTTTATACTTAAGTGATATTTCACTCAAATAACTTCATTTATATTCTAAACTTCTCAAAAGCTAAGATATTCATTTTACAGTGGGTAATCTTAGATGAATTTGGCAACACATTAAGATTTATCATTTGGCCTTGTATGACACCAATTTTTCTTTCAGAAATATACATTTATTTTCAATTTGCGCTAAACTCTTATTGACAGAAACGATTGTCTTGACCACTCGTTTGGCCTCTTTTGATTTAAACTATAACTTTGTAAATAATATAAATACCAAATTTGGTTGAAATTTAAGGAAAGAAATTTGAGGTACTTGACAAAATCTGAAAAGTTGCAAATCGACAAATAGTTGAAGTAAATCAAAACTTTATGAAATCCATAACTCTGACAAATATTACTAAGTATTACAGTGGAATCTGTCTTGAAAGACGGCTGTTATAAAAGACCACCTATCTTGAAAGACCACATTCATTAAGTCACTTTGTTAAAGTCATGTTTGTCATGACAACAGTTCTGTTAGTGGTTTAATTAGATGCCACTGCCTGGTGGCATCAAATTTAGTACCACAGAACCTCTCGTAAGACACCACCTGTCTTGAAAAACCATAGTTTCATGGCAGATGGGGTGGTCTCTCAAGACAGTTTCCACTGTACTAAATTTGATGCCACCAGGCATTTGTATCAAATTAAACCACTAACAGAACTGATGTCATGAAACCACCATGATATCATTAATGAAACACTAGATGCAGAGCTAAAACTAAACCAGCAGAAACCATACCATTTAAAAGTATTCTGAATTTGTCAGCTCCTATAGTAAATGATGTTGGTTTAACACTTCCGGTATCCGTGTCTTTGATCTTCAGTCGTATTTGTACGCAGGGCTCATTGATGTCCTGTAAATACACATGATATTTGTACTTTAAAATAACATCAGATCATGCCAAGACAGCCCATAATATAATAACATCTTTGCAAATTTATTCACTATTTCTTAAATTCACTGAGTTATCTCCCCTGTAAAGTCATGATGATTTTTTTGTCAACTATTTTTAACCTTATAATTAGGTCTTTAAGCATTTCATAAGCAACATTGGTTGTCAACAAGCATCAAACTTTTTTTCTTTTAATATCTTCTTTTTTCAGAATTTTAATAATCACCAAAATTTTCACTTGTCCTGCGCAGGGTCAAGTAGTCTACAAATCCACTTGTTTGAATGCAAATGGCACTTGTTCAAACATTAACTCATTCACCACTAAAGACACATTTGGACTGGTCTAAGTCAGTGATTTACAGAAGAGTCCATTGTTTTTCAGGGGTTGATGAGTTAAAACATAATAACGATAGATGTACCGGTAGTTGTTTATCAAAAGTAGATTTTAAGAATCTGGAAAAAATGGAGTTACTACATTTCATAAATTTTTACACTAAGAAAAAGTGACAGAAAAAGCTTTCATGGAATTGTCTTCTATTTTTTGTCTTGCAACTTGTCCTGCAGACAACCATCACTGTCTTACTTAAAATGGACGGATACCACACCAGCCAGCTAGTCTAATTAGAAACCAATCTATTATCGCTTCCGTTTTCTGATATGTTACATACAGATTCTAACAAAACCTGCTATGAGGTCACATTGGAATGACCTCATAGATATGACATGTTTGACCTATGAAAATGCTACCATCGCTATCTTGAAAGTTTATCCTATAGTAAAATGATTGAAACATTTTAGATATTACAAACAACATTGAACAAACAAAATCCAGTAGTAGAATATTACTTTCATAACCTTGGATACCATTAAATCACTAAAGATGCTCCTAATGAACTCTGCAGACTGATAATTTCTTTGTTATAAAAATGAGTTACATTTCATTACCATTCAATAAACTTTCAAGATCTTTTAAGATGTGTATTCATTGGTCGATTAAAGTATGGTTTATGGGTTTTTGATGTGGCCTGACAGAGGTCACTATGTATAACATACCTTTAATTCACTGGAACTCAATATATAATCCACTCGCCACTCCACAGAATCCAGCTGGGATACTTCAACATAAAAAGATAAACTTTATCAGTTTTCAGAGTCTGCATCCTAGAGGACATGGAATACAAAAGTTACTTCCCTTGGTCCAGAGATGCTACATACCAATTCTGGGGAGAATTGACGGACACCCATAATTTTTAAAATTAAGAATTGTGAAAAAAATTTCACCTGACATTACAGAGCGAACAGTCTTAGTTGACCTAAGAATATAATAGAATTTATCTTTAATGGAAAGGCAATTTTTCACCAGGTACACTGTTTTTATGGACTTGTTCTACAAGAGTTGGTA